>CM065363.1:1060000-1092500 GCA_033032245.1 Poecilia picta | reverse complement strand
GAAGTTCAGGCAAAGGCCTTCAGAAGACACAGTTAGTGTGTGTGTCTGTGTGTGTGTGTGTACTTGTTCATCTGTCTTATTGAGGACCTTTTCTGACCTGTCACAATAATAAATTTTGCTGGACGATAAATTGTCTAAAAAATTATAGCGATAAACTTTAATATTGTTTCAAGACCTTTTGACACTGATTTAATGGAAATGACTGAATGTGATTTCCTGCCATAGATAGAAACACTTTATTTTCAAAAGAACACAAAACACTGGAACTGATAAACTAAATGAATTCAAACAAAAATAAACTGGATTCTCAGTCTCCATTAACAAAACTTGAATAAAACTTAAACAACTTAAAGCCAAAGTGGAAATAAATCCTGCATCCAACCAAGAGAGAGCAGATTATAAAGTCTTCAGTAGATTTAAATAGAGAAAACGGGAACATCTGATTACTAATGAAATATTTCACACTACACATTTTTACCACTATTTTCCCTGGTGATAATCTGACATTGTTGGCCGATCTAAGATTGTCGCTGGTGTTTCTAACCGATCATCCTGCAGTGTTACGGTAGATCCTCCTGGTCGCTCCGATCTAAACGGGTTTCCGCTGAATGTGGCAGGTAGCCAATCAGAAAGCCGGGGTTTCCGCTGAATGTGCAGGTAGCCAATCAGAAAGCCGGGTTTTCCCGCTGAATGTGGCAGGTAGCCAATCAGAAAGCCGGGTTTTCCCGCTGAATGTGGCAGGTAGCCAATCAGAAAGCCGGATTCTCCTCCTGCTTCCTGGTGCAAATGGCGGAGGGGAATCCCAAGCAGCTGAAACGGAGCAACATGAAGTCCAGCGGACATCGGAGATGATTTGTGGAAACAACCTTAATATTCAACATTTGGTCCAAAGAACATCGAAATGCCAAGAGGAGGATTGGAGCCAAATTGCTGCCTCAGCTGATGAACCCGGGAGGTTTTCAGCTGTTCTTCGTTAACGTGACATAAAGAGTTATAATGATTCTTTACTCTGACTCTGTGCATCACAGGTAGATTCTAGTAAAGCCTCGATTAATGCCTGGTTTAGATGAGTTAACTGGACTAGTAGCCGTTAGTTTGTGTCCATTGGCTGGACGCCACACGGACCGACCGAACCGAACCGTCACACCTGGATTTCTGTCTGTCAGCTTAGAAAATGGGCCGAGATCTGGTGTAATGTGAGCTGGACATTAGACTGAGGACATGAGGAGGGGAGGGTCAGACCGGAGCTCAGCCTTTTTCACTCACTGTCATCAGGAGGGAGACGATAAAACCCATAATTAAAATGATCGATGGGTTTCATTTATCGTCCCATTAATCGATTTATCGTTTATCGCGACAGGCCCATTTCTGATAGATTCACCAACCTTCTGAGGACCGATGGGCCTTATGGGGACCAAATCCGTTTCTAATATGATGGAGCCTGTCGTGTAGGGTCAGAGGTCAGGTTTAGAGGTGAGGTGTGAACTACGGCTGCAACCAACAATTATTTCCCTAATCAATTAATTGGTTACTCTGATGATTAATTTATTATTCTGATGATTAATCAGGTAAAAAAAATTACATTCTGCATATTTTTTTCAGATAAGGAAATAAAAGATGAATAAGAGAAACAACGAATTTAGTTCAGATTTAAAAAAGAAAAACATTTTATTGTCTGAAATGCAACAGGAGCATAACTTTAGTGAACGTTTGTTTCAGCAAACGAATAAACTTCTAACATTAAAAGCTCAGTCCTTTCCTCTTGACTTGTATTATAATTTATCTTTGGATTAGCCAATTAATACATTAATTGTTAAAGGCGCTTGAGAGATTTTTCTTACAGAATCTGAACCAGACGAAGCTAAACTGACACCAGAGGAATTTAGAGTAGAGCAGATTCATGGACAGGTTTTTTTTATGAAAATGTTTGTAGTGATCGGTGGTTTTGCTTTTGAACCTTCAGTAAAAGAACCACAGGCAACGTAAATGAATTTTATAGCCAAACTTCTGCAGAGCCTCAGCAAACGGCTCCTCCGAGTCGGTCGGAGATGGTTCTGCCTCTGCTGGAGCAGATCTGTTACAGGATTAACAGTAAAACAGGCGGCGGTCTGTCTAACACACAGGTCATCTGGCTCTTTACCTGGAGAGCGAAACTCTGGAGGGACAATCGGTTCTCAGGAACACAGATATTCAACAGAACAATCAAAGTATTCACATCATTTACTGACTCACATTAGACTGAACGTTGATTGATTAATATTAGACTGAATATGAACTAAAGTAATAACAAAAATGATACCAAAAACCTCTAACATATATTTTCATGCATTTTTGGCTTCATTGCTGCTCTGATGATGTTCTGTCAGCAAATGGCCTTTATTTTAGTCTCCAGGTAACGATTAATCAATTAATCACAAATAATCTGATTAATCATTTCATCCCTGGTGTGATGTTAGGAATAAATGTGGTTATTAGAAGGAATATAAGCTAATAAAGTCTTAGTGTGTAGAAATACAAACTGTGTGTGTGTGTTGGGACCAGGTGACGGGGCGAGTCGGGTCATCAGTCTGACATCTGCTGGAGAGGCGCTGAGATTTCTCTGAAGTGCCATCGCCGTGGCGATGTGTGAGTGTGTGTGTGTGTGTGTGTGTGTGTGTGGCCTCCTGCGGTCCATCATATGTTTCTGGAGTCTCTGTCTGCTGTCTCGTCCTCATCAGGAAGTCTCTTCATCTTCATCCTCTTCCTCGCGCTGCGTGCCGTCAATCTGTTTCTCTTGTGTTTAAGACGGAGCTTCTCATCCTCGTCTTCCTCCTCCTTCTCCTCCACCCTGACGCTCCATTCACTCCGTCGCTCCACCACCTTCCTCCTCCTCCTCCTCCTCCTCGTCCTCCTTCTCCACATCATTTCGTTTTAAATCATTCACTTTCTCCCAGGAGGAAGACAAACATGTTCCTTTGAGCTCAGCATCTGATGAATTTATTTTGCTGGCCATACAACCACAAATACACACACACTCACACACACACACACACACACACACAGTCCCAGACAAAAATCTAAATGCAGAAACATTCCCACATCGGTCTGTGAGCTCCGGCAGAGGCCATTAAAACGTCGCTCGCTTGTTGAAAATGGGAGCTGGAGGGACGCCAAGAACTCTCTATTCAGCATCTCCGCCTCCCTCCATCTTTACAGAAAGGAGGAAGAGAAGAGAGGATGATGGGAGGAGAGGTGGAGGAATACATGCGCTGCCTCCTGGTTGCACTGTTTGTTAGTCTCTCTGCATAACAACCGAATGTATAAAATATGAGTTGTAAAAGCGGCTCTGACTCCAAACACAGAGAGAGAAGGAGGGAAGGAAGGAAGGAAAGAGTCGGAGGCTGAAGGTGAAGAACAGGGTCAGAGGCGGATGAAAGGAGACATGATGGAGAGGCAGAACCAGAAGAATCTGATATTTAAAGAGAAAGAAACGACAAACATGCTGCAGATGTCATCAAGTTTCCTCCGAGTTTGTCTCTGATCAAACAGGCCAACTTGTTTTTACGAACAGTTATTCTGCAGCGTTAGATGAAAACACCAGCATGAGTGTGAAAGAGCCTGAAAACACCAATAAGATGAGAATAATGGAGATTTAAACAAAGTTACTTGGTAATTTACTTTCTGCACAGCAGATTTTTTATCAGCTGGAGAAACGATTCTGCTTCAGCGTTTCAATCTGTGTGATTGTTCTGGTCCAGGTTGGTTCTGCTGCTGATCTCAGTCTCACTGAGACGTTTTGAGTTTAGGATCCAGAGCAGCTCAGAAATGACAAACCAGAACCAGAACCTGAGGAAGGGGTTACCACGGCAACCACACAAACACCGACCCGAGCGGAAACGATGATGTGAACTTCAAAATGAAGTCAGACCTTCTCCCTCGTATTACAGCTTTCAGATCAGAGTCATGAATTAAAAATGACCAACAGGAATCCGTCAGCTGCTCGGTGTCGTTAGTTTCTCTGAGACATTCAGGAAACCTCTGGGACAACCTGCAGGAGGACTTTTACAGCTTCACCTCCTCCTTCTGTTGATCTGGCTGCAATAAATGAGCCGCTGCAGCTGCAGGTGATCAAATCAGGGGAAACGACTGGAATGACCAACAAAACTGAGTTTCTGTGAGAAATCACCAAAATATGATCCGTCATACTTCAGCATATGAAATGCATCTATTGAGATCATATATATTTTCAAAAATGGCTGCCGTGGTTGTAATGGAAAAAACATGTTTGCAATAACATTAGCAGTAGTTATTGCCAGTCACAGTTAGCCAAAAGTTGACTATAACTCCCTCCAGGCAGAAAACAAGGCGTTCTTCGATAGTTACTGGCATTTAATAAACCATGCCGTGAGAACTGTACAAAAGATATAAAATACATTTTACAAAAAGAAAGACATTCATACAAAGAATAGACGGTTACTACGGTAAAACATTTACAATAAAATGGCTTGACTTACAAAAACAGACTCATACATCATAAAACACGTGGCTAACAAACTCGACAAATTCTTTTAAAACTTTCCATTTACAAACAAAACTAAAGTACAAAAATGCGAACCTCACTGGTCGCTTCAACCTGAAAGGTTCTTCTTCTTGTGACTCAGCTACAGGAGCCTCATGCCTCACCAAATCTCTCCAACAAAGACAAATGAAGCATTACTGCAGTGTGGCGTGTAACTAAAAATATGTGCCTAAATGAAACAACAAGTTAAACATTGGTTCCACTCCGGTATCCTTTGCACAACTTATAATAAACATAAAATATTTTACATCAACTTAAAAATTAAACCAAACTGTATAACTGCCACCGATAGCAGCCACATTGACTAACCACTAGTTGGCTAAACCCCTTAGCTGTGCTAACACTACGCCTCTAAGCACATTCAAAAATTGGAGTAGGCTAATAATGCTAAACCACCAAACACATTAAAAATAGAGGTGCTATGGTACAATGTGGTACAATGCTAAACACCTTTTTAAAAGTATAGGAAGCCAACACTGAGCTGCAACACACATTTAGCAGAAACTAACATGAAGCACTAGAAATTAGCAGGAGCTAATGCTAAACTGCTAAGCACGTAGAAATTTGAATATTAGCAGACGCTAACTATTAAGTTGAAGTTGCACCTATAGGATGACTAAAGTTGAAGATGTGACATAAAGTTCATCCAAGTCGTGAAAATAAGGAACATTTTATGACATTAACTGATTTAAAAGGCTTTAAAACGGGCGGCCATCTTGTAATCTACAAACATGCCGATGTTTATACTTGTAAACACACGTTAAAGATTTTTCCAGTATTGTGCTTAGGGCTCTAGTGATACAATAATCTCACGATACGATACACAATATTCTGCTCACAATACGATATATATTGCAATATTTAGCAAACTATACAATTCAATACATTTTGTGATTTTCTGAAAGGTTTCAGAGGGACAGAGTGATTTTGGTGACATTTTGTGACTGTTATAAAGTTGGACTGAATGAATTTAACTGAAAACTGATTAAAAGCATCAACTACACAATACCTGGTTCTGGTTGGACACAGACTTAAAGTGGACAGCTGGACAAAATGAACCAAAGAAGTGGAGAGAAAACATGTTTCTTTTAGTTGAAACAGTCCAAACTGTAGCTGACATGCATTAGTAAAGTAAATAAAGTGAACCAAGTTCCTGCTCTGGAATAGTTTGATACCTTTTAACCTGAACATCTGAAGGAATCACTCTAAGCCTGATGACCTGGTGAAGCCAGCAGTGAGTGAACAAGGTGACAGTTGGACGTTACGACACTTGAGGATGAATATTGATTATTTTCTAGCAAAGAAAATATCGATATATATCGCGATATCGATATTATTATACAGCCCTAATTGTGCTGCGCTAACGGAGGCGTATTTCTCCTCAGTGAGGCGATAATTCAGCTCATGAGCGAAACGTTGAATCTGCGCTTCAATCTCCTGCTTCCATCTGCGGCTCAGCCGACGGTAATGCGTTTCCATCTGTCCAGAAGCCGAGTGGGATCAGAGGACGGATCCGTGTGACCCCACTTAACCTCCGAGAGAATCACTTTCATCCTGCTGGAGGCGGCGCTCCGGATTATTACGGCGGCCGCTGTCCGAGTTCTCACCGCGGGGATGATGATCCTCACTGCTGCTGGATTTATCGCTCCAACGTCAAAAACCTCCTCAGATGTTAAAGATTTCATCTTTGAATCGTTTTAATCTGAAGCTGCTTTCTGGAGGTGAGCCCTGGTCACCCACAGTTTGGTTTGACCCTCGTGGGCAACTTATGATAGAGCGGAAACGATTAATCGGATTAATCGATTATTCAAATAATTATTACACTTATTATACTTATTACAATACTTACTTATTCAGTAATTTATTAATTAACTGGAGTAAGCAGACTCTAAAAAGGCCGTTTGCAGGAATAAAGCTAAAACTCTACAATAGAAACATTTTTCATCTAAGATTAAAAACATTATTTGCAAATCTGTTCAACTCCTTAAGTGGAAGTTTTAATTTCTCCTGGTTCAACTTGTGTAAAATAAAGTCTCACTAAACGCTGCTTGTTATCCAGTTATTGATCATTACTGATGTCAGATGAAGCAGAAAGGCCAGAGCTTCTCACATTGGTGTTGGAAGGATGATTAGCTGCAGATAAATATTTGCTGCAAACGATTAATTGCATTTTTACGCAATAAAATGTTAAATGTTTTATTTTAAATAGGAATAATGTGATTATTTGCATCTTTTATTCTACTTCCAATATGCAGAAAAAGGCCTAGATGAAATATCTGCAGCATGTCTCCAGGCTTTATGAGGGATTAATCGATTAATCTTCAGGATAATCGATTAATCACCAGGATAATCGATTAATCGTCAGCCTGATTCTGCTCTGAATAGGACGATCAGTCGGTGGTTCTGTAACATGTTGGGTCACAGTCTGACCCTGATGTCGGCGTTGTGTTGATCGATGATGATGATTGTTTCTTCATCACCCATCAGGTCTTCCTCATCTTCCTCGTGTCTCCGGCTGTTAGTCCCAGCTGAGCCAGCTCGGCTCGCCGTCCCTCTGCCTCCCTCATTTTGTTGTCATTTGTCATCAGGCAGCCACACACACACACCTCACACCTCACACACACACACACACACACACACACCCTGGTAGCGATGAAAGAGATGGCATTTCCAGAGACACCTGCGCCTCTGCGCTCCCGGTCCTCCCCCGGCGCTGCACACGCCCTCACATATGCACGGCGCCGTTCCACAGGATTTGTTGGACACGTGCGTCTGCATATGCTCACACGCCGCACACGTGCACTCTCACGTGCACACCCAGAGACAAACAAGCTGCACATATGCAGCAGCTCCCTCTGCTTCCAAGGTGCATGTGTGTGTTAGTTATCCAGAACGCAGTCCATCTGCCTTCACGGCTAAGCTACGCTTGTTTACCCGACACACAACACACACACACACACACACACACACACACACACACACACACTGCGAGGATGGATAATCAGGAGCATTTCCACACACACCTGTCCGTCTCATATTGACTCAGCAGCTCGTTATGAGGCCCGCTGCAGACGATTACTTTACTAATCAAGTAATCTATCGGTTATTATGATTTATCTGATTATGAAATAAAACATTTTCACATTCTGATGTTTCTATATAAGGCAGTAAAATAAATATATGGAAGAGGAAAAGATTTAAAAATCTGTTTGTCTGAAGAAACTTCTTCATAAAATATTTCTAAGCTTTTTTTATTCACATCATTTCTGATCCAGTGTTGGCCTGAATGTTGCTCCTTACATAACTCTGCATGTTGGAGCTGATTTTATGAAACCATTAAACATAAAAACTGTGAATCTGCTCAGAATCTTCCAATAAATGATGCAGTTCTGCATAACTTATGGAATATTATAGCACAGGCGTGTGTTAGCTTTAGCTCATTGCTGTTTGGGTCCAGAACCAGAACCACTGAGTCCACATCGTTCTTCCTTATGAAAGGTTCATGTTTCAGCTAAAGGAGGAACACAATCCAAATGTTTGAGTTAAATTTAGATGAATTGATCAAACTGTCTACAAATAATCAACATTTTCAGCTAAAATTCCCTTTTGTTGCTAAATTATTAATAATCAGACGTCAGGTATTTACAGTTTTAATCTGTTGTTTGGGTTCTTTAACCTTCAGGAAGCCCTGATCCGTCACAGAGCAGCTTCTTTAGACGCTGACATTAGCATTAGCTGCTGCATGGTTAGCATTGAGATGCTATTTCAGGCTAGCGTAGCTTCGCCGACAGGCTTCTCCAGCGTCCAATCAGATCGTTTAGAAACAGAAGTTAGCCTCAGTGGGATCAGAGAAACGTGTCGATGTTGGCGGATGTAGCTGTGCGTCAGATTTACTGACGTACCAGAAACATGTGGACTTAAAGGTTCCGGCCAAAACTTCTGTATGTAAAAGGAAAAAATGGATTAAATGCATTAAATCTAATGAATGGATTAAAATGAACATGTTGGAGAGCTGAAGTTTTAGTTCCACTAACCTGTCAGTAATAATGCTGGTTATTAATGGAGGACGTTAAAGATTAGGGTGATGGTTAGGAGGTTTTCCTGCCATCAGAGAAGAAACGTTTTAACGCCAGTCGAGGTTTTTACATTGAGGAAGAATCAATAATCTGTGGCCAGGCATTTTTATATAACATGAATACTGGAAATGTTATTATTATTATTAATGGAAGAACAGAGTGTGTGTTTCCTCCTGTTTGGGTCTGCAGGATGTTTCAGAACCGGATCGTTTAGTTCTTCTGTTCTCCGTTCGGAACAGCAACAGAACTGAGGCTGAGCGACGGCCGAACATCGAAGGGTTAACGCTGAGCGGAGGGAAACGAGCTGCACACACACACAGACACACACAGAACACACAAAACTCACTCAAAATACACACACTTACACAAAACACACACAGACGTCATGTATGAGCAGATAAATGGTGTCGGTGGTATCGTCCCACGTTTGCTCTGTGATGAGCATCAGCTCTGTTGTTAGTCACTGAAACTCATCTCGGTGATGTTTGTGTGTGTGTGTGTGTGTGTGTGATATTTTACCCTCTGGTGGAAAGTGTCTCATGGCGTCAGTCATCCTGACACCAGCGCAGCTCAAACTGCTGCTGCTGATGGATGTTGGACTCGTGGAGCTTCTCTCCTCGTTTGGGACGAAGATGAGGAGCGATGGATGGAGAGAGGAGGAGTAGAGGGAGGAGAGGAGGAGGAGGAGTAGTAGAAGGAGGAGAGGAGGAGGAGGAAGGTCACAGTGAGCAGGAGGGGGCAGGACGTCACTGAATCACAGTCGGCTGGTTTGGAATCTGCAGGATGGATATTTATGGCACCTGTTTCACCACACACCTACAACACACACACAAACAACACACCACCTACACACACACACACACATACACACACACACACACCACAACACAACACACACACACTACACACACACACACCTACACACCACACACACACACACACCTGCCCCTGCGCTGCCTCAGGTGTGGTTAATTTGTGCATCGTGGCGTCGCGTCGTCTCTCCCGGGTCGTTCGTCTCATCTCAGCTTCTGATGGCATCTGCACCCAGAGGTGGAGACTACATGCGCTGTCGCTATGTCGACCGGTCGTCGATCTCCGGTCCGTCTCCGATCCGTCGATCCGGTCCGATCTGGTCTGGTCTGGTCTGGTCCGGTCCGATCTGGTCTGGTCCGGTCCAGTCCGGTCTGGTCTGGTCTGGTCCGGTCTGATCTGATCTGGTCCGGTCGTCGTCCGGTCCGATCCTCGATCGTCCGGTTGATCTGATCTGGTCCGGTCCGTCTGATCTGATCTGGTCCGGTCTATCGATCTGGTCCGTGTTGGTCTGGTCTGGTCCGGTCTGATCTGATCTGGTCCGGTCCGGTCCGGTCCGATCCGGTTCGATCCGATCCGATCCGGTCTGATCTGATCTGGTCTGGTCCGGTCCGGTCCAGTCCGGTCCGATCCGGAGCCGACAGGCGGCAACACCTTTCCGGGTCAGAGCGGCTTTCTGAAGAACACATCATCAGCCGACCTTTCAACTCTGACCCTGGCCGTTAAAACCTAATTAATTTTCATAATCATAAGTATCAACTGGCCTCGGCTCCAGCGCGGCGTGTTGGTGGGTTCGGTCCGGTCCGGTCCGGTTCTGATGTCCATGTGGAGGAAGTTTCTCCTGTCGGTGTTTAGCAGAATTAATGGCGTCTCGGATGCAAACAGGCTCTGAATGAATGTCTGGTGACTGAAGGATCCGCTGTGGATAATGTGGAGCAGCGACTAACAGGCTGAGGAGGTTTTAGTGTCGCTGCTGGAGGAGAAAAAACACGACAAGTCTTGTTGTTCTGAATTCAATCTGCCAGAAACAGGCCGTGACTCATTCTGGGCTCTGGACGGTAATTCACTTAAACTCAGCATTAATAATTCATGGAGTCTCTGATTTTAGCTCAGCTTTGTTCTCTGCTTGTTTGCGGAGAAGAAAGTTTGTCTGGAAAAGACTTTCTGTCTGATTTCTGCCGTTGGATCCGCGTGTCTGACTCTGGCCACATCCTGCCCGAGTCCTCAGGAGGCCGAGACGCGGCGCAGCGGCGCAGCGGCGGGCTCCTGATGTTCAGCGCCGCTGCATGGCGCTGAAACCTGGTCAGCCTGGCGGTCGAGACATCGAGACGGTCCACCATGTTTTTGTATCATTAAAAGATGTTAAGTTGACAGGAAATGTAAAAATATTACTGGATAATTACGCGTTATGACGTCGCCAGTGAAGCTATTTAGTCCCTCAAGTCTAAAAAACAAATCAAAAAGATACAATTAAAATAAATATCAAGCTCTGAAAGCACGACTACAGGCTACATTAGCGGCTCACTGTTAGCATGATCTAAGAAGATCATTTCTCCAAAGGACCAGGATCCTCAGCGGGTTGAGATAAATATAACCAGCTTCTTGTTTCAGGGACAGCAGGGAAACGCAGATCAAGGTGTGATTGGTCCTCGACATGAACACATCTAACAGGAATCACTCTGCTCAGCAGGCGGCTTGAAAAAAATTAACAAATGATTTTTTTAAATAAAAAAACAAACAAAAACAAACAATGCATAGCCTGGCAGGGGGAAGCAAAGCCTGGCAGCCTGCCAGACCTATAATACACTGGGGGAAACCAGGCTGCAACGTGTTGCTGCGTGTTGCTGCTCGTTGCTGCAACGTGTTGCTGACCTTCAGCCGTCAGAGTTGCCCTCCCAGTCGTTGCTGCATGTTGCTGCTCGTTGCCGTTCGTTGCTGCGTGTTGCTGCTCGTTGCTGCAACGTGTTGCTGACCTTCAGCCGTCAGAGTTGCCCTCCGTCTCTCATGTTGCTGCCGTGCCGTTCGTTGCTGCGTTGCTGCTCGTTGCTTCAACGTGTTGCTGACCTTCAGCCGTCAGAGTTGCCCTCCTCCTCGTTGCTCTTTGTTCTCTGAACTCTGCTGGATGTAAAAATCTCATTCCACGTGTCGGTTGAGATGTTTCATGCAGATTGCTTTTCTAATGCAGGTATCAGTGCGATGCACATTCTGCCCTCACTATCTCACACACACACACACACACACACACACACACACACACACACACATAGAGCGTGTCCTGCTCCCAGTTTAGCAGTGAGCTCTGCAGGGAAGGTGATCTTTATTTAAATCCAGTTGCTGTGCTCACTCCTAATCTCCTCCCTCAGAAAGCAGAGATTTCTCCGCCGTTCCACTCGCTGATGTGATTTACACCAGGAGGCTGAGGAAGAGGAGGGAGGGCTGTGGGGATGAAGGGTGATGGGAGATGGATGGGAGGTGGCAAAATGTTATCGGCCTGTAGAAACGCTGCAAAGTCATAAAGGAGAAAAATGAAAGTGGGAAACACACAGAGCTTTGCATTAGTGAGGCTTTTTACTGAGGTCATGTTTCTGTGGGGCTGAGGAGGAAGAGGAGGAGGAGGAAGAACGGCTGCTGTGATCCCGACCGAATCAAGACTTCCTGCTGAACAGAGGAAACGTTTTCAGTGACTTTATGTCCTGTTTCGCGTTTCATCCAGAGCTTTAAAACTGGGCAAACTGAATCCGTCCCATCTAGTTCCAGGGTTTCCCCCAGAAACGTGGCTCAGCCTGGCGGTCGGGGCCTCGAGGCGGTACACCGGCGGTCCACCGGCGGTCCACCAGGTTTTTGTATTAAAAGATGTTAAGTTGACAGGAAATGTAAAAGTATTACTGTGTGATTATATGAAAACATATCCAGTGAAATGATATTTAAACACACAACTAGTCAAAAAACAACAAATTTGATCTTCTGTTGAATCCAGATTAAGTCAGTGGCTCCATCAGGGCTTCAGGCCCATAAACACTAATATTTTAAAACAGACACAGATACATAAATGTAACACTTGTTTATTGAGATTATCAATGCTGTTAAATTTTATTTGATTGTTTAGGAACAGATATATTAAATGATTTAAAATTGTTTAACATTTAGATCCAAGCCGGGGCTAGTAAAGCATGGCGGGCCGCCAGGCTTATAATACACTGGGGGAAACCCTGAGTTCTGTGGATCTACGCCCGTTTGCTGGAGGCCAATCTGGATCGTTTTTCTACAGCAGAGTGAAGTTTTTCACTCTAAGCTGTTTTAATTTAGCAAAACCAGCTAGCTGTCCCGCTAACTAGAAAGTTAGCATTGCTACTTATACACATTAGCAGCACTACACCAACAGCGCTAATGCTAACGTGCTACAGTCAGGCATGTTGATATCCTGACTATGTCCATCGTACGTCCTGCAGCTTAGCGTAGCGCCACCAACAGGCTCAGTTTGGTCTCTGCCGGTTTGTTGTTTCTGTTCTCATTTTGTACTTTGGTCAGAAAACAGGAAATGCATTGATTTGAATCCGAACTGATGCATTCTGGGTAACAAACATCACGGGTGGAGGACAGGAAACAGAACTGCCTTAAACCATCTTCCACCACTTCAAAATAAGAGCATGGACATACACGACTTGAAGCGTTTCAAAGTTAAAGAACAGAATGTAAAATCAGCTCCAAAAACTTAAAAAAGCATTTGGCTAAAAAATCTGCTGAAGTCCTGAGAGCCTGATCAAGTTATCAATCATTTAAAAATTACATCATCAGACGGACCGAAAAATAAGGTTTAGGGACATTTTGGTGTTTTAAGGACCAAAACGACAATAATTCGTATCAGTAACAAAACACAAAATCAGGCCAAAGAAAATGTTTCTGAAACAAGTGAGAAGGAAATCCAGACATTTACTCCAGTGAAGTAGAAACACTTCAACGAAAGTAAAAGTAAAAGCGACGGTTTGTGGCGGTTTGTGGCTGCGCCCCCTGCAGGTCAGCGGTTGAACCTCAGCCGACCCGATCGCCCCTCAGCTCTTCTCCTTCTCTTGTTCTTTCCAAAGTGGAAAGTTTTCCCCTCCTGGAGGGTCGGGTCGATCCGTCCTCCGCCGTCCCGGCCCCCTGACCCCTGACCCCCCGCCCTGCTCCTCTGGGATCGATGCTCCTCCTGCCCGCCTGTCTGCCTTCTGTCATGGCCGCTCCGAGAGCCTCGTCTTCGTCTCGCAGGAGGAAGACGCCAATTAGCGCTCAGACATCAGCTGCTCCAGCTGCTGTGACTTTCCGTTTGGTCGTATAAACGTTGAGATCCAGGAAGATGTCGGCGTGAAGCGGCGGCTCCTCGCCGCGCCGGGTCAATACGGCCTCTGGGAGAAAAGCAATAATCCCTGATGGCAAAGCTCTTATCTGCTCCTGTCTTTATCTCTCTGAGCTTCATCCACGGGTCTCTGCGGCGCCTCCTGCAGCTCAGAGAGACAAACAGAGCAGAGAGGAGGACAAGCAGCGGGTTGGATCTTCAGGAGGGAACATGATGAGAGGTTGGAGGATCTGAGGCAGGAATCCGGCTGAAACTCAGCTGAGTGTTTAAACCAATGAAACAATACAAACATTTCTTAGAGATTCATTTCCTGATATTTCAGATGATTAAGTCTCTGTTCGGTCCGGTTGGTGAGGTGTGAACGCTAGTCGACCTCTGACCAGGCGTGGATCTATGGGGGGGGGCGGGTCTGGATGGGGGTCCGAGTTGGATGGGGGTCCGGGTCTGGATGGGGGTCCGTCCGGGTCTGGATGGGGGTCCGGGTCTGGATGGGGGTCCGGTCCGGGTCTGGATGGGGGTCCGGGTCTGGATGGGGGTCCGGGTCTGGATGGGGGTCCGGGTCTGGATGGGGGTCCGAGTTGGATGGGGGTCCGGGTCTGGATGGGGGTCCGAGTTGGATGGGGGTCCGGGTCTGGATGGGGGTCCGGTCCGGGTCTGGATGGGGGTCCGGGTCTGGATGGGGGTCCGGGTCTGGATGGGGGTCCGGGTCTGGATGGGGGTCCGGTCCGGGTCTGGATGGGGGTCCGGTCCGGGTCTGGATGGGGGTCCGGGTCTGGATGGGGGTCGGGTCTGGATGGGGGTCCGGGTCTGGATGGGGGTCCGGGTTGGATGGGGGTCCGGGTTGGATGGGGGTCCAGGTCTGGAGGGGTTCCGGGTCTGGAGGTGCCAGGGAGGGAGGAACGGTTTCAAGTCGCTTAAATGTCTGATTATAGACGGAGAAAGTGGCCCCCGCCTGTTCAGAAAGGTGTATTTAATGTTAAAGTGACCAACGGAATATAGTCAGTCCCAATGACTGTTTCACTCACGGTTTAACCGAATTGCTTCCTGGGTAAAGCGTTTCGGTTTCCTTTTACCTCTTTTAATCCCCGCCCCCCCAACAGTTTCAGTTTCATTCAATTTCCAGTAGCACAGTCGATACACGTTAGGCGCCCGGCGACTCGTTAGGGACCCGGCGACTCGTTAGGGGCCCGGCGACTCGTTAGGGGCCCGGCGACTCGTTAGGGGCCCGGCGACTCGTTAGGGGCCCGGCGTCTCGTTAGGGGCCCGGCGACTCGTTAGGGGCCCGGCGTCTCGTTAGGGGCCCGGCGACTCGTTAGGGGCCCGGCGACTCGTTAGGGGCCCGGCGACTCGTTAGGGGCCCGGCGTCTCGTTAGGGGCCCGGCGACTCGTTAGGGGCCCGGCGTCTCGTTAGGGGCCCGGCGACTCGTTAGGGGCCCGGCGTCTCGTTAGGGGCCCGGCGACTCGTTAGGGGCCCGGCGACTCGTTAGGGGCCCGGCGACTCGTTAGGGGCCCGGCGTCTCGTTAGGGGCCCGGCGACTCGTTAGGGGCCCGGCAATTGGCCCTGCCCCCCGACCCGACGCTGACTTGTTCCACTAGAGCCTCTGACCTCTGACCTCTGGTCCTCCAGACCTCAGTCTGGGTCCAGTTGAAGTGAACTCTGGTTCAGTTTGAATGTGAACGCCAAGCGGACCAGAGACGCTCCAAAAGCAGGAAGTGGACGACAGCGCAGGGCATTCTGGGTAAACACAACCAAACATGTTAGCCTAGCGCTAGCAGCAGAAATGTCTCCTGGTCTTTTGCTTAAATCCTCCAACACTAAAATCCTCCATCTTGTTTCCATGGTGAAGCAGGAAGTTGCTCTCAGTGTCGTTTCCCTCAGTGGTTGTTGGTGCAGCGCCGCCACAGGCCAGGAGGGGAACAGCTGGTTGGACTCAGAACCTCAGCAGGAGGAGCAGAAGTTCTGGTTCCAGTAGAACCGGGTCGACCGGACCGTCAGGAAGGAACCAGCTTAACGTTCTCACAGCAGGTCTTGATGCTCAGCTCAGATTTTTTGCTCCAGTCCAATTATTGTTCTACTAGTTAAATCAAACAATCAGACTTGTGTGTGAACGGTTTCCGAACCCAGAGAGACATTTTCAGGGTTTCCAACCATTAAATCCTTCAGACTGGGAGAACTGGAGACTAACTGGGAGCTCTGGATCAGGAACACGAATTCTTCCTGTAGTTCTGCTGGATTTTCCCGTTTTCTCTCTAGACGTTAATCCAACATCCAGCTGAGTTAATCTGTTTAATCTGGGACCTTCATCAGAGTTTCTCAGGATTTTCCTCGGTCCCGTTTTAACTCTTCGTCTCTCCGCCGAGTTTTCTTCTCCTGCTCCGGGTTCTGCAGAGCCCAGATCGGGTTGCTCTGTTCCCCAGAGAAACATTTGTCTCTCTGTCATTCTGGGCGGCCATGACTGCCTGCCTGCAGTCAGAGAGAGAGAGAGAGAGAGAGAGAGAGAAGAGAGAGAGTGTGTGTGTGTGTGTGTGTGTGTGTGTGTGTGTGTGTGTGTGTGTGTGTGTGTGTGTGTGTGTGTGTGTGTGTGTGTGTGTGTGTGTGTTCACCCTCTGCTGGCCATGACCCGTCTGCAGCCTCATTTGGGCCTCATTTCTTCCCACAGTCAGATATTCCTCCTGCAGCTCCACCAGAACCTTTTCTTCTTCTTCTTCTTCTTCTTCTTCTGTTTCTTCTTCTTCTTCTTCCTCCTCCAGCTGCTGTAGTAATCCAGTTCTCCCACCACCCTGATGTCAGGAGCTCCACTGGATCTCTGGTGATCAAACCCTCAGTAAAGAAAACATTTGGTTTCTTTATTTTGACTGACTGACATTCTGGAGCGAGTCGAACCTGATGGTGGATCTGGAGAGGAAACAGGAAGGAGGATCTCAGAATAAAGTTCTGGATCCAGGATGGGATCGACTCAGAGATCCACCGGGTCGAGGGAAAACCTCAGACAGTAATCGGTCGTTCGGATCATTATTAATGAACGGCATGAAAAATGTCATAATAAAGCAAGTTCAGCCTCTCAAAGATCAATAAACTAATTTCTGAGGAACTCTGAACCTGAAGACATTTTAAACAAATTAATTAATTATAAAGTCTCTGTAAACAAACTTGCCCTTCAAAACACAAGTATGAATCATTGGGAAACGTGTGAAGGTCCTGCTGCGTTCTGGGTGTGAAATGTTTGCAGTTTTTATTGAGATTCTGTTTTCCCAGCCAGATTAAAGCGCAGCGTCTCGTTAGCGGCGAAGCTAGCCGCCTCGGCGTTCTTTGCTTTCGGGGTTTCATGAAGCGCCTCCAGAGCTGCAGCTGCTTGGTGGCGTAACGTCTGAACCGGACCCAGAGTCTGGTTCTGTCTGGTTCTGTGGAGGATCTGGGTCCAGGATGTTTTGACTGGTTGCTGCTGCCCCTTTTGCCTGTTTTCCCAGTCTAAACTGAATGACTAAGAGTTTTTTAAGCGCCATTTTGATCCAGAGGCTTTACAGTCAGTCTTAACTGTTGTTGTTTATTCGTTTTGGGTTTTTAAATTGTTTCCCAGCTGCAGTGAAGCTTTCTAAAGTTTAGGGTGGCTGAACGTGTTATGAGGATATTTTATGGTAATAGAAACGATGATGAAGCTTTTGTCTCGGCTTCTGAGGCGTTTCATCACTTTTACTGACATTTATTCATGTTGTTGTGAAACAGAAAACAGACATAAATCATACTGATCAGAAACAAACTGATCAGAGAGTTAATCTGACTCCACCAGCATCCCAGATGATCAATAATAATCAGAACTGGATGATTATTGATCGTAATAATGACCTGATTTCTGGCTGTTGATGTTTCCGGGGTCAGCAGAGCAGATGTGGGTAGTAACTAGCTACATTTACTTCACTAACTTCTTAGAAAAGATGAACTTTCAGGAGTATTTCTACTGCACTGTACTTCTTTCTTTTTACTTGAGCAATTTTGCTATGAAGTATTTCTACTGTTACTGGAGTAAAATTTCAGGATTTTCTACCAACATGCATGTTTTAACCAGAAGTTCACCAGACAGAAGAAAGAAAGAAACTGATTTGGAAACATTTCTTTTGGCTGATTTTCTTATTTTTGCTACATGAGTTATTGATTATTACTGATTCTCCCTTCAGTTTTACCTCTGGGATTTCTCCCATTGAGCTGGATTTCTCCGTTTAAATTTCAACAAGGCCAATCAGCAAACGGCACAAGTTGTGAAACGTGAAGCTGATTTTCTGTGCAGTTTCAGGATCGTACTCTGAGATGATCAACTAATCGATTAATTGATAATGGGAGAACAAAGACTCTAAATTAGTGGTTCTCATCGTGGGCGGTACGCCCCCCTCCCCCCCCCCAGGGGGCGCTGGCGGACATTTTTACAAAAGGGGGGCTGGGATGCCTTAGGGGGGCGTTTGGTTGAAGGTAAACTTTTCTTTCCTGTTGCTACATTTATTTTATCGTTTATTGACCATCAATAATCTTCACTCATCACCTGCTGCGCTGCCTAATCGTCATGTTTCACAACATGTGTTGATTTTTCACTGTTCAGCATCAGATTCTCTGTTTTTATGCCATAATTCACATCTAGTTCGTCGCTCCGTTTTATGTCGCTTCTCCTGTTTCAGAGTTTTGCGCAATTGTGCGTCTTTTTCTTTTTAATCCCTTAAGGTGCAGGGCAGTCGGGAAGCATATCGATGGGGAAAAGGCAGACTGACATAAACCTTTTAAAACAACGGAAACAATTTCTACATTCTGATTATTGAAATGTAAAAGGTCTGTGTTGTTCTATCCCCCCGTTTCATACCGGACCACTTACAGCTCCGGTGTTAACGCTATAAAATGAACGATCTCCATCTGGTGTCACCATGGAGGGATTTCTTTATTTAAATGTAGCAGGAGAACGGAGCTGCGCCAAGAAGCTAACAGAAGCTACAAACACTGAATAGAAGAAGAGCCGCCATGTTGCAGCCAAGCATGTTTTAATGTTACACAATACAGTTTTACCAAGTTGCTCAAAGTCTAAACTGGTGTTGTTGTGCATTTAAGGTGTAAAGTTTACCTTCGACCAAACGCCCCCCTAAGGCCTCCCAGCCCCCCTTTTGTAAGGATGTCCTCCAGCGCCCCCTGCCGTCCTCTGAACGGCCCCTGGGCGGCGGTACCCCACGTTGAGAACCGCTACTCTAAACCATCAGCCAGTTTCAGGATCGTACAGATGATCAACTAATCGATTAATCGAACAAAGACTCTAAACCATCAGCGAAAGAACATCACAGCATCAGAAAATGAAGACAAAACTTTACAAAAATACAAACGTTTAACAGTTTTCTGACACCGTATGAAACGGGTTGATGCATAAATGAAAAATCTGCACAACATCCCAATTTTTTCATTTGATTAATCATCAGAATAATCGATTATGAAAATCGTGAGTTGACAGATTATTGCTGTTGGATTGAGGAAATGATGTAAACCAAGCCTCTGAACTCTGACCAGCTTCAGATCGTTTACTGTGTGTGTGTGTGTGTACAAACTTGTGTCTGTTATCGATCAGTAGCGACCTGCAATCAAACACAATTAGGTGTGAATTCCCCAGATCGTATCAACAGCAGTGCGTGTGTGTGGTTGTGTGTGGTTGTGTGTTTGAGGTGTGTGTGTGTGTGTGTGTGTGTGTGTGTGTGTGTGTGTGTGTGCTGGGTCAATAGCAGACTCTTCACACACTCCGGTGGTCTGTTTGTGCTGCTGGATCTCAAGCATGTTAGACCTGGAAGTGCAGAGCAGCAGCTTTACGTCACTTTAAAAGTTCATTTCTCCACTGCTGTGTGTGTGTGTGTGTGTGTGTGTGTGTGTGTGTGTGTGTGTGTGTGTGTGTGTGTGTTGACTAGCTTCCCAAAGCGACAGAATGGATTAGCTGCTGTGAAATCAGTTGGCGGCTGTTGTCGTGGTAACCTTTGTTTTCTCCACTGTTCTCCGATCGATCTGATTGGCTCTCCCTCCCCCCCTCCCTCCCCCCATGCAGCCAATCACGTTGGCTCAGGGCGCTTCCAGACAGGCGGACCGATTCCGACCAATCAGAGCAGACCTTGCTTAGCGGCCAATTTATGGAGCTAAATTAGTCTGGAGAAGTTTTTGGATCTTATTGACATTGATTTAGCCCCGTACACATTTAGAGTCTCACACACACACACATTGTGATGCAGAGCTGATGCACTGAACAGCTGAACTGAACAACTGAGCTCGTCATGCCCAGCTGGTTCTGCTGGTTCTGATGGTTTGGACCGGACCCAGCACCCATCAGCCAACGTTGTACTGGGTTCTGGTTCTGCTCGGCTGGTGGTTTGGGTCGGTTTCAGCCTCAGACGTTAAAGCTGGAGTGAAATGCGGCAGTGCGAGTCTCAGCTGGTCCCATCAGAACCGATCAGAACCTCTGATCTGACCTCTGACCCCACCAGATGCTCCTAGCGCCGAACTCTGACCCACAGTTCTGGTTTCACGTCTCCACGGCAACAGACTGACCCGAAGAGTCAGTTTATTTCTGCAGCAGGAAAACTTTCTCAGCTGGTTGTTCAATCTACTGGTTCTGGTTCTGGTTCTGGGCCCAGATCTGGTTCTTCTCTCCAACCATTTGGTTCTGGTACCAGAAACAGTTTTGTGTCTGATGTTGGAGGAACATTCAGCTTTAAAACTTTAACATCAGAGATGGGAAATATCTGGGAGGTTTGCTTTTCTTTCAGTTCAGTTCAGTTTGGTTCAGTTCAGTTTGATTCAGTTCAATTTGGTTCAGTTTAGTTCTGTTCAGTTCAGTTTGGTTTAGTTCAGTTTGATTCAGTTCAATTTGGTTCAGTTTAGTTCTGTTCAGTTCAGTTTGGTTTAGTTCAATTTGATTCAGTTCAGTTCAGTTTGGTTCAGTTCAGTTCAGTTTAGTTCTGTTCAGTTCAGTTTGGTTCAGTTCAGTTTGATTCAGTTCAGTTTGGTTCAGTTCGGTTTGGTTCAGTTCAGTTTGATTCAGTTCAGTTCCGTTTGGTTCAGTTTGATGCAGTTCAGTTCAGTTTGATTCAGTTCAGTTTGGTTCAGTTCAGTTTGATTCAGTTCAGTTTGGTTCAGTTCAGTTTGGTTCAGTTCAGTTCAGTTTGATTCAGTTCAGTTTGATTCAGTTCAGTTTGGTTCAGTTCAGTTTGGTTCAGTTCAGTTTGATTCAGTTCAGTTTGGTTCAGTTCAGTTTGGTTCAGTTCACTTTGTTTACCACCAACCAGTTCTCAGTGAAAGAGAACTGTTCGTGCTCATATTCAGTCGATTCTCTTTTGTTTGTTTTCTTGACCATCTCAGGTTTGTGGTCATCAGGAGTCTCTACCAGCTGTCAGTATCTTTTTCTGGGTTTGTCTCTAACCTGCTGTAGGAATCAAAGACACTAAATCCTGGATGAGTCTCTCTGGTTCTTAAGTCCTCTGGGTCTGAAATGTTCTGCAGCTGCTAGAGGAACCACTGAGGAACCGGGTTCATGTGGCTCTGAGGTCAGAGGTCAGCCTGATCAGCGTTGACCTCTGATCTCTAGATGTCCTGAATCTGAACGTTCAGTCTGGATCTCTGATGGTTTCCAGTTCTTTCCCAGTCGGATGCTGTTGGTGTTTCCTGTCTGAGCCAAATAAACCAAATTATTACTGCTAAGTTTTCAGGACAAAGTTTGGATTCAAGCAAATGATTCCCATCAGATCATCAGTAGGGCTGTATAATAATATCGATGTCATGATATATATCGATATTTTCTTTCCTATAATAAATCGATATTCATCCTCAAGTATCGTAACGTCCAACTGTCACCTTGTTCACTCACTGCTGGCTTCACCAGGTCATCAGGCTTAGAGTGATTCCTTCAGATGTTCAGGTTAAAAAGGTATCAAACTATTCAGAGCAGGAACTTGGTTCACTTTATTTACTTTACTAATGCATGAAGCTACAGTTTGGACTGTTTCAACTAAAAGAAACATGTTTTCTCTCCACTTCTTTGGTTCATTTTGTCCAGCTGTCCACTTTAAGTCTGTGTCCAACCAGAACCAGGTATTGTGTAGTTGGAGCTTTTAATCAGTTTTCAGTTAAATTCATTCAATCCAACTTTATAACAGTCACAAAATGTCACCAAAGTCACTCTGTCCCTCTGAAACCTTTCAGAAAATAGCAAAAGTGTATTGAATTGTATCGTTCGCTGAATATCGCGATATATATCATATCGTGGGCAGAATATCGTGTATCGTATCGTGAGACTATTGCATCACTACAGCCCTAATGATTACACAAAATGTCTTTTTTTATTTGTCTTGTTCCTTATCTCACTGAAACACCTCAGTCATTGTTTTAACCGTGTTACTTTAAGATCTGAAGCTCCTCCCTTTTATCTCTTCTTCTGTGGTATTGTCTTTAAATAATTTAGCCCCGCCTCTTTTGTCATGTTGTCCCGCGGGAGACGTGCGTGCATTTTATGTTTCCATCTAAATACATTCAGTTTATTATGTACTGAATCGTACCGTGGCAGAATATCGTGAATCGTATCGTGGCAGAATATCGTGAATCGTATCGTGAGACTATTGCATCACTACAGCCCTAGTCATCAGTCCCCAACTCTCACTGAACGATGCATTTAGGAACTGCAAGATGTGGGACTTTACAGTCCTGATGCCCTTACTCAGTATTAGAGCCTGGGGTCAGAGGTCAACCCAGAGCAGGGCTGATTTCTCTTCCCGGTTAATGAATCGGTTCATGTCAGAGCTGTGTGTGTGTGTCACTGGCCCAGGATTGTGTTTCATTTAGCTTTTGTTTCTCGGCGGCCCAGATTATCGTTTGCAGCATTAATTGTTGTGCAGGAAGCAGCGAGTTGATGCTGCGCGTGGGCGGCGGCGGCGGCGGTGAGTTATGCAAATGAGCTGCAGCGAAAGTCTTCCACCCACCATGGAAACCAATAATATCCAGTTTTAATTCTCTGAGTTTTACTTGCTGCTGCTGCGGCTCGTTTAGAGGGAGAAGCTGTCGGCTCTGCTGCAGGCGGCTGAGGTTCAGCTCTCACTGCGACGCCTCACAGGAAGAGCGCTGTGTGTCCGCAGACAGTTTCCTGTCCGTGGACAGCTTCCTGTCCGCCATCAGCTTCCTGTCCCCAGTCAGCTTCCTGTCCGCCGTCAGCTTCCTGTCCGCCGTCAGCTTCCTGTCCGCAGACAGCTTCCTGTCCGCAGACAGCTTCCTGTCCGCCATCAGCTTCCTGTCCCCAGACAGCTTCCTGTCCGCCATCAGCTTCCTGTCCCCAGACAGCTTCCTGTCCGCCGTCAGCTTCCTGTCCCCAGACAGCTTCCTGTCCGCCGTCAGCTTCCTGTCCGCCGTCAGCTTCCTGTCCGCAGACAGCTTCCTGTCCGCCGTCAGCTTCCTGTCCGCCGTCAGCTTCCTGTCCCCAGACAGCTTCCTGTCCGCAGACAGCTTCCTGTCCGTCAGCAGCTTCCTGTCCGCCGTCAGCTTCCTGTCCGTCAGCAGCTTCCTGTCCGTCAGCAGCTTCCTGTCCGCCGTCAGCTTCCTGTCCGCCGTCAGCTTCCTGTCCGCCGTCAGCTTCCTGTCCGCCGTCAGCTTTCTGTCCGCCGTCAGCTTCCTGTCTGCCGTCAGCTTCCTGTCCGCCGTCAGCTTCCTGTCCGTCAGCAGCTTCCTGTCCGCCGTCAGCAGCTTCCTGTCCGTCAGCAGCTTCCTGTCCGCCGTCAGCAGCTTCCTGTCTTTAGCTGTGGTTCTGTGTGGCTCTTCCTCTGTGATGAAGACGAGATGTTCTGGTTCTGAGTCCGGATCCGACGGATCCTTGATCCGTTCATGAAGATCCAGCAGAACCTCGAAACCCGAAAATGACGTTTCCAGAATCCCTCAGCAGATTCTTATGAAACCTGAAGGAAGTTTCAGTTCATCTGCCGTGAATCCTGAGGCCCGAGGGGCCCAGAAAGGCCCGGTTCTGGTCGGTTCTGGTCGGTTCTGGACGGTTCTGGACGGTTCTGGACGGGTCTAGTCGGTTCTGGACGGTTCTGGTCGGTTCTAGTCGGTTCTGGTCGGTTCTGGACGGGTCTGGTCGGTTCTGGTCGGTTCTGGACGGTTCTGGTCGGTTCTGGACGGGTCTGGACGGTTCTGGTCGGTTCTGGTCGGTTCTGGCCGGTTCTGGACGGGTCTGGTCGGTTCTGGACGGGTCTGGTCGGTTCTGGTCGGTTCTGGACGGTTCTGGTCGGTTCTGGACGGTTCTGGTCGGTTCTGGATGGGTCTGGACGGTTCTGGTCGGTTCTGGTCGGTTCTGGACGGTTCTGGTCGGGTCTGTCCGTCTGTGCTGGAGGAAATGAGGATCTTCTGAAGAATATCTGTGTGTGTCTGTTTTCGCTCCTGGATCTCTGCTTCGCTTCGCTTCGCTCTTCCTCCTCGGGGCTCAGAGACGCTAACGGAGGAGGAGGAGGAGGAGGAATCCAAACAAGGAGACGCTGGATGAGCGATGGAGGTGAAGCTGTGAGATGGATGGAGAGGCGGAGCGCGGGCGGAGGGGCGGAGGAGGTCAGCCACAGGCGGAGGCGGCAGCAGCTCCGTCCAGATGTGGCTCCACATCTGATGAATTATTCTGCTGCTAATGGGAAAACAAACTTGATCCCAGTCGATGGAGGAAACATGACAGAAACGTGGAGGAAACATGGAGGAAACATGACAGAAACGTGGAGGAAACATGGAGGAAACGTGAAGGGAATGTGGAGGAAACATGACAGAAACGTGGAGGAAACATGGAGGAAACATGAAGGAAACGTGGAGGAAAGGTGGAGGAAACATGAAGGAAATGTGGAGGAAACGTGGAGGAAACATGGAGGAAACATGAAGGAAACGTGGAGGAAAGGTGGAGGAAACATGAAGGAAATGTGGAGGAAACGTGGAGGAAACATGGAGGAAACATGAAGGAAACGTGGAGGAAAGGTGGAGGAAACATGAAGGAAATGTGGAGGAAACGTGGAGGAAACATGGAGGAAACATGAAGGAAACATGGAGGAAACATGAAGGAAACGTGGAGGAAACGTGAAGGAAACATGGAAGAAACAAGAAGGAAACATGGAGGAAACGTGGAGGAAAAATGACAGAAACGTGGAGGAAACATGACAGAAACGTGAAGGAAACATGGAGGAAACGTGAAGGAAATGTGGAGGAAACATGGAGGAAACGTGAAGGAAATGTGGAGGAAACATGGAGGAAACATGAAGGAAACGTGGAGGAAATGTGGAGGAAAAATGAAGGAAACACGGAGGAAACGTGGAGGAAAAATGAAGGAAACACGGAGGAAACGTGGAGGAAACATGAAGGAAACGGAGGAAACGTGGAGGAAACATGGAAGAAACAAGAAGGAAACATGGAGGAAATGTGGAGGAAGCATGATGGAAACGTGGAGGAAATATGAAGGAAACGTGAAGGAAACATGAAGGAAACACGGAGGAAACATGGAGGAAACATGGAAGAAACAAGAAGGAAACATGGAGGAAACGTGGAGGAAACGAGAAGGAAACGTGGTGGAAACATGGAGGAAACTGAAACCTCTCCTTAACCAGCAGAGAGCAACACCCATAGTAAAGTCAGAGTGTTTAGCTGCAAATTTGGTGAACTATAAGAAAAATAGAAGTATCTAATTTGGTGAATAACTTTAAAGCACCTTAAAAAGGTTATTTTTCTCCTAAGCATATGTACTTATTTAAACATGAAACATTTAAACATGGAGGAAACATGGAGGAAACATAGAGGAAACGTGGAGGAAACATGAAGGAAACATGGAAGAAACAAGAAGGATACGTGGAGGAAACATGGAGGAAACACGGAGGAAACATGGAGGAAACGAGGAAACGTGGAGAAAACGTGAAGGAAACATGGAGGAAACTGAAAGGTGGAGGAAACAAGACGGAAACATGGAGGAAACGTGGAGGAAACATGAAGGAAACATGGAAGAAACAAGAAGGAAACATGGAGGAAACTGAAACATGGAGGAAACACGGAGGAAACATGGAGGAAACGAGGAAACGTGGAGGAAACAAGACGGAAAAATGGAGGAAACTTGGAGGAAACATGAAGGAAACATGGAAGAAACAAGAAGGAAACGTGGAGGAAACACGGAGGAAACATGGAGGGAACGAGGAAACGTGGAGGAAACAAGACGGAAAAATGGAGGAAACTTAGAGGAAACATGAAGGAAACATGGAGGAAATGGAAACATGGAGGAAACACGGAGGAAACATGGAGGGAACGAGGAAACGTGGAGGAAACAAGACGGAAAAATGGAGGAAACTTGGAGGAAACATGAAGGAAACATGGAAGAAACAAGAAGGAAACGTGGAGGAAACGGAAACATGGAGGAAACACGGAGGAAACATGGAGGGAACGAGGAAACGTGGAGGAAACAAGACGGAAAAATGGAGGAAACTTAGAGGAAACATGAAGGAAACATGGAGGAAATGGAAACATGGAGGAAACACGGAGGAAACATGGAGGGAACGAGGAAACGTGGAGGAAACAAGACGGAAAAATGGAGGAAACTTAGAGGAAACATGAAGGAAACATGGAGGAAATGGAAACGTGGAGGAAACATGGAAGAAACAAGAAGGAAACATGGAGGAAACGAGGAAACGTGGAGGAAACGTGGAGGAAACACGGAGGAAACTGAAAGGTGGAGGAAACGTTCCGCCTGTTGCTCCGTCTTTCTCCAGTCCTCCCAGTTTAACCATCACATAATAAAGCAACAGGTTCCAGTTCAGCTGCCTGCAGATTTGATGCATTCAAGCCAAATATTGATACTTTTATTAATATTTCATCCTTTGTCTTCGTTCTGATGGCGTTGATGCTTTGGGTTTCCTGCGGTTTCTCTCCGGCCAACTGTCCTCTCTGAGTTTGTATCTTTTGTTTTTGCCGCATTAATCAGATCATCTCCTCATCGGTTTGCAGCCAAACTTCTGCGACGGCGTCTGCAGTAAATCTGCGTCCCGACGCTTCAGTCAACACAGATTAACTCGCAACATTTGTCTGCAAACTGGAGCCAGAGAGGAATATGGAAGACGTCAAGAGCCTGCTGGGCGTTTAGCTGCCTGACAATGATGAGGACGATGAGGACGATGGAGACAATGGGGACGATGAGGACAATGGGGACGATGAGGACGATGGGGACAATGAGGACGATGGGGACGATGAGGACGATGGGGACAATGAGGACGATGGGGACGATGAGGACGATGGGGACAATGAGGACGATGGGGACGATGAGGACGATGGGGACGATGAGGACGATGGGGACGATGAGGACGATGGGGACGATGAGGACAATGGAGACGATGGGGACGATGAGGACAATGGAGACGATGGGGACGATGGGGACAATGAGGACGATGGGGACAATGGGGACGATGAGGACGACGGGGACGATGAGGACGATGGGGACAATGGGGACGATGAGGACGATGGGGACGATGAGGACGATGGGGACGATGAGGACGATGGGGACGATGAGGACGATGGGGACGATGAGGACAATGGGGACGATGAGGACGATGGGGACGATGAGGACAATGGGGACGATGAGGACAATGGGGACGATGAGGATGATGGGGACAATGGGGACGATGGGGACGATGGGGACGATGAGGACGATGAGGACGATGGGGACGATGAGGACGATGGGGACGATGAGGACGATGGGGACGATGAGGACGACGGGGACGATGGGGACGATGAGGACGATGGGGACGATGAGGACGATGAGGACAATGGGGACAATGAGGACAATGGGGACGATGAGGACGATGGGGACGATGAGGACGATGGGGACGATGAGGACGATGGGGACGATGAGGACGACGGGGACGATGGGGACAATGAGGACGATGAGGACGATGAGGACGACGGGGACGACGAGGACAATGGAGACGATGAGGACGATGGGGACGATGAGGACGATGGGGACGATGGGGACGATGAGGACGATGGGGACAATGGGGACGATGGGGACGATGAGGACAATGAGGACGATGGGGACGATGAGGACAATGGGGACGATGAGGACAATGAGGACGACGGGGACGACGAGGACAATGGAGACGATGAGGACGATGGGGACGATGAGGACGATGGGGACGATGAGGACGATGGGGACAATGGGGACGATGAGGACAATGAGGACGATGGGGACGATGAGGACAATGGGGACGATGAGGACAATGAGGACGATGGGGACGATGAGGACAATGGGGACGATGAGGACAATGGGGACGATGAGGACGATGGGGACAATGGGGACGATGGGGACGATGAGGACAATGGGACGATGGGGACGATGAGGACAATGGGGACGATGAGGACAATGGGACGATGAGGACGATGGGGACAATGGGGACGATGAGGACGATGGGGACGATGAGGACGATGAGGACGATGGGGACAATGAGGACGATGGGGACAATGAGGACGATGGGGACAATGGGGACGATGGGGACAATGGGGACGATGAGGACAATGAGGACGATGGGGACAATGAGGACGATGGGGACAATGGGACGATGAGGACGATGGGGACGATGAGGACGATGAGGACGATGGGGACAATGAGGACAATGGGGACGATGAGGACAATGAGGACGATGGGGACAATGAGGACGATGGGGACAATGGGGACGATGAGGACGATGGGGACGATGAGGACGATGAGGACGATGAGGACAATGAGGACGATGGGACAATGAGGACGATGGGGACAATGGGGACGATGAGGACGATGGGGACGATGAGGACGATGAGGACGATGGGGACAATGAGGACGATGGGGACAATGAGGACGATGGGGACGATGAGGACAATGAGGACGATGGGGACGATGAGGACAATGGGGACGATGAGGACAATGGGGACGATGAGGACGATGGGGACAATGGGGACGATGAGGACGATGGGGACGATGAGGACGATGAGGACGATGGGGACAATGAGGACGATGGGGACAATGAGGACGATGGGGACAATGGGGACGATGGGGACAATGGGGACGATGAGGACAATGAGGACGATGGGGACAATGAGGACGATGGGGACAATGGGGACGATGAGGACGATGGGGACGATGAGGACGATGAGGACGATGGGGACAATGAGGACGATGGGGACAATGAGGACGATGGGGACAATGAGGACGATGGGCTCGGAGCCGTCCGGTCCGGTCCGGAAATATCCGGAGCTGCAGAACGGATCGATGCGATGGAGATACGAGCAGCTGGAGCTGCGTGAGGAGGAGAGATGGAGGGAGGAAACGGGCTGCGGCTGCGGCGCTGCGGCGCGGCTGCGGCGCTGCGGCTGCGGCTGCGGCTGCGGCTGCGGCGCTCCGGCTGCGGCTCTGCGGCTGCGGCGCTCCGGGCGAAGCACCGATCGATGCTCTCGCTCTCTCTCTCCCACGCAGGGCGAGCGAGCGGAGCGGCGCAGAAACGCTGCCGCTTCGCCTCCCTGACTGACCTCTGACCTCCATCCGCACAGCAGGAAAAGTTTCTCCTTGTTTTCCAGAATTAGACTTTTCAACGTTTCTGTTTAGAAGCTTTTTCATTTCCCTGAAACTCTGGCGAAGGTCCCAGTTTGTCTCCAGTTTGTCTCCAGTTTGTCTCCAGTTTGTCTCCAGTTTGTCTCCAGTTTGTCTCCAGGTCCTGATGCTGACAGACGGAAACCTTCAGCTGATTCTGAGTCTTTTCCACCTGCAGGCTGACAAACATCCACAGTGACAAAACTCAGGCTTCACTTTCACCACCTTATTCCTTCATTACAAACGTCACAATTTCAAAATATAAACTAACTAGTTAACTCCAAGTTAAACATTTGTGTTGGCTAAATATTTGGGTCAACCCAATATTTGTTTAGCTCTGAGCTGAGAACCAAACATTTAGCTTGGAGCTGAATGTTTAGCTAATTAAACATTTAGCTCCAAGCTAAACGTTTAGCTAATTAAACATTTAGCTTGAAACTGTAGCATTTATAATGAATTAAAAACATTTAATTGCTGCTTTATGTGTAACTTTAAACTCAAACGTTTGTAACTTTTATAAAAAGTATTTTTACATATTTGTTCAAATGACAGAATGTTGTGAAACCGATAATCTGTGGAAACCCTTTAGCTCCCAGTGCTAACGAGAAACAACCAATCAGAGCCAGGAGGGGGACCGTAGCGCTGTCAATCAATCCTCCATGTGGCGCTGCTCATCCTTGCGCTGAGTTGCGCAGCAGCTAGCGCTGTCATGATGCTAAGGCTAGTTAGCGTAGCCACCAATGACAGCAGATAAACACTTAACAGTAGCTTGTTTCTCCACCATCAGCAAATTTAGCAGCGAGTACATGAGCTTGATTAAAATTCATCAAGTTAAAAATGCTTAATTTAAATTTGATTAAAATTATTTTTACTTGCACAACAATAAACCCTTTTTTAAAATGATGATTAAAGATCCAAAACATAAAAATGGCTTTGAACTTTTACCTTATTAAAAGAAAAACAGACCATTTCCATCTGGACCCGACCTGGTTCTGGTTCTGGTTCTGGTGAATGAAATTCACAGACGGAGAAACTTTGACATTAAAGTTGTGCAGAAAGGAAACTGTTAAAGAAGCTGTGAGGTTTTCCAGCCTAATCTGCTCTTCATCCCTCCTTTTATTTGTCCTTTAATTGCTTGACGGCGTTTTTTCCACAACGCCATGTTGGATGTCTTAATTAAACGGCTGATTAGACGGAGGGAGGCTGAGCAAATGAAGGGATTAATAAAGGAGGAGTCCTTTAATTACACAGGAAGGTCAGCCAGAGTTACAGAGTCACTGCTTCATTATGAACTCGGATTATAAACCGAACAGCAGCAGGAGGAACTCAGGACACCACAGCAGAACCAACAGGGTTAGCAAGGTTTAGCAGAGTTAGCATCGTTAGCAGAGTTAGGATGGTTAGCATGGTTTAGCAGAGTTAGGATGGTTTAGCAGAGTTAGGATGGTTTAGCATTGTTACTGTGGTTTAGCATGGTTTAGCAGTTAGCATCATTAGCATGGTTTAGCAGAGTTACCATGGTTTAACAGAGATAGCATCGTTAGCGTGGTTTAGCAGTTAGCATCGTAATCAAGGTTTAGCAGAGTTAGCATGCTTTAGCAGAGTTAGCATTGTTAGCATGCTTTAGCAGAGTTAGCATTGTTACTGTGATTTAGCATGTTTTAGCAGTTAGCATCGTTGGCGTGGTTTAGCAGACTTAGCATGGTTTAGCAAAGTTAGCATTGTTAGCAAGGTTTAGCTAACAATGCTAAACCATGCAAACATCATTAGCACAGTTTAGCAGCGTTAGAATGGTTTAGCAGCGTTAGCATCATTAGCAGGGTTAGCATGGTTTAGCAGAGTTAGCATCGTTAGCATGGTTCCTCATTAAACTCCCAGCTGTTTCCTTATGGAAAGCTGTTTAAGCAATAATTTGGGTTATTTAGCCCATCATAAGAAGAAAAAGTGGGAGTTTATTTTTAAAGTCATATATTCACAATTTTTTTTCATTCACTTAGGAATGTTAGTTTCAAAATATTAAAATAGCAATTTAGCTTAGCAACTAAATATTTACTTTGCAAAGTAAATATTTGGCTTAAATATTTAGCTAGAAGTCTGGCTCTGTGTATTTAGCTCAATAAGTGAGCAAGCTGGCTGAATAATTAGTTTATTTTGATTAAAATAGATTTTCACTTTGTTTAGTAAACTGATTATTTAGCTTGAACATAAATATAGCAGACATGACCTCAAACCTTCATTGTGTAAAATATTCTTACTGAAAATGAAAATCATTCAGAAATATTCCCATATTTTCTTCATGTTTCCGTCTCGATGTCCAACATGGAGTCCTGCCAGCAGCAGGTGGGGGTGGGGCGCTGGATCAACTGTTCCTCATCACACACACACCTGGACACACACACCTAGACACACACACAGAGACACACACACACCTGTTGGTCCTTCAGGGCTGATCTGACCTGCTGGACATGAAGATGTTGAACCTCTGAAGCGTTTCTGACTCGTAGCTTCAGGTTCTGCTGCTCCTCTTTTCCTTCATATTTTATCAGCCTGTTATAGTTACTGTAACGTCCTTCTGCAGCCATGAGCGCTGCAGGTGTGTGTGTGTGTGTTAGCTAGCTGGGGGTTGGCGGCGTTCCGGCGCAGGAAGCCGAATGCTTCGTTTCCCTGCAGCTGGAACACAAGCTGCTGCTGCTGCAGCTGCAACGCCGCCATCATCCGGACAAACATTCAGCCTCTTCAAATCTGGACCTTTCCAGAACTGGCACAGACACAGATGTCCAGTTTGCAGCATGTGGAAGTTCAGATCATCAGAAACAATCACACAACGTTTCATCCGACCATCAGGAACAGAGAATCATGGACAACTCAACGTCTGCAGCCGACCAAGATCCCATCAACTCTTCTGACCATTAATCGGATAAAAACTACGGTCACATCCTGCAGGTTATTCATGTAACCACTTTGTTACATTAAGTCAATAATTCAATTCATTTGAGTTGAATCGTTAAATGGAAAATGAAGATCTGAACTCCTGAGCTGCTGCTGTTCATCAACCACATTTAATTGATTCTGAAGGAGAATCATATGGAGGGAAAATAGTCTCAAATATATATATGCC
>CM065363.1:997500-1052500 GCA_033032245.1 Poecilia picta | reverse complement strand
GGCGATCGATCGACCATCGTCACGGCGATCGACCGACGTCACAGCGATCGGCCGACGTCACGGCGATCGACCGTCGTCACAGCTATCGACCGTCGTCACGGCGATCGATCGACGTCACAGCGATCGGCCGACGTCACGGCGATCGACCGTCGTCACAGCAATCGACCGTCGTCACGGCGATCGATCGGCCGACGTCACGGCGATCGATCGACGTCACGGCGATCAACCGTCGTCACGGCAATCGACCGTCGTCACGGCGATCGATCGACGTCACGGCGATCGATCGGCTGACGTCACGGCGATCGACCGTCGTCACAGCAATCGACCGTCGTCACGGCAATCGACCGTCGTCACGGCAATCGGCCGACGTCACGGCGATCGATCGGCCAACGTCACGGCGATCGATCGACGTCACGGCGATCACGCGTCACGGCAATCGACCGTCGTCAGCAATCGACCGTCGTCACGGCGATCGACGCGTCACGGCGTCGATCGCGTCCTGACGTCACGGCGATCGATCGCCGACGTCACAGCGAATCGACCGTCGTCACGGCAATCGACCGTCGTCACGGCGATCGGCCGACGTCACGGCGATCGATCGGCCGAACGTCACGGCGATCGATCGACGTCACGGCGATCAACCGCGTCACGGCAATCGACCGTCGTCACAGCAATCGACCGTCGTCACGGCGATCGATCGGCCGACGTCACGGCGATCGACGACGTCACGCGATCGACCGACGTCACGGCATCGGACCGACGTCACGGCGATCGATCCGTCACGCATCGACCGTCTCACGGCAGATCGGCCGACGTCACGGCGATCGACCGACGTCACGCGATCGATCCCCGTCACGGCGATCGACCGTCGTCACGGCATCGACGTCGTCACGCGATCGACCGACGTCACGGCGATCGTCCGACGTCACGGCATCGACCGTCGTCACGGCGATCGACCGTCGTCACGGCGATGATCGGCCGACGTCACGGCGATCGATCGCCGACGTCACGGCATCGACCGTCGTCACGGCGATCGACCGTCTCACGGCGATGATCGGCCGACGTCACGGCGATCGACCGTGTCACGCATCGACCGTCTCACGCGATGATCGGCCGACGTCACGGCGATCGCCGACGTCACGCAATCGACCGCGTCACGGCGATCGGCCGACGTCACGGCGATCGATCCCGACGTCACGTGCGATCGATCGGACCACGTCACGGCAATCGACCGTCGTCACGCATCGACCGACGTCACGCGATCGGCCGACGTCACGGCGATCGACCGACGTCACGGCGATGACCGACGTCACGGCGATCATCCAATGTCACGCGACGATCGCCGCGTCACGGCGATCGACCGTCGTCACGGCGATCGACCGTTTCCGTAGCTAATCTAACATTTAATGTTTCTTTAGAAAACTGACTGCCTCAACAGTTCATGAATAACTGATGCTGACCAACATCTTCGACGCTGCGTGGAAATAACCAGATTTATAAACTATGAGACGTAAAACTGACATGCATGGGCATTAGCAGTCTGACAGATGACAGGACACAGGAAAACGATCCGAACCGATTCGGTTCTCCAGATCGTCCAGAGCTGCTGAGGCTGAAGAAACCGCACTGACATTATCTTACAGGTTTAGTTCAGGTTATCACTGGACATGGATTATTTATCACATTTTCCTGATTTCTTCTCATTTATTAATTTATTTGATGCTTTTGAACCAAGAACAAATTCTAGATCCACCAATCAAACATCTTTAAATTATGTGGAGACCCTGGTGTTTGCTGCAGGCCGTGTGTGTGTTGTGTGTGTGTGTGTCAGTGAGTGTGTGTGTGTGGTGTGTGTGTGTGGTGGTGTGTGTGAGTGGTTGTGAGTGTGTGTGTGTGTGGTGTGGTGTGTGTGTGTTTCTTATCTGTTGTTTATTTAATCAATAAACGTAAATCTCTTGAATATCGAGTTTGACTCCAGGACGTTTTGCCATTTGCCTTCCAGGCTTCCGTACTTCAGAGCAACGTTAATAAACATGTTTTGATCAAATGAGAGGAAGAAACAAAGAGAAACGAGGTTTGGATGTTTGTGTTTCCTCTGACCCGTTGGGATCCACCGGTTCTGTCTGGGATCTTACTTCTTCCTCCCTGAACACTGAAAAAAAAGATCCAACTTCTGTTGATTCAACACAACAAATCAAATGAAGTTGATCCAAGTTCAGATGTGAAGTTAAAAGTTTGAAAACTCCGTTCAGAAACTGGACCCGTTAATTTAACTTGGAGACACATTCAGTTTTTTTAGTGTAGAAAAGTTTGAGATGCAGAAACGACAGAGTGTTGGTGTTTCCTGACGGAGTGTGTGTTTTCTGTCCAGCATGTCCGCCTGGATCCTACAAGATGTCGTCGCGGCAACAGGAGTGTTTTCCGTGTCCGGCCAACAGCCTGGCGGATGAGGAAGGATCAGTGGTGTGTGTGTGTGAGGAAGATCACTTCAGGACTCCTCTGGACAGCCCCTCCACCCCCTGCACAAGTAATGACACTCACACACACACACACACACACACACACACACACACACACACACACACACATCATTTCTATCTGTCATGTTTCTGCTTTTAACCTGTTTTCACTTCTGCTGATTCCATAAAGATCAGTTTATGGTTCACCCGTCCTTCACCTGCGTCCCCTCATCCTCCTCTTCCTCATCCTCATCCTCCTCTTCCTCATCCTCCTCTTCCTCATCCTCCTCTTCCTCATCCTCCTCTTCCTCATCCTCATCCTCCTCTTCCTCATCCTCCTCTTCCTCATCCTCCTCTTCCTCATCCTCATCCTCCTCATCCTCCTCTTCCTCATCCTCCTCATCCTCCTCTTCCTCATCCTCATCCTCCTCATCCTCCTCTTCCTCATCCTCCTCATCCTCCTCTTCCTCATCCTCATCCTCCTCTTCCTCATCTTCCTCTTCCTCCTAATCCTCCTCTTCCTCATCCTCCTCTTCCTCATCCTCCTCTTCCTCCTCACCTCTTCCTCATCCTCCTCATCCCTCCCCCTCTCCTCCTCTCTCCCCTCTCCTCATCCTCCTCTTCTCCTCATCCTCCTCTCCCCTCATCCTCCTCTTCTCCTCCTCATCCTCCTCTTCCCCTCATCCTCCTCTTCCTCCTCATCCTCCTCTTCCTCATCCTCCTCTTCCTCCTCATCCTCCTCTTCCTCATCCTCCCTTTTTCCTCATCTCCTCTCACCTCTCTCTCTCTCTCTTCCCTCATCCTCCTCTCCTATCTCCTCTCTCCATCCTCTCCTCTTCCCTCATCTCTCCTCTTCCTCCTCATCCTCCTCTTCCCCTCATCCTCCTCTTCCCTCCTCATTCCCTCCTCTCCTCCTCTCCTCATCCTCCTCTTCCCCCTCATCCTCCTCTTCCCTCATCCTCCTCTCCTCCTCTTCCTCATCTCCTCTTCCCTCCTCATCCTCCTCTTCCTCCTCTCATCCTTCCTTCCTCATTCCTCCTCTTCCTCTCTTCCTCATCCCCTCATCCTCCTCCTCCTCCTCTCCTCACCTCTTTCCTCATCCTCCTCTTCCCCTCTCCTCTTCCTCCTCTCTCCTCTCCTCACCTCTCTCTCTCCTCCTCTCATCCTCCTCTTCCTCCTCCTCTCTCTTCCCCTCATCCCTCCCTCCTCTCCTCCTCATCCTCCTCTTCCTCACCTCCTCTCCCCTCATCCTCCTCTTCCCTCACCTCCTCATCCTCCTCTTCCTCCTCTCCTCCTCATCCTCCTCTTCCCCCTCATCCTCCTCCTCTCCTCATCCTCCTCTTCCTCCACCTCTCTCATGTTTAATGTGAATAAATCTTGATTTTCCCGTTCAGGAACGACACGACAGAAAGGAAATGGTCTCTCACCGTTTCACCGTAATTTTTAACTCATGGATGATCTGATCAGGTCTTTATCACCATGACGACGGTACGGGAACAGATCAGGGACAAACCAAAGTTCCCTGGGGACTAGAAAGAAATCCTGGTTCAGCAGCAGCACAGTGATAAACAAGGAAATCAAACTTCCACCAAAATACAACATTAAATATGTATAAAAAAAGAAAGATAAAAGAAAATAGACCAAAGAAAAAGGGGAATAGAGAAATTGAAAATATGAAAAATAAATAAATGAAAAAATGGGTTAATGAAAAAGGGAAATTGAAAAGTGGTTAAATGAAAAATAGATAAAAGAAAAATAGGTAAATAAAAAAGGGATATATGAGAAATTGATTACTGAAACAGGGAAATAGGGAATTGGGTTAATGGAAAAATGGAATTCAACAATGGTTAAATTAAAAAATAGATTAATGAAAAATGGGTAAATAGATAAAGAGATTAATGAAAAATAGATAAAAGAAAATAGACCAAAGAAAAAGGGGAACAGAGAAATTGAAAATATGAAAAATAAATAAATAAATGAAAAAATAGGTTAATGAAAAAGGGAAATTGAAAAGTGGTTAAATGAAAAATAGATTAATGAAAAATGGGTAAATGAAAAAGAGAAATTGAGAAATCAATAATATAAAAAACAAATAAATAAAAAATTGGGTTAGTGAAAAAGCTAAATTGTTTATTTAACAATTTTTATATTTATTTTACTCATTTTGTTCATTTTTTGATTTATTTTACTCATTTTTTATTTATTTCACCCATTTATTTATTTATTTAGTTTTGGCTGAAATAGCTCTCCATAGAATGGCTCTCCATACATTTCACACAAACACGTTTTTGATAAATGTTCTGGTTTTGGTTTAAAAATGGAAATAAATTTATTTCACAAAACTGCAATAAAAACACGAGTCACATGATCAGCAGCTAAGAACTGATGAAGACAAATCTTTTTTTTTGTATTATTGAGGAAATATTTTCTATTTTTTCCGCTTCCATCAATTTTTTTAATGTCATTTTTCAAAATGAGAATAAAAAGATTGATGGCAATTACAGATTTTCCTTCGGCTCGTAGATTTTTCCTCCCAGGCTAACATGCTAACACGCTAACTTCACCTGCAAGGGATTCAAACCCACAACCTTCTTGACCTTTGACCCTCAGAGCATCACTAAGAATGTGGCCCTTTCTGTCTCACCGGCCTTTTCTGGAGCCTCTGCTGGTTCTGGCAGCGGTTCTGACCCGATGCGGGGTTCTGGAGCGGCGGCGGGTCGGTGAGCTTTAATTACAGCATCGATCTCCTGATCCGGCCCGATGGATTCACAGCCGTCTAATGAGCGCATTAATTAAAGTATTGATCCGCTGGTTCTGACCGGGCTCAGACTGGGCTAATCCTGCTTCAGAGGGCGGAGAGGAGGTCCAAAACCGCAGAGCCGAGGGAGGTCAGAACCAGAACAAAAACACAAAACCTGAAGCAGATTAATCTACAGCCGGAGTTGTTATGATGTTTTTATGGAGAGAAAATCATGACGTAAACTGTAAACGTCTGGGTTCGGAATCGATTACTGAAATTATGGTGGATTTACTGATCGATTAATCGAGTATTCAAGTGAAAGAACACTCAGAACTAACGAAGTCAAAATTGAGCAAATTTAAGAGGAAAAAAGATAAAATGTCAAATTAATCATAAAAAATAATAACTTTGTAACTAGTTGCCGTTTCAGCTTCTGCTGGTTCAAATTCATTTAAAATCTTCTATAAATCCCATTTTTCCATCCAGTTATTAATCGCTGTGTTGATGTTCAGCTCAACTTTTCCCACGTTGATTTTGTAGCTGAAAATAAATTTTTTAATTTTTTGTGAACCAGGAGCTCCGTACAGATTAAATGCAAAATGTTTAAAGATTCACTTTTGGCTTCACTGCTACTCTGGATGGGTCCTGCTTCCTGTGTTCTCCAGGAAACGATAAGATGATGATTAGTTCAATAATTGACCAACCAATTAATCGGATTAATCGTTACATTTCTAATCCAGAACATTTCCTCATTACTGCAGATTAATTTCTGGTCCATCGTTAACATAAAAAAGAAAAAGCAGAAATGATTAAAACTAAACATTTCAATATTAGATATAAACTCATCAAATCTATGAAAACATCCTGAGGAAAATCTCCAGAACCAGAATTTTAATGGAAAAATGAAAATGGGATTTATTCATATCCTTAGTTAAATTTCATTGCTGCAGAAAAAAATGTAACAAAGCGGAAAAACTCGGGAGATAAAAGTTTGGAAATGTTTCTGCTGGTAGACAGAACCCGGAACTGAATGAGACTCTGGACCAGAACCAGAACCAGAACCAGAACCAGAACCAGGCTTCCGGATGAGGACAGCTGGACACGTTTTCACTTCATGACAGGATGTCGTCTGTCTCCCTGCAGTGTTGTGTTTGTCTGACACCTGAAGTGAAGTCGGTCCGATCCGGTCCGGTTCTGTCCGATCCGGTCCGGTTCTGGGTCTGCAGCAGCTTTATTTCCCCCAGGCCTGAGGAAGACGGTCCATCCAAACACTCATTGAACCAGGAGGACGGAGTCGTTGACTCGCTGCCACCACAGACACTCCTTATATGGGCATGATCTTACTGAGCATGCTCAGTGTGACTGACGGGCATGTAGAGGCTGGGGGCAACAGTGGGGTCTGGGGGGGGGACAGGCTTCCTGCTTCATCCTGCAGGTAGAGAATCAGATTCTCCAGGATCTGGACCAGAGAATCATTTCTGCTTTAACCTGAGAGGAAAACACGAAAATTTACATTTAATTCCAATAAAAACATCAAGAATTAAGTTAAAATAATTTAGGCGTACAGCGATTAACAGATGAAATAATTATGAACTAGTTTAGTAATTGATTAACTGGAGACACTTAAAAACACTATTTGAAAAAACACACCAATAACGGCCAATCAGATCCAGGAGGCGGAGCTTAGAGCTGCCAATCATCCTGAAAAATAAAACTAATGGTGAAGAAACAAGTAGCCGCTACAGGAAAACATGCTAACTAGCGTTTATCATGCTAACTAGCTGTAGCGTAGCAGAGAGCAAGGAGAGAAGGAGGTAAAGCCATTTTATTTATAAAGCACAATTTCAGCAACAAGGCAGTTCAAAGAGCTTTAAAAGGAAAAAGAAACAAAATAAACCAAAGGAAAGAAAACAAATCTAATGTAAATAGGTGCTGCTGTTCAGGGGGCCAAGTATCTATTTCTAAATAGAGAAACTACAGATAAAATAAGCTAAAGACTGACTGATCTGGGCTAAGCTAAGCAGCGTACACTAGAGTGATTGACAGCGCTGTGTGGCTCCATGTTGTTTCATGTGTTCATGCTGGTCTCCCTGACCATATAAACTAAGCAGCGTACACTAGGGTGATTGACGGCGTTGTGTGGCTCCATGTTTCCTGTGTTGATGCTGTGACCCCTGACCCCCTGCGACCCCCCAGGGCCGCCCTCCCCGCCCCGGAACCTGCGGTTCTCCCTGCGGCAGTCGTCCCTGGTCCTGGCCTGGGCGCCGCCCTCGGACTCGGGGGGCCGCGCGGACCTGAGCTACAGCGTGGGCTGCCGGCGCTGCGGCCCGACCCGCTGCGAGCCCTGCGGACCCGGCGTGGGCTTCGTGCCGCAGCAGGTGGGGCTGACGGAGCGCAGCGTGACGGTGGTCAACCTGCTGCCCAACACCAACTACACCTTCAGCGTGGAGGCCCTGAACGGCGTGTCGGACCTGCTGCCCGGCAAGAGCTTCTACACACAGGTCAACGTGTCCACCAGCCTGCCGCGTGAGTCCCGGTCCGACAAGACCAGACCTGGACCTGAGCTGGACCTGGACCTGGACCTGGACCAGAATCTGGACCTGGACCTGGACCTGACCTGGACCTGAACCTGACCTGAACCTGATCTGAACACACAGGTCAACGTGTCCACCAGCCTGCCGCGTGAGTCCCGGTCCGACAAGACCAGACCTGGACCTGAACCTGGACCTGGACCTGGACCAGGACCTGAACCTGACCTGAACCTGAACCTGAACCTGACCTGAACCTGAACCTGACCTGAACACACAGGTCAATGTGTCCACCAGCCTGCCGCGTGAGTCCCGGTCCGACAAGACCAGACCTGGACCTGAACCTGGACCAGGACCTGAACCTGACCTGAACCTGAACCTGAACCTGACCTGAACCTGAACCTGACCTGAACACACAGGTCAATGTGTCCACCAGCCTGCCGCGTGAGTCCCGGTCCGACAGGACCAGACCTGGACCTGAACCTGGACCAGGACCTGAACCTGACCTGAACCTGAACCTGAACCTGACCTGAACCTGAACCTGACCTGAACACACAGGTCAATGTGTCCACCAGCCTGCCGCGTGAGTCCCGGTCCGACAAGACCAGACCTGGACCTGGACCTGGACCTGGACCTGAACCTGACCTGAACCTGAACCTGAACCTGACCTGAACCTGACCTGAACACACAGGTCAACGTGTCCACCAGCCTGCCGCGTGAGTCCCGGTCCGACAGGACCAGACCAGAACCTGAGCTGGACCTGGACCTGACCTGCACCTGACCTGAGCCTGAACCAGACCTGAACCTGAATCTGAACCTGAACCTGGACCTGAACCTGAACCAGGACCTGAACCAGACCTGGACCAGGACCTGAACCAGGACCTGAACCTGAACCAGGACCTGAACCAGACCTGGACCAGGACCTGAACCAGGACCTGAACCTGAACCAGACCTGAACCTGATCTGAATACACAGGTCAACGTGTCCACCAGCCTGCCGCCTGAGTCCCGGTCCGACAGGACCAGACCAGAACCTGAGCTGGACCTGGACCTGACCTGGACCTGGACCTGGACCTGGACCTGACCTGAACCTGGACCAGGACCTGAACCTGGACAAGGACCTGAACCTGATCTGAACCTGATCAGAACCTGAACCTGAACCAGATCAAAACCAGACCTGAACCTGATCTGAACCTGAACCAGATCAAAACCAGACCTGAACCTGATCAAAACCTGAACCTGATCAGAACCTGAACCTGAACCAGATCAAAACCTGAACCTGATCTGAACCTGAACCAGATCATAACCAGACCTGAACCTGATCAAAACTTGAACCTGATCAGAACCTGAACCTGAACCAGATCAAAACCTGAACCTGATCTGAACCTGAACCTGAACCTGAACCAGAACCTGAACCTGATCTGAACCTGAACCAGATCAAAACCTGAACCTGATATGAACCTGATCTGAACCTGAACCAGACCTGACCCAGAACCTGAACCTGACCCAGAACCAGAACCTGAACCTGAACCTGACCCTGAACCTGACCTGAAACTTAAAACAGGAACTCTGCTGTTTATTTGTCTTTTTATCTATTTTTAATATTAAAATTGGCTCCAGTATCTTCATGAAGAATCTGCAGAATCTGAGTTTTTGATTGGATTGTCAGAATCGTAAATTAATTACAGATTAATTAATCAATAGCAGATGGTGGTGTTAGTCACAGTGAATTCAGTCGGAATATTCCGGGACGTTTTCCTGACGATCCGTTTCCTCCCTCCTCTGTTCAGACCAACCAGTGATCAGCGGTTCTGGTTCTGGTTCTGTTATTGGCTCAGTGACCTTTATAACTGCTCCCACCTTCCTCACTCCTCCTCATCATCACTTTATTACTTCCCCTCTTCCTCCCTCTCTTTGCTCGCCCTCATTCATTTTATCTTCTCATAACTCCATCCTTGCAATCGTTCTCCTCCTGTCTCCATCCTTCCTCTCCTTCCTCTCCTCTCCCTCCTTTCCTCTCCTCCTCCCCCCTCCTTCTCCTCTCCTGCAGCGTCTGAAAGCTGCAGCTTGGTGTTTCCTGCTAAACGCTCTGATCCTCTGGGTCGCTCTCCATCAGGGTCTCTGTTCAGGACACCGTGACATTAAAGCGTCTAATTGATCTGCACATGCTCAGTAGAGTCTGGGGGTTGGGGGGGGGGTCTGCAGGTGTTATCAGCAGCTTCCAGGCCACCAGGGGGGCGCAGCAGCGTTCGGTTCGGCCCAAAGCTCCAGGCGGCGCAGGATTAGAGGCGCCTGAGAGGCGGCTGCGGCGCTGCAGGTCACAGGCTCATCAAACTCTCACGTTCCTGCGTTTATGTGCTTAGAGCCGCTCCGGTAATGACAGGAACGCCACTCGGCCCCACGGAGAGCATGCTGGGAGAAGCAGAGCATGCTGGGAGCAGAGCATGCTGGGAGCAGAGCATGCTGGGAGGCGGGGCCAGCATTTCCACTTCCTGAGAGGCTTACAGACCGGCTGTCAGACGGCCAGGACCCCCAGGGGCCACGCAGGGACGATGCTGAGAGGAGACGGGGTGAAGGACGGGAGGTCAGAGAGAAACACCTGGAAACACCTGGAAACACATGGAAACGCATGGAAACACCTGGAAACACCTGGAAACGCATGGAAACACCTGGAAACACCTGGAAACACTTGGAAACGCATGGAAACGCATGGAAACACCTGGAAACACCTGGAAACACTTGGAAGCACATGGAAACACATAGAAACGCCTGGAAACGCATGGAAACACCTGGAAACACTTGGAAACACCTGGAAACACTTGGAAGCACATGGAAACACATGGAAACACCTGGAAACACTTGGAAACGCATGGAAACACCTGGAAACACCTGGAAACACATGGAAACACATGGAAACACCTGGAAACACTTGGAAACGCATGGAAACACCTGGAAAAACCTGGAAACCTTGGAAACGCATGGAAACACCTGGAAACACCTGGAAACACTTGGAAACGCATGGAAACACCTGGAAACACCTGGAAACACATGGAAACGCATGGAAACACTTGGAAACACCTGGAAACACTTGGAAGCACATGGAAACACATGGAAACACATAGAAACGCCTGGAAACACACTCTAAAAAGAAAAAGTTGAACCAACTTAATTGAATTGCTTCTGTGGGTAACAAGCAATTCAGTTAGGTTTATCCAACTTAATTTATTAAGTTTATCCAACTTAATTTATTGAGTTTATCCAACTTAGTTTATTAAGTTTATCCAACTTAATTTAATATGTTTATCCAACTTAATTAATTGTTTATCCAACTTAATTTAATAAGTTTATCCAACTTAATTTATTAAGTTTAACCAATTCAATATATATATATATATTATACATACACTGCTCAAAAAAATAAAGGGAACACTTAAACAAGGATTTGTTATTTGTGTGTTCCCTTTATTTTTTTGAGCAGTTTATAATGTGACTTCACATTAGAATCACATTCACACACCAATATCCACATTGACATGTGGCAGGACAAAGCAGGAATTGAACCTACAACCTTCCAATCATAAGACAAGCACTCTATCCACAGAGCTACAGTCACTTACTGGGGAATCTTAATTATTTCAAGTAAAGTCAGAAAAAGGTCCTTTGAGTTGACTTTCTGTAGAATTAAGACAAATAGATTTTCTTTGTTTATTAGAAGAAAATAAATGATTTGAGTAAGAGTGACTTAAATCTGTTATCTTAAACATATTTAATAAATTTGTTAAATAAAATTAACAAATTGATTTGGATGATTAGAATATATTGAATTGGTTAAATCCAACTTAATAAATCCAACTAATAAATTAAGTTGGATTGACTTAATAAATTAAGTTGGATTAACTTAAATGAATTGCTTGTTACCCACAGAAGCAATTCAATTAAGTTGGTTCAACTTTTTAGTGTAAGTTTTGAGTTAAATGAACACAAAAAAGTAAGTTGGCACAGCAAAAGCAAAAGAATTAAGTTAAATTAATGTAAATAAGTCCATAAGATGAACTTAAGCCCAAAAAACACTTTTTAGAGTGCACATGGAAACGCATAGAAACACCTGAAAATACCTGGAAACACATGGAAACACATAGAAACGCCTGGAAACACCTGGAAACGCATGAAAACACCTGGAAACGCCTGTCTGGACAGCTGAGCTGCAGGTTGTTTGGTTCAGCTGATCAGCATCAGGTCCAGGGAGGCGGCAGCCGATACCAACATCTGCCCATAATGGATGTGATCAGAACCATCAGCTGAGGATCAGCAGATCTGAAAGGGGTTTCAGCTTCTTCTGGAGTCGCAGAAGAAAGTTTCCTCCTCCTCCTCCTCTCCGTCCTCCTTCTCTCCCTCCTCCTCTCCCTCTGCCGCTCGGATCCCTAATTAGAAGCGAAGGGAATGTGAAGCATCATCAGACACCAAATGAATAGAGTCATCAAGCGACTGCAGCTCAGCCTCCGTCACTCAGTGATGGGAGCTGTAATTGCAAACGTCTCGACTGGAATTGGAGGCTATGAAGAGCAGCTTCAGGAAGTCGGTGTTCTGGGAGGAGCTCCGGCTTTCACCGCTCAAAGTTACTGATAATCAGAGATCAATTCAAGCTAAGGTTCTGTTTGGTTCCTGCTGGATCCGGCAGGTGGAGACGGGAGAGAAACGCTGAATCGCTCTGAGGACAGACACACACCTGCACACACACTTAGAAACCAACGACTCGAGGAAACTCTGAGACGGAGTGGAAACCTGAGGCTCCATCCGACCTGAGGCTCCATCAGGTCTGAGGCTCCATCAGGTCTGAGGCTCCATCAGGTCTGAGGCTCTCAATCACTGCCACCTGCTGCTCTCACACTCTGCCACATTTGCTGGTGTGTGTGGGACAGTGAAGGTGGGGGTCTTCAACTACATATGACTGTCTGCTCTGGGGGAGGTGGAGCTTTGGGTTGAGGGCGGAGCTTTGGCAGAAGGGCGGAGCTTTGGCAGGAGGTGGGTGGAGCTTTGTGTTGAGGGCGGAGCTTTGGCAGGAGGTGGAGCTTTGTGTTGAGGGCGGAGCTTTGGCAGGAGGTGGAGGTTTGGCAGGAGGGCGGAGCTTTGTGTTGAGGGCGGAGCTTTGTGTTGAGGGCGGAGCTTGGTGTTGAGGGTGGAGCTTGTGGCAGAGGGCGGAGCTTGTGGCAGAGGGCGGAGGGCAGGGCTTTGTCCCGAACACTCTGCCTGCTGTGGCGGACCGGACCGGGTCCGACACCAGAACCTGACAGGCCCATCTGGCGGTTCTGATCCACTCCTCTTCCTCCGCAGCTCCGCCTCTGGTCAGCGAACTGCGAGCCGAGAAGGTGGAGGAGAAGAGCGTCACGCTGGCCTGGAGGGAACCGGCAAACCCAAACAGCAGCCGCACCGAGTACGAGGTCAAGTACTACGAGAAGGTAACCGACCAGAACCGACCAGAACCGACCCGGACTGAACCTCTGGACCCGACCAGAACCGACCAGAACCGAACCGGCAAACCCAAACAGCAGCCGCACCGAGTACGAGGTCAAGTACTACGAGAAGGTAACCGACCAGAACCGACCAGAACCGACCCGGACTGAACCTCTGGACCCGACCAGAACCGACCAGAACCGAACCGGCAAACCCAAACAGCAGCCGCACCGAGTATGAGGTCAAGTACTACGAGAAGGTAACCGACCAGAACCGACCAGAACCGACCCGGACTGAACCTCTGGACCCGACCAGAACCGACCAGAACCGAACCGGCAAACCCAAACAGCAGCCGCACCGAGTATGAGGTCAAGTACTACGAGAAGGTAACCGACCCAAACTGGACCGACCAGAACCGACCCAAACCAACCCGGACTGAACCTCTGGACCCGACCAGAACTGAACTGAACCTCGGGATTAAAAAATTCAAAATAATCAGTGCTGTCCCTCCATCATGTCCTCATGCTGTCCCTCCATCATGTCCTCCTGCTGTCCCTCCATCATGTCTCCTGCTGTCCCTCCTCATGTCCTCCTGCTGTCCCTCCATCATGTCCTCCTGCTGTCCCTCCATCATGTCCTCCTGCTGTCCCTCCATCATGTCCTCATGCTGTCCCTCCATCATGTCCTCCTGCTGTCCCTCCATCATGTCCTCATGCTGTCCCTCCATCATGTCCTCATGCTGTCCCTCCATCATGTCCTCCATGCTGTCCCTCCATCATGTCCTCATGCTGTCCCTCCATCATGTCCTCATGCTGTCCCTCCATCATGTCCTCATGCTGTCCCTCCATCATGTCCTCATGCTGTCCCTCCATCATGTCCTCCTGCTGTCCCTCCATCATGTCCTCCTGCTGTCCCTCCATCATGTCCTCATGCTGTCCCTCCATCATGTCCTCATGCTGTCCCTCCATCATGTCCTCCTGCTGTCCCTCCATCATGTCCTCATGCTGTCCCTCCATCATGTCCTCCTGCTGTCCCTCCATCATGTCCTCATGCTGTCCCTCCATCATGTCCTCCTGCTGTCCCTCCATCATGTCCTCCTGCTGTTCCTCCATCATGTCCTCATGCTGTCCCTCCATCATGTCCTCCTGCTGTCCCCTGTCCCCCTGTCCCTTCAGGACCAGAAGGACCAGAGTTATTCCACGGTGAAGACGGCTGCCACTCGGATCACCGTCAACAACCTGAAACCTGGAACCACCTACGTCTTCCTCATCCGTCCCTTCTTGACTCCGTCTCCGTCCTCTGCTCTGTCATCGACCTCCTCCTCCTCCTCCTCCTCCTCCTCCGCCGCTCCTCCTCCCATTGACTACGGAGCGTTCAGCGCGCCGCTGGAGCTGCAGACTCTGGGCGAGTGTGAGTCTCACGTTTTACAGAAACCAGCATGGAGACCTATGCCCCTTTTCCACCGACCCGGCCGGCCCGGCTCCGCACGGCTCGGCCCGGCTCTGTAAAAAATGTGTTCCGTTTCCACCGGCCATGTTTGGTGTGCAGAGAGGAACGCCTCCTTGCGTTCAGGGGGAGCGAAGGGGGCGCTGCAAGCCACGCCTCTAGACTTTTGCGTCCTTGGAAAATAACGAAAGGAGAGAGCTATGGACAACGTTGGGTCAGTGTTGTTGCTATTTTTTAAACTTATTGGGATCTTCCTGAAGTTTCAGGAAGAAAGGCGCAGTGGAAGAAATGCTCAGGATGCTGCGATTGTTGCACTCAGAAGAACAGCTGTTATCCGCCGGAGATTTCATGCTTTACAGCGTCTTCAGCACGCCCTCGGCCAATCAGTGAACAGCAGCGAAGCTTACGTCACCAGTGCTGGCCGTGCTGGCTCTGCTGGCCCTGCTCTGAAGCAGGACCTAAAATAGCAGCGCCAGCCGGTTAAAAAGGTCGGTGGAAACGCAAGCAAAGCGAGCGGAGCCGGGCCGGCCGGGTCGGTGGGAAAGGGGCACTATCGACCCGGCACTACACAGAGGGATTTAAGAGCTGCCTGTGGTGAATCTAGTCTGGATAAATGTGAACAACTGTCCTGTAAACTCTGATGCCCGTTTCTCCTTCCATCGATCCAATCGGCCCGTCTTTCAAATCCAGACGTGTTATAATCTGAAACGATTAATCGGATTGTTCAAGATTAATTGATTATTGATATTTATGTTTTAGAAATTGTGTGGAAGGAAGGATGGATGGAGTGCGTGGTTTGCCCGGTTCTGCCCGGTTCTGACCGGTTGTGCTTGTTGTGACTGGTTCTAGTAGCCCTGGCGTCCAGCGAACAGAACCCGGTGGTGATCATCGTCATCGTGTCGGTGGCTGCGCTCATCATGCTGCTGTCCATGGGGGCGGGGCTTCTCATCTGGAGGAGGTAGGCTCCACCAACCCCCGTCCGCACCGTCCGTCATCCGACCGTCCAACTGTCCGTCCGTCCAACACAACCAACTGTCCATCCGTCCATCCATCAATCCAACCAACCATCCAATTGTCCATCAATCCATCCAACCAGCCAACTGTCCAACCAACCAACCAACCATCCAACTGTCCATCCATCCAACCAACCAACCATCCAACCATCCATCCATCCAACCAACCATCCAACTGTCCATCCATCCAACTGTCCATCCATCCAACCAACCATCCAACTGTCCATCCATCCATCCATCCATCCAACTGTCCATCGAACCAACCAAAAAACCATCCATCCATCCAACCAACCAACCATCCAACTGTCCATCCATCCAACCAACCAACCATCCAACCATCTGTCCATCCAACCATCCATCCAACCATCCATCCAACTGTCCATCCAACCAACCAACCAACCATCCAACTGTCCATCCATCAATCCAACCAACCATCCAACCATCCATCCATCAATCCAACCAACATCCACCATCCATCCATTCAACCAACCATCCAATTGTCCATCCATCCATCCAACCAATCGTTAAACCGTCCATCAATCCATTCAACCATCCAACTGTCCATCCATCCAACCAACCATCCAACCGTCCATGATTCTCCAGAACCATCACTGATTTTTGTAACAAGTTTACAATTAATTTTGTTCCCCAAGAGCATCTGATAAAATTATTATGTATCTGATTAGAATAAATATGATTATTAGATCTATTTCCTGTTAGAATGACTTTATAAATAATTGAATAAATTATTATACTGCAACCTAATCTTCAATAAAGATCATAGTAAGCATTTCCATGATACTTGTAAGAAAATGGCCGTCGTAACACTAAGCAAGTATTTTGGAATATTGAAACTTTAACAAATCTGATTTGTTGGCAGCAGACCATAAAACTTTATTTTACCATTTTATCCTAACAGAGACAGAACTAAACATTGTACAACTTCTGTCAAAACTGTTGGAGGAACAAGTTATGATTATTTTTTGGCTGAAATCAGATATTCTTCTGAATGGTTTCCATTCTCAAAGCCACCCAAGAAGAAGAACGAAGCCCGGCACCTAGCAGCGCACTGTCTATGGCCGTAAAGATGGCCGCCGCAGCGCTCAGTCTACGGCCGTAAAGATGGCCGCCGCAGCGCACTGTCTATGGCCGTAAAGATGGCCGCCGCAGCGCTCAGTCTAACGGCCGTTAAAAGATGGCCGCCGCAGCGCACTGTCTATGGCCGTAAAGATGGCCGCCATCTTTGGATGGATTGTAAAGTTGCTGAGAGCGACAGCGCGGTCAGCAGATGAAGGAAGCTGATAGAAAGCTAACCGCTAACAGCAACAGCCTTTAGTGGAGCTGCAGCCTCTGACCCGGTTCTGACCCGGTTCTGTTTGGATGTGGAGTCGGACCCGGAGCGGCTGGTTGGGACGTGATGCATTCACTGACTTCTTTCACCTCTTCATTATGATCAGACATCATTTACACCCGGATTTACCGTCTGCTGCAGAATTATGCCGCATTATGATGACAGACATCAGATAAGAAGCGATGCGACCGTTTGAGAACCGTTGGACGCCATGTTGTAGTTCCACAAACGGAACCGGGTCAGACCGGACTTCTTCTTTGGATGAAACGATCGTAATGGGCCGTTCAGGCTGCAGAGGAGAGGAAGAGCAGCGGATGCATCCGGACGAGCCAGAAGTCCTGAAAACTGGGGGAAGTTTGAGAGAAAGGAGACACAGCAGGTCTCTGTGTCTCCGACACACACACACACACACACACACACACACACCAACACACACACCACACACACACACACACACACACACCACACGGAGCATCGGCGCTCGGCTGAGTCGGATCGATCCGGAGTTTCGGAGCGTTGCTCCATCCCTCTTCAGGAAGCTCAGGCTTGGCTGGTCAGAGCGGGGATTGTTTTTCTGTTCACTGACCACAACTCAAGCTGTGTGAGTGTGTGTGTGTGTGTGTGTGTGTGTGTGTGTGTGTGTGTGTGTGTGTGTGTGTGTGTGTGTGTGTGTGTGTGTGTGTGTGTGTGTGTGTGTGTGTGTGTGTGCGTGCCTGTGTGTGTGTGTTTGAGGAGCTGAAGGAAAAACAAAGAAGCAGGATATGAAAGTTGAGGTTCTGTGATGGGAACTGGACCGGACAAGCAGAATGCAGGGAGCAGCTGAGGTCAGAACCGTCAGGAGGATCAGCTGATCTCTGATGATCTCTGATGATCTCTGATGATCTCTGATGATTTCTGACGCAACTGGTTCCTCGCTCAGTTTACACAGTAAAAACGCCGGTGTTGAATTAACACCCTAAAGTGTCTATATGTGTCCAAGTCAACTGGTGTTGAATTCAACACTACAGAGTCACATTAACATTTACAACGGTCCTGGTGGTAAAATATATTAAAAGTAACACCAGTGTAGTGTTGATCACTAAACATAATGTGGTGTTAAAAAAGTAAATAATTGACCCACAAGGTGTCAATATCAATCAAATCCAGTGGAAAATATTCTAAACAAGACACAGAAATGGAAAGTTTAGCTTTTCATAAACCAATTTCAGTATATAGACCAAAGTTAATTAAAAAAAAAAATGGGTGTCAAACTTTTAACACTTTCAACAGTGTTACTTTAACACCAGCTGACTTAGACACATATATACACTTTTGGGTGTTAATTCAACACCGGCGTTTTTAGTGTATATGGACATTTTGCAGAACCAGGTGGAGGTCATGACCTGCGGTCGGCGGCCGACAGGCTAAAAAATGGAGGAATGAGCTAAAAGACAAGAAGAACGAAAACTCCAAAACAAAACAATCTAACAGAAAAAGCTGCAAATTAAAAATGCTTCAACCACAAAAACGTCTGAAATGCAAACTTGCACCACAAAACGGGAATCCTCCAGACCAGCAGGGGGCGTAGCGCCAGAATTTAGCGGTTGGAGGATTTCTCTTTATTCTTTGGCTAGAGACCAGGAGCCGTTTCTGCTGCAGACGCTGGAGGATTATCGTTAGCAGAAAATCAGATCTGAAATTCTGAAGGTTCATTATGTTACCGATTTTTTTCTGTTGAACTGATTTTGTTTCCAAACACAGAGATTAAAAACTGTGGGACATTCAGGCTCCATTGTTCACACCAAGGCCAGTTCAGTCCATTTTAACCCGACTCCGGTCCGTTTGTCTTGAGAGTCCGGTTCAGTCGGTGAGGTGTGAACGCTAGTCGACCTCTGACCTCTGGGCCTCCAAACCTCGGTCTGGGTTCGGTTGAAGTGAACTCCGGTTCAGTTTGAATGTGAACGCAAAGCGGACCAGAAACCGCTCCAAATGCAGGAAGTGGACTACAGCGCAGGGCATTTTGGGTAGGTAGCAGCAGAAATAACATGCTAGCCTAGCAGCAGAAACGGCTCCTGGTCTCTAGCCAAAGAATAAAGAGAAATCCTCCAACCGCTAAAATCTGGCGCTACGCCCCCTGCTGGTCTGGAGGATTTCGAACGAGTTTAAAGAGACACACAGCATAATCCATAATCCATAATCACCTCCTCATTCATATCATTTATGTTGTTCAGATTATAAATCTGTGGGTCAGAATGAAATGTTCTGGAGGTTTAATCCAGGTTCTCCTTTCAGAACCGGCTTCAGCTCTAATTAATCTGCGGTTCTGACCCGCGGTTCTGCGGTTCTGACCCGTGGTTCTGACCCGTGGTTCTGCGGTTCTGACCCGTGGTTCTGCGGTTCTGCCCGCCGGTTCTGACCCGTGGTTCTGCGGTTCTGACCCGCGGTTCTGCTGTCTCTCTCTGCAGACAGTGCGGCTACAGCAAAGCCTCCCAGGAGGGAGACGAGGAGCTCTACTTCCAGTGTGAGTCCTGATGTTTGGATCAAGCTAACGCTAACCTGAGAGACGCATCGGACCAGCAGGACGACCTCCCAGAGGTCAAACTGATGGTTCCCGGTCAGATTCAAGTCCAGACTTGAATGCCGAGTATTTTATCTTATATCTTATGGTTCAGCGCCTCACGCTGAACCATCAGAGCCTCTTTGTGATGGAGCGAGGCGGCCGCAGGATCACCTGCTCACTTCCTGCCAGACTCTAAACGATGTGTGCGTTTCCTGTCTCAGTTCCTCTGACCCGGTTCTGTTTAACTTCTCTGTGATCCAGTTAAGATCCCGACGCGGCGGACCTACATCGACCCGGAGACGTGTGAAGACCTGCTGCAGGCCGTCCACGCCTTCGCCAAGGAGCTGGACCAGCAGAGCATCAAGATCGAGAGGATCGTCCACACAGGTACCGGGTTCTGGCTGACGGGTCCAGAATCGGACCCCATCAAACCTCCCTGGTCCGACTCCACACAGAACCGCGCCGCGCCGTTAGCTTGTTATGGCTGCTGCTTGCAGAGCCAAGAGGGGAAACTGTGGATTCGTCTTTCAGACTCACATTTTCACCATTAATAGCATCTCAGTTTCAAACAACTAATTAACATTGGAGGTAAATATTCAGGTTCAAACTAAATATGTAACTCAGAGCTACATTTAGCTTGTAAACTAAACGCTTAGTATGCAAGCTACATATTAGCTCCAAGTTACATATTTAGCTTTAAGCTACATATTTAGCTTCAAGCTACATATTTAGCTTCTAGCTACATATTTAGCTTCTAGCTACATATTTAGCTTTAAGCTACATATTTAGCTTAAAGTTACATATTTAGCTTCAAGCTACATATTTAGCTTTAGCTAGATATTTAGCTTCAAGTACATATTTAGCTTCAAGATACATATTTAGCTTCAAGATACATATTTACCTTGTAAACTAAACGCTTAATATCAAGCCACATATTTAGCTCCAAGTACATATTTAGCTTAAAGTACATATTTAGCTTCTAGCTACATATTTAGCTTCAAGCTACATATTTAGCTTCTAGCTATATATTTAGCTTTAAGCTACATGTTTAGCTTTAAGTTACATATTTAGCTTTAAGCTACATATTTAGCTTTAAGCTACATATTTAGCTTAAAGTTACATATTTAGCTTCAAGCTACATATTTAGCTTTAAGCTACATATTTAGCTTCTAGCTACATATTTAGCTTCAAGCTACATATTTAGCTTCTAGCTATATATTTAGCTTTAAGCTACATGTTTAGCTTTAAGTTTCATATTTAGCTTTAAGCTACATATTTAGCTTTAAGCTACATATTTAGCTTCAAGCTACATATTTAGCTTTAAGCTACATATTTAGCTTCAAGCTATATATTTACCTTCAAGATACATATTTAGCTTCAAGATACATATTTACCTTCAAGTTACATATTTAGCTTCAAGATACATATTTAGCTTGTAAACTAAATGCTTAGTATGCAAGCTACATATTTAGCTTCAAGCTACATATTTAGCTTCAAGCTACATATTTAGCTTGTAAACTGAACCAGGTTCTCAGATGGAGTCCCGTGGTAAATCTGCGGTCCCTCAGCTGAGGCGGTGCCCCGCTCCGTGTCGCCCCCTGCAGGTGACTTCGGGGAGGTGTGCCGCGGCTGCCTGAAGCTGCCCAGTAAGCGCGAGCTGCCGGTCGCCATCCGGACGCTGCGGGCCGGCCGCTCCGACAAGCAGCGCCGCTCCTTCCTGAGCGAGGCGGCATCCTGGCCAGTTCGACCACACCAACATCATCCGGCTGGAGGGCGTCGTCACCACCGGTGAGCCGGGTCGGGGGTCGGGGGTCAGGGGTCGGGGGTCGGCTCTGTGGGCGGAGCAGCCGCTAGCAGCTGCAGTTCTCTGGATCAGTTCTTTGGTTCAGTTCTTTGGTTCAGTTCTCTGGTTTAGTTCTTTGGTTCAGTTCTCTGGATCAGTTCTTTGGTTCAGGTCTTTGGTTCAGTTCTCTGGTTTAGTTCTTTGGTTCAGTTCTCTGGTTCAGTTCTCTGGATCAGTTCTTTGGTTCAGTTCTCTGGATCAGTTCTCTGGATCAGTTCTCTGGTTCAGTTCTCTGGTTCAGTTCTTTGGTTCAGTTCTCTGGTTCAGTTCTTTCGTTCAGTTCTCTGGTTCAGTTCTTTCGTTCAGTTCTCTGGATCAGTTCTTTGTTCAGTTCTCTGGATCAGTTCTTTGGTTCAGTTCTCTGGTTCAGTTCTTTGGTTCAGTTCTCTGGATCAGTTCTCTGGTTCAGTTCTTTGGTTCAGTTCTCTGGTTCAGTTCTTTGGTTCAGTTCTTTGGTTCAGTTCTCTGGATCAGTTCTCTGGTTCAGTTCTGTGGATCAGTTCTCTGGTTCAGTTCTTTGGTTCAGTTCTCTGGATCATTCTCTGGTTCAGTTCTTTGGTTCAGTTCTTTGGTTCAGTTCTCTGGTTTAGTTCTTTGGTTCAGTTCTCTGGTTCAGTTCTTTGGTTCAGTTCTTTGGTTCAGTTCTCTGGATCAGTTCTCTGGTTCAGTTCTGTGGATCAGTTCTCTGGTTCAGTTCTTTGGTTCAGTTCTCTGGATCAGTTCTTTGGTTCAGTTCTCTGGTTCAGTTCTTTGGTTCAGTTCTCTGGATCAGTTCTCTGGTTCAGTTCTTTGGTTCAGTTCTCTGGTTCAGTTCTTTGGTTCAGTTCTTTGGTTTCAGTTCTCTGGATCAGTTCTCTGGTTCAGTTCTGTGGATCAGTTCTTTGGTTCAGTTCTCTGGTTCAGTTCTCTGGATCAGTTCTCTGGATCAGTTCTCTGGTTCAGTTCTTTGGTTCAGTTCTGTGGATCAGTTCTCTGGTTCAGTTCTGTGGATCAGTTCTCCAGTCCAGCTGCAGGAACCAGCTGCACCTCTGGATCATCTGAGTCTGGGGGCTTCATTATGGAGGACTGATGCTGACAAAACTACCATTAAATGTAGAAATGAATAAAGGCTTTGATAAAGTAATTAATGCGCCAAATGATTCATGCACAACATAAAAATAGAAACTTTCCCAACTTGTAATGTCATGACTGTCTTCTGGTCTTATTGTGACTCTGTTGTTCTTGGACGTTTTCCTGGCTCAATGCTGCGTTATCACTTTGCATTTTATTTTCAATGTTTTATTAGTTTCCTTTTCACTCTGTATTTTATTTTTCATTTTTTTTATTTCTGAATTTTATTTTTATCATGCTTTGCTTTAACAACATGACTGTCAGGTTAATTGGTCTGTATAAATTCTCCTTGAGTGTGTGTGTGCGTGTGTGTGTTCCATGTTTTTATGTCCTTATGGGAACCTATTCCTGCCCACAATGTGGGGTTATGGGGACCATGGCTCCTTGTGGGGACATTTTCTTGGTCCCCATGAGGGACATTGTTGTCAGGTTGTCAGGTCTGTGACGGTTTGGTTCAGGCCCCTGACGACCCCGATGGGATGATTTATTTTCTTCTCTAAGCAAAGAGAAAAACATGAAGGGAAAAATAAATCTGTAGATAAAAGGACAAGGTGTGAAAATGCTAATTTTACAGGAGTTTTTGATTTTTACTTCTTGGATGGGATATTAATGACTTTAACAAGCCATTTCTTTATTTCTATTTTCATGACCAGTTTTGGCAGGATCAGCCCTCCATACATGTATCCTCCAGTTGATGTTGGAGATGAACACTAGTTCAATCAGGCAAAACATTATGACCACATTCAGGGGAATAACGCTGGCTCTCTTCATCATGGCCGCCATCAGTCGGTCTGGCAGGAAGTCAACGTTCTGGTCCGGTTCTGGTTCGGTTCTGGTCCAGATTCATTCTGTCTGGAAAAGTTTCTGCTTCTCCAGGATGAAGATGAATCAGTTTGTTTCTCTCATCTCCTCCTGCTGGGTTCCTGAACCCGACCTCCAGAACCGACTGGACCCGTTTCTCTCTGTGTGTCTTCAGGAAACACGATGATGATCGTGGAGGAGAGCATGACCAACGGAGCCTTGGACTCCTTCCTCAGGGTACGGCTCTGCACCTCGCGACCCCGCGACCTCGTGACCTCGCGACCTCCAGGTCTGAGCTAAGCTAACACCTGGTATCTCCTCAGAAACACGAAGGCCAGCTGAGCGTCATGCAGCTGATGGACATGCTGACCGGCGTGGCTTCAGGGATGAAATATCTCACTGACATGGGTTTCGTCCACAAACGGCTGGCAGCGCACAAGGTGAGACGGGAGGAGGTCACTTCCTGTTGGAGACAGGAAGTTAGGGGGAATCAAAATATATATGAACCTTGGAGAAGATGAAACCACAAACATTCATGAACAACTCTAACATGTAGCAAACGTCTAATGTGCTACTAGCACAGCTAACCTTTCAATTAGCAATTTTATTAGCATTTAGCGCACTTAGCTTCCCCTATATGACATTTTTAATTCTAAACTGCTAATTTATTTAGCTGATTTTCAGCTAATGTTTATTATTAATGGTTCATGGTAAGCTATGCTAACTGTTTATCTAGCGTGCTAGCTGTTTATCTAGCATTTTAGCTGTTTATCTAGCGTGCTAGCTGTTTATCTAGCATGTTAGCTGTTTATCTAGTGTGCTAGCTGTTTATTTAGCATGTTAGCTGTTTATCTAGTGTGCTAGCTGTTTATTTAGCATGTTAGCTGTTTATCTAGCGTGCTAATTGTTTATTTAGCATGTTAGCTGTTTATCTAGCGTGCTAGCTTTTTATTTAGCATTTTAGCTGTTTATCTAGCGTGCTAGCTGTTTATTTAGCATGTTAGCTGTTTATCTGGCATTTTATCTGTTTATCTGGCATTTTATCTGTTTATCTGGCATTTTAGCTGTTTATCTAGCGTGCTAGCTGTTTATCTAGCATTTTAGCTGTTTATCTAGCGTGCTAGCTGTTTATCTGGCATTTTAGCTGTTTATCTGACATTTTAGCTGTTTATCTGGCATTTTAGCTGTTTATCTAGCATGTTAGCTGTTTATCTAGTGTGTTAACTGTTTATCTAGCGTGCTAGTTGTTTATTTAGCATGTTAGCTGTTTATCTGGCATTTTAGCGTGTTAACTGTTTATCTAGTGTGCTAGCTGTTTATTTAGCATGTTAGCTGTTTATCTGGCATTTTGACTGTTTCTCTAGCGTGCTAGCTGTTTATCTAGCGTGCTAGCTGTTTATCTGGCATTTTAGCTGTTTATCTACCGTGCTAGCTGTTTATCTGGCATTTTAGCTGTTTATCTAGCGTGTTAACTGTTTCTCTAGCACGCTAGCTGTTCGGCTAGCGTGCTAGTCAGTGGTTGTGTGTTTAGAGGCAGAGTAACCTCAGCTCTGTGATCGGGTTCCTCTCAGGTTCTGGTGAACTCCAACCTGGCCTGCAAGGTGTCGGGCTTCAGGCCGCTTCAGGAGGAAAAGATCGACTCCATCTACACCACGCAGGTGAGAGGCGGAGCTTCGCTGCAGCTGGCTCAGAGCGCTGACCCCTGACCTTTGCACCCCGCTTGTTCCCCCTGCAGCACGGCGGGAAGAGCGTGGTTCTGTGGACCGCCCCGGAGGCCATCCAGTACCGCCGCTTCTCCTCGGCCTCCGACGTCTGGAGCTTCGGCATCGTCATGTGGGAGGTCATGTCCTACGGAGAGCGGCCATATTGGGACATGGGGACCCAGGATGTGAGTCGGTGCCCCTCCCCAACCCGGTTCTGCTTCCTGACCCAAATGGAGCCTCTCCAGCTGCGTGACTAATCCTGTTCCCTTAAGGACACTCGGGCCGCCTCGGTGCCGACCCGATTCTCCTCTTCTCTCGCTAAAGAGCTGAAAACCCTGCAGCTGAACCAGAACCTTTAATGCAGCAGAACCAGAACCAGGAAGCCGTTCGGTCCGGTCTCTTGGAGTTTCGTTGTTTTTATTTAACGTGCAGCATCAGGTTCCTCCTCTGACCTCTGGAGCCGTTAGATTATCAAACTTTCCATTTGGGAGGTGAAAGGTGAAGCTTGTAGATGTTAATCCACTTTAAATGCAGACGTTGGATCATAACCGGGTTTCTGCTGGACCCGTCCGCCGTGGCCTTTTTCCCCGGCGCCGCTGATTACCTGGAAATGTCAGGAGCGTTTTCCTGGGCTATGAACCCAGGGCTGCAGCTACACGGGGGCCAGAGGGGCCCCCAGCCCATGTCCCTCAGTCGGATCCATTAAAAAATAATCAGAACCTTCCAGAGTTCTAGCTTCATCTGGGTCGGATCGGATCTGTGTGGTTCTGCTCATGTTCCCATCAGAGCTGTGGCAACGTTTCCACCTGAGCTCTAAGTTCTAAAGGTTCTAAAGGTTCTAAAGGTTCTGGTTCCGTTTGCCAGCCGGCAGGAGGAAATGAAACCGATAACAGAAACTAAACCCGATGGGAGGGAGGCTGCTGGGTTGGGTCCAGGAGCAGCAGGTCCGGTTTGATCTGGTCCGGTCCGGTCCGGTTCGATCCGGTCCGGTTCGATCTGGTCCGGTCTGGTCCGGTCCGGTCTGGTTTGGTCCGGTTTGATCTGGTCCGGTCCGGTCCGGTTCGATCTGGTCCGGTCTGGTCTGAGTCCAGTCCGGTCCGGTCCGGTCTGGTTTGGTCCGGTTTGATCTGGTCCGGTCCAGTCCGGTCTGGTCTGAGTCCGGTCCGGTCCGGTCTGGTTTGGTCTGGTCTGGTCCGGTTTGATCTGGTCCGGTCCAGTCTGGTCTGGTCCGGTTTGATCTGGTCCGGTCCAGTCCGGTCTGGTCCGGTCTGGTCTGGTCCGGTTTGATCTGGTCCGGTCCAGTCCGGTCTGGTTCGATCTGGTCCGGTCCGGTCCGGTTCGATCTGGTCCGGTCTGGTCAGCAGCCGGTTCTGGAGAAGCTGCTGCTGTCAGGAAGAGGAAACTGGAAGCTCAGGAATTAATAAACACCAAGATGGTGTCTGTTAACAGAGGTCAGAGGTCATTTAATGAAGTTTATAAGTAGGACAACACACACCAACACACACAACAACACACACACACACACAACAACACACACTCCTCTGCTGTCCCTCAGGTATGAAGCTAATTATAGATGAAGTGGTGGAGAATTTGTCACCTGAAGTGACTGACTTCCTGTGTGTGTGTGTGTGTGTGTTGCTCTCTCTGTGTGTTGTGTGTGTGTGTGTTGCTCTCTCTGTGTGTTGTGTGTGTGTGTGTGTTGCTCTCTGTGTGTGTTGCTCTGTGTGTGTTGCTGTGTGTTGTGTGTGTGTTGCTCTCTCTCTCTGTGTTGCTCTCTGTGTGTGTGTGTGTGTGTGTGTGTGTGTTGCTCTCTGTGTGTGTGTGTGTGTGTGTTGTGTGTGTGTTGCTCTCTCTCTGTGTGTGTGTGTGTTGCTCTCTCTCTGTGTGTGTGTGTGTGTGTGTGTGTGTTTGCTCTCTGTGTGTGTGTGTGTTGTCTCTCTCTCCTGTTGTGTGTGTGTGTGTGTGTGTTGTGTGTGTGTGTCTTCTCTGTGTGTGTGTTGTGGTGTGTGTGTGTGTGTGTGTTTGCTCTCCCTTGTGTGTGTGTTGTTCTCTTGTGTGTGTGTGTGTGTGGTGTTGTGTGTGTTGCTCTTTGTGTGTGTGTGTGTTGCTCTTGTGTGTGTGTGTGTGTGTGTTTTGTTGTGTGTGTGTGTGTGTGTTGCTCTGTGTGTGTGTGTTGCTCTGTGTGTGTGTGTGTGTGTGTGTGTGTGTTGCTCTGTGTGTGTGTGTGTGTTGCTCTGTGTGTGTGTGTGTGTGTGTGTTGCTCTCTCTGTGTGTGTGTGTTGCTCTCTGTGTGTGTGTGTGTGTGCTCTGTGTGTGTGTGTGTTGCTCTGTGTGTGTGTGTGTTGTTGTGTGTGTGTGTTGCTCTCTTGTGTGTGTGTGTGTGTGTGTGTGTTGCTCTTCTTGTGTGTGTGTGTTGCTCTCTGTTGTGTGTGTGTGTGTTTGCTCTCTGTGTGTGTGTGTTGCTCCTGTGTGTGTGTGTGTTGCTCTCTCTGTGTGTGTGTGTTGCTCTCTTGTGTGGTGTGTGTGTGTGTGTTTGCCTCTGTGTGTGTGTGTGTGTTGCTCTCTGTGTGTGTGTGTTGCTCTCTCTGTGTGTGTTGTCTGTGTGTTTGCTCTCTCTCGTGTGTGTGTGTGTTGCTCTCTTGTGTTTTGTGTGTGTTGCTCTCTGTCTTGTGTGTGTGTGTTGCTCTCCTTCGTGTGTGTGTTTGTGTGTGTGTTGCTCTGTGTGTGTGTGTGTTTGCTCTCTCTGTGTGTGTGTGTGTGTGTTGCTCTCTGTGTGTGTGTGTTGCTCTCTCTGTGTGTGTTGCTCTCTCTGTGTGTTTTGCTCTCTGTGTGTGGTGTGTGTGGTTTGGTGTGTGTGTTGCTCTCTGTGTGTGTTTGTGTGTGTTGCTCTCTTGTGTTGTGGTTGCTCTTGTGTGTTGTTGTCGTGGTGTGTTGCTCTCTCTGTGTGTGTTGTTCTCTCTCTGTGTGTGTGTTGCTCTCTCTGTGTGTGTTGCTCTCTGTGTGTTGTTGCTCTCTCTGTGTGGGGTTGCTCTCTCTGGTGTGTGTGTGCTTGTGTGTGTTGTTCTCTCTGTGTGTGTGTTGCTCTCCCTTTTGTGTGTTGCTCTGTTGTGTGTTGTTGCTCTCTGTGTGTGTGCTCTCTGTGTGTGTGTGTGCTCTTGTGTGTTGTTGCTCTCTTCTTGTGTGTGTTGCTCTCTCTGTGCTGTGTGTGTTGCTCTGTGTGTGTGTGTGTGTGTGTTGCTCTTTCTGTGTGTGTGTTGCTCTCTCTCTCTGTGTGTGTGTTGCTCTTGTGTGTGTGTGTGTTGCTCTCTCTGTGTGTGTGTTGCTCCGTTGCTTCTCTGTGTGTGTTGCTCTCTCTGTGTGTGTTGCTCTCTCTGTGTGTGTTGCTCTCTGTGTGTGTGTGTGTGTTGCTCTCTGTGTGGTGTGTGTGTGGTTGCTCTCTCTGTGGTGTTGTGTTGCTCTCTCTGTGTGTGTGTGTTGCTCTCTCTGGTTGTGTTGCTCTCTCTGTGTGTGTTTGCTCTGTGTGTTGTGTTGTGTGTGTTGCTCTGTGTGTGTGTGTGTGTGTTGCTCTCTCTTGTGTGTGTGTGTGTGCTCTCTGTGTGTGTGTGTGTGTTGCTCTCTGTGTGTGTGTGTGTGTGTGTTGCTCTCTCTGTGTGTGTTGCTCTCTGTGTGTGTGTGTGTTGCTCTCTCTGTGTGTGTTGCTCTCTCTGTGTGTGTGTGTGTTGCTCTCTCTGTGTGTGTGTGTGTGTTGCTCTCTCTGTGTGTGTTGCTCTCTGTGTGTGTGTGTGAGTGTGTGTGTGTTGCTCTCTCTGTGTGTGTTGCTCTCTCTGTGTGTGTTGCTCTCTCTGTGTGTGTTGCTCTCTCTCTGTGTGTGTGTTGCCCTCTCTGTGTGTCTGTGTGTGTTGCTCTCTCTGTGTGTGTTGCTCTCTCTGTGTGTGTGTGTGTGTTGCTCTCTGTGTGTGTGTGTGTTGCTCTCTCTGTGTGTGTTGCTCTCTCTGTGTGTGTTGCTCTCTCTGTGTGTGTGTGAGTGTGTGTGTTGCTCTCTCTGTGTGTGTTGCTCTCTCTGTGTGTGTTGCTCTCTCTGTGTGTGTTGCTCTGTGTGTGTGTGTGTTGCTCTCTCTCTGTGTGTGTGTTGCTCTCTCTGTGTGTGTTGCTCTGTGTGTGTGTGTGTGTGTGTGTGTTGCTCTCTGTGTGTGTGTGTGTGTGTGTGTTGCTCTCTCTGTGTGTGTTGCTCTCTGTGTGTGTGTGTGTGTGTTGCTCTCTCTCTGTGTGTTGCTCTCTCTGTGTGTTGCTCTCTCTGTGTGTGTTGCTCTCTCTGTGTGTGTTGCTCTCTCTGTGTGTGTTGCTCTCTCTGTGTGTGTTGCTCTGTGTGTGTGTGTGTTGCTCTCTCTCTGTGTGTGTGTTGCTCTCTCTGTGTGTGTTGCTCTCTCTGTGTGTGTTGCTCTCTCTGTGTGTGTTGCTCTCTCTGTGTGTGTTGCTCTGTGTGTGTGTGTGTTGCTCTCTCTCTGTGTGTGTTGCTCTGTGTGTGTGTGTGTGTGTGTGTGTTGCTCTCTCTGTGTGTGTTGCTCTGTGTGTGTGTGTTTCTCTCTCTGTGTGTGTTGCTCTGTGTGGTGTGTGTGTGTGTGTGTGTTGCTCTCTCTGTGTGTGTTGCTCTGTGTGTGTGTGTTGCTCTCTCTGTGTGTGTTGCTTTCTCTGTGTGTGTGTGTGTGTGTGTGTGTGTGTGTGTGTTGCTCTCTCTGTGTGTGTTGCTCTCTCTGTGTGTGTTGCTCTCTCTGTGTGTGTTGGCTCTCTCTGTGTGTGTTGCTCTGTGTGTGTGTGTGTTGCTCTCTCTGTGTGTGTGTGTTGCTCTCTCTGTGTGTGTTGCTCTGTGTGTGTGTGTGTGTGTGTTGCTCTCTCTGTGTGTGTTGCTCTCTCTGTGTGTGTTGCTCTCTCTGTGTGTGTTGCTCTCTCTGTGTGTGTTGCTCTGTGTGTGTGTGTTTCTCTCTCTGTGTGTGTTGCTCTGTGTGTGTGTGTGTGTGTGTTGCTCTCTCTGTGTGTGTTGCTCTCTGTGTGTGTGTTGCTCTCTCTGTGTGTGTTGCTTTCTCTGTGTGTGTGTGTGTGTGTTGCTCTCTCTGTGTGTGTTGCTCTCTCTGTGTGTGTTGCTCTCTCTGTGTGTGTTGCTCTCTCTGTGTGTGTTGCTCTCTCTGTGTGTGTGTTGCTCTCTCTGTGTGTGTTGCTCTGTGTGTGTGTGTGTGTGTGTTGCTCTCTCTGTGTGTGTTGCTCTCTCTGTGTGTGTTGCTCTCTCTGTGTGTGTTGCTCTCTCTGTGTGTGTTGCTCTGTGTGTGTGTGTTTCTCTCTCTGTGTGTGTTGCTCTGTGTGTGTGTGTGTGTGTGTTGCTCTCTCTGTGTGTGTTGCTCTCTCTGTGTGTGTTGCTCTCTCTGTGTGTGTTGCTCTCTCTGTGTGTGTTGCTCTCTCTGTGTGTGTTGCTCTCTCTGTGTGTGTGTGTGTCCAGGTCATCAAGGCCGTTGCTGACGGCTTCAGGCTCCCGGCTCCGGCCAGCTGCCCCCCCCAGCTGCACCAGCTGATGCTGGACTGCTGGCAGCAGCAGCGGGCGGAGCGGCCCGGCTTCAGCCAGGTCCACTCGGCGCTGAGCCAGAGCGTCCGCTGGCCCGCCGGGCCCGACGGCGTCGCCACGCCGCCGCGCAGGTGGGCCGCCGCCGCCCGAGGCCCAACCTGAGGCCGGCGGGCCCGGCTCTGACCCCTGCTTTCGCTCCCGCAGGACGCCGAGCTCGTCCGTCTCCCTGGCCGACCGGACGCTGCCGTCCTTCCCGTCCTTCAGCTCGGTGGGCGAGTGGCTGGACGCCGTGGACATGGGACGTTACAAGGACAACTTCACCGCCGCAGGATACAGCTACCTGGAGTCTGTGGCTCGCATGACCGTACAGTGAGTGGCTTCAGTCACACCTGAGGGGGAGGAGCTACGGCGCGCTGCGGGGACAAAATCAGGAATATGGCGCCGCCAGCGGAGGCTACTGCAATCTAAAGCTAGCTACTGGTCTGATTAATGAACTTCAGCTAGCAAAGGAGGAGCTAGCGATAGCATTAGAGAGGCTAGTAGCCATTAGCCATTAGCAGAGGAACAGTGTGTTTGCCAGTTTTTTAGTCATCCAGCATCAACTGCATTAGCCTAGTATTAGCATTGGAAAAGTTTGCCTTGCATAGACTGGTGTTAGCCTTTGATAGCCTAGCATTAGCATTTTATAGCCTGCTGTTAGCGTTGGATAGGCTAACTGCCATAATGAGAATAATCTCTCATCCATGTTTGAAGTTTTTAAGCTAAAGCAAATCAAAGACGCTTAATGTTGGTAAATGTTAGGTGGAATCGCCATTAGCCATTCGGCCAATCAGAAGCCATGTTCAGCTCCATATTGTTCAGTATTTTTGTAAACTGTCATATGGGCGCTAACTGACACATGCTACTTGTTAGCCTATGTCAGGGTACTGTTGGTCATGAATTGACTAGCACTAGCCTATCCATGGCTAACACTAGCCTATCTGAGCTAATGTACAGCAAAGGAAGTAGCCCAAGCCCAGCACTAGCTCAGTGCAAAACCTACTTAGCCTTTGAAGCTAACACTATGCACTAATAGCGCAGCTCAGCTTGATTTGTGTCTTCAGGATTTTAGCCTCACGCTACAAGAAGTACCGCCGACCGGGGAGTGATAGATGCACTAGGGGCCGTAGTCACTTCAGGTCTGGTCTCTGCTGAGGTAGCTGAGCTGGGGGTCACGACTGGACCAGGCTCATCTGGCGGCCAGTCCAGCTGTGGGGTCCAAGGTTGATCCAGTCCGCAGGGGGGTCCAGGTCTGAGGGCCGGGGGTCCGGTCAGCGGGGGTCAGGTCTGAGGGGGTCATTGAGGGGGCCAGTCTGAGGGGGTCCAGGTCTGGTAGGTGTTGCTGGGGTCCAGGTCCAGGAGGTCCAGGTCTGGGGGGGGGGGGGTCAGTCTGAGGGGGGTCCAGGTCTGAGGGGGGGGGGTCCAGGTCTGAGGGGGGGTCCAGGTCGACTGGGGGGTCCAGGTCTGAGGGGGGGGTCCAGGTCTGAGGGGGGGGTCCAGGTCGGGGGGGTCTGGTCCGACGGTCTCCGACTGGGGGGGGGGGGGGGGGGTCCAGGTCTGCAGTCTGGGGGGGGGGTCCAGGTCTGAGGGGGGGGGGGCGTGGTCCAGGTCTGAGGGGGGGGTCCAGGTCTGAGGACTGGGGGGTCCAGGTCTGAGGGGGGGGGGGGGGTCCAGGTCTGAGGGGGGGGTCCAGGTCGACTGGGGTCAGGTCTGAGGGGGGGGGGGGGTCCAGGTCTGAGGGGGGGTCCAGGTCCGAGGGGGTCCAGTCTAGGGGGTATCGACTGGGGGGTCCAGTTGACGGGGGTCCAGGTCTGAGGGGGGGGGGGTCCAGGTCCGACTGGGGGGTCCAGGTCTGAGGGGGGGGGGTCCAGGTCTGACTGGGGGTCCAGTCTGAGGGGGGTCCAGTCTGAGGGGGGTCCAGGTCTGAGGTCCAGTTGAGGGGGGGGGGGTCCAGGTCTGACTGGCCTCACCTGGCTGCGGCTGCTGCGCCTCACACAGGTGCAGGAGGGGGAGGGGGGGGGGGCGTCCACCTGGGGGGCAGACCAGCAGAAACTGGACTCCTCTTCCATCCCTTCTTCCTGTTTCCAAGAGGAGGTGAGCGGTGCGTCCCGAGGGCGCGGTGCGACCCGAGGGCCGCGGTGCCGTGATGTCATGTGACCTTTGTGACCTCTGCTGCTCCGTTCGGCCAATCAGAGCCCCGGACACACAGCGTTTGGCCCGATGTCCCTTTAAGACAAATCTTGGCAGACGGACTCGTGTTTCCACGCCGATCCGACCGACCAACTGGAGCGGGCCGAGTGGGCGGGGCTTCAGCGGCGGCCCAATCAGAACCAGACGCTGTAAAAGGGTCAAACTGTGGGGTTTTTCTTCTCCTTGGTGCTTTTTCCTGGTTTTCTTTGTGCTGGACGTCATTTCAGTAACAATCCTCATGTTTCTGTGTTTACAGGTTCAGCTCAAAAACCTGGAATTTCAGGAAAAGTTACGTTTTTTTCTGTCAGATTTCAGAAACTTCTCGTTATTCTGATGATTAAGTCTCAGAGAAGGAAAAGCCAAAGTTAGATCTGAACACGTGTTGGTGGGACACCGACACGCTGAAGGAGCTGCTCGTTCTGTGTCCAACCGTACAGTGGAAGATTGAGTGGAAGGAAAAAATGTGGTAGGAAAAGAGGAACCGCAGCCTGGGAATCTGGAGAAGCTCCAGCAGGAACTGAGAGAAAAACACAAAAATGTTCCCAGATATTTCTGCTTCAAATATCACCTTATTGATCTGATGTGATAATCTAATGTTCTGAGACAAAATACTTTATCTATTTATTTAAATATTCACATTTTCTGTGACAATTTTTTGATTCATCTCCTATTTATTTCATTTTATTAGATTTTTTTATGTTATGATTTTCTGAGACAATATATTTAATTCATTTTTTAAAATAAATTTTTCATATTCAGGTTTTCTGAGAAATTTTTAAATTTCAGGCTTTTTTTTACTTTCATTTTTATAATTTTTTTATGTGAAGCAGATTTTGGATTTTCATTCTTTGAGCCAAAATCATCAGAACTACAAGAAACAAAGGATTAAAATATTTCACTGTGTGTGAAATCTGATTGAATTGATTGATTGAATTGATTGTTTTTCAGTATTATGGTGTTTTTCCGGGCGCTGCGCCCTCTGGTGGTCGTCCTGCTTTAAACATATTTATCCACCTTTATTCTGGGTTTTATTTGTTCGGTTCTGTTGGGTTTGGACTCCGAACCGGCAGAGGGAGGTTTGAACTGTCGGTACACAGTATCTGTGTTCCTGAACTTTAACTGGACTCGCTGGTTCTGTGGCAGCTTGTGAGATTCCTGATGTTGTTGCACTTTTTCTTCTTCTTCTTCTTCTCCTGACGGTCCGGGTCGTTTGGGTTTCTTCTTCTTGACCCAGCTCCACGTAACCAGTTTTGATGTTTAATACTGTAAATATGTATCTGAAATGCCAAATCTATTTTTATAATTTGTTTGAATAACGTGTTGATCTAATATCTGCTCACCGTGTAAAAGTTTTACTGTTTGGAAAATAAAACAGATTGATAAACATTTTTACCTGACTGAAGGAAACCTGATAGCTGTTGCAATATTTAAACGTGTTATTAAAAAACTCCAACACCAGCAGCCGGTTCCGCCTCTTCAGATGGTGAATCAGCTCAGAGTAAAAGAATAAAGTAACGTTTTGGTTATTTAGTCTGAGAGAGAAAAACTCTCCATGATATTCATCTGAAGTGTCAAAGGAAAACATTTAGCTTAGCTGAAATTTATAACAGCATCAAGAACATTTAGTTTCCAAACCAAATATTTATTTGTAGCTTTTTACTGTATATTCAAATGGCCAACTAAAAAATTAGGTTGCTAGCTAAACGTTTGGCTGGCTGACTAAACATTTAGCTAGCCAAACATTTAGCTAGCCAGCTAAATGTTTGGCTAGCTAAATGTTTAGCTAGCCAAACATTTAGCCGGCTAGCTAAACGTTTGGCTGGCTGACTAAACATTTAGCTAGCCAAACATTTAGCTAGCCAGCTAAACGTTTTGCTAGCAACCTCATTTTTTAGTTGGTCATATAAAGCTAAAAATATTTGTTTTGGAAACTAAATGTTCTTGATACTAAACTCTATATTGAGATTTTTATTTCAGACTAAAACTTTTTAGATTTACATTCTAAGTATTTTTGGAAAGTCCAAAGAAACGTGATTTTATTTCCCTTGGAGTTTGTTACGTGAAGCCGGAAGGAAGCGGCGCGCTGACGCACCGGAAGAGCTGAACGCTAACTGGAGCCCAGGATGACGTCACGTTGCCTCAGGTGACCACACCTGCAGAGACCTGGTCACGTGACCGCAGGAAGCCGCAGAGGATGTTTGCGTGGGAAGGTCACAGCCTGAATCCACAGTGACTTTTCTTTATCTCCTGTGTCTCATAAAGCTGCAGCAGGATCCAAACTCTGGGTCTTATTGGAGCCGCTTTCATTCATTACCGAGAAGCTGCCGCCATCTTTCCAGGTGCGTCATCGTTTCCTCTGAAAATGAGACTCGGCGAAAACCTGAATCTCAACAGAGACAAACCTTCGAGGTCTGACACGATTAATCGTGCTTAACTAATTATTGAACCAATATCAACTCGTTTATTAATCGATTAATCATTAAGTGTTTCCGCTTGGCTTCTGCTGCTCCGACTTGTGTTTTTGTCTGGTTTTGAGTTTGATGAATAATCGGTTACTAAATTAGTAATATTTTAATAATTGATTAATCGTTTCACTGTGGGAGGAAGCCAGAGAACCCACATGGTTTCTGGTTCTGGTCCGGTTTTCCTCTCTGGGTTCTGTTGGAGCCGCCGGGCTCCAGGTCCATCACTAAGCTGCTGTGAAGGAGAAACTTCTCAAGTTCTGGTCCGGTCCGGTCCGCTCGGCGGCCCAAAGCGGCTTTAGGAGCTAATCTGAGCTTCATGGAGGAGAAACTGAAGGAGATGAAGGTTTGGAGCTCCTCAGGGATCCTGCTGCGGCCCGGCCCGTTCCGGTCCGTTCCGGTCCGTTCCGGCCCGATCCGGCCCGTTCCGGCCCGTTCCGGCCCGTTCCGGTCCGATCCGGCCCGATCCGGCCCGTTCCGGCCCGATCCGGCCCGTTCCGGTCCGATCCGGCCCGATCCGGCCCGTTCCGGTCCGATCCGGCCCGATCCGGCCCGTTCCGGTCCGATCCGGCCCGATCCGGCCCGTTCCGGTCCGATCCGGCCCGATCCTGGCCCGATCCGGCCGATCCGGCCCGTTCCGGTCCGATCCGGCCCGATCCGGCCCGTTCCGGTCCGTTCCGGCCCGATCCGGCCCGTTCCGGCCCGTTCCGGTCCGATCCGGCCCGATCCGGCCCGTTCCGGTCCGATCCGGCCCGATCCGGCCCGATCCGGCCCGTTCCGGTCCGATCCGGCCCGATCCGGCCCGTTCCGGTCCGATCCGGCCCGATCCGGTCCGTTCCGGTCCGTTCCGGCCCGTTCCGGTCCGTTCCGGCCCGTTCCGGTCCGTTCCGGTCCGTTCCGGCCCGTTCCGGTCCGATCCGGCCCGATCCGGCCCGTTCCGGTCCGATCCGGCCCGATCCGGTCCGTTCCGGTCCGTTCCGGTCCGTTCCGGTCCGATCCGGCCCGATCCGGCCCGTTCCGGCCCGATCCGGCCCGATCCGGTCCGATCCGGCCCGATCCTGGCCCGATCCGGCCCGATCCGGCCCGCTCCCCTCTCATTATCCCCGCCTTTGTCTTCAGAACCTCATTCAGAACCTGCGGCCCGGTGAGGCTCTGCCTGCTAATCCTCCACCAGATGCTTCAGGATGATACCAGATTAAACCCGGCAGAACCTCCAGAACCAGGCGGCACCGCAGAGACCCCGCTCTCCGCTTGACCTCTGACCCCGCAGCGCTGCTGCTGGAGCTGATTCTCCTGCAGGGACACACCGCCACCCGGTGGCTGCTGAAGGCACCGCAGCAGAACCTCACACCAAATGGACCGATTCACGTTCGCACTGCAGTTTATTACTGAATAACGCAGCTGAAACCGCGCCAGCCTGTTGCCATGGTAACCCAAATCCTTCCCTCCAACCGGCAGCATCTCGGCAGGAAGAGAAAAGTTTCCTGGATCAACATCCAGATCACAATATTTAACACAAACGTTTAATAAATAACTAAATTCTGACGTTAAATAATCTGCAGGAAGTTAATATTTTGAAACGTCTCATTTTTAAAGAGCCACATTTTATTTTTGGTTTTCGGTTTTAAAAAACAAACAAACCTGAAACTTTAGCAGGAAATAAAGATGGACGTTTCCTAAAAATAGATCTAAATACCACAAGTATTTTTCCTGGAATATTAATTTACTGCAAGACAAAAATGCTTCAACAATCATGTTATGAAATTTACATTTTAGTTTATTATAAAGTTTTTAACTGTTTTTCAGGTTGGAGGCTCTGATCCCTGAATCTACACTGAAAAAACTTACAGCTGATCCAACTTGAGTTAATTTGTTAGTATATCAAGTTTATTAAGGTAAACAAATGTAAATAACGTAAACCTGACAAACTCATTTTTTGGAGTTGGGTCATGTTCAGTGATGTATAGTAACGAAGTAAAAATACGTCACTACTTTACTTAAGTATATTTTGGAGTACTTCATACTTTCCTGGAGTATGAACATTTTTGATAATTTTCACTTTTACTTCACTATATTTTCGAACTTAATTTCATACTTTTACTCTGATACATTTTCCATGTTACTTTACTCGTTACAGTGAAAAAGAGAAACGCTGGAGTTTTGACCCACCTACTGATTGGCTGCTACAAAGTCGGACACTAATGGAGCCCCATACGACCGGAACCTTTATATGGACATGTGGTTCATGTCAGAAGCTGGTTCAGTTGTAAGCAGGTTAAGTTATTAACCTTGTAGGTGAAGCACCTAATGATGCTGCAGGTTTATCTATTAGCAGGTTTAATTTTACCTGCACTTGGTTGTGTCTATTACTTTAACTGTATTTGACAAGTTTACCAAAATATAAAAATTGTCATTCAAACTGTATTTGCCTTGTTTTTTACTTATACTTTTCATTACATTACTTGAGTTCATCCATTTTTACAGTAATTTCCATACTTAAGTACAAGAAAATTCAGATACTTTAAGACTTTAACTCAAGTAACATTTCAGTGACTTGGACTTTTACCAAAGTCATATTTTGGAGAGGAACCTAAACTTTTACTAGACTCTGAGATTTCAGTACTTTATTCAACACTAGTCATGTTTTTCTTTTTTTCAGTGTAGATCCTGAGTGGACCGACTCTGGACCAAAAAATTAAACAGCTGATCCAACTTGAGTTAATTTGTTAGTTTTTAAGGTAAACAAAGTAAACCTGACAAACTCATTTTTGGGAGTTGGGTCATGTTTTCCTGTTTTTCAGTGTAGCTCCTCGGTGGAGCAGCCGAGTTTCGCTGGACTCGTTTCTTCAGTCCTTCCACTGGAGCTGCAGCGTCTCTGCGATGAAGGCGAAGACGTGCGCGTCCTCCAGGATGGCCTTGGCCGTGGGCTTCCCGGCGCCGTGTCCGCTGCGGGTGTCGACGCGCAGCAGCAGCGGCTGGCGCTGCTGCGGGGCGCCGCCCACGCCGCGCTGCAGCGCCGCGCAGAACTTGAGCGTGTGCAGCGGAACCACGCGGTCGTCGTGGTCCGCCGTCAGCAGCAGGACGGCCGGGTACGGCGGCCCGCGGTACGGCGCCTCCGGCAGGTTGTGGAGGGGCGAGTACCTGCACACGGCACAGAGACCCGATCTGATGGCTCCCATACAGGCTGCGCAGGTCAAACTGAAGGTCCGGGGGCCAGAGACGGCCCACCGGAACTTTCCACGTGGCCCTCAGACACCAAATTCCAGGAGAAATTCAAATTCCCACATTATTCATGCTTTTGCAGAATTATGGTAATTTTCCACGAGATGGTCAGAAATATTAATTTCCCCCATGACATGTTAGCTTAAGCTACTCACTGCTTGTGCTTTCTATGGAACTAAAACACTGACGATTTTATAACTACAGTTCAGCCAAAAAACACTTTTTAATTTCTCTGCAGATCCTCTGGACAAATGATGCATTTTAATAAAAGTTACAACTAATTAAAGAAAGTCTGGAATTTCATGCAAAATGAAAAATGGTAAAGGATGGATTAAACAATATTTTAGTAAACTACAAACAATGCAATATGATTGGTGAATATATTACAGTACTTATGTATTTAACCTAAAATTAATGCATTCTGCCATCTTGGTTTTTTTTAATTTCTAAAAATGTTTTATTGCCGTAACTGCAAACTGAATTCGGCCTGCAGGTGGCAGTGTTTCTCTATTGGGATATACTGTATATTTAATTCATAAACTAAATATTTAATTTTCAAATTACATATTTAGTTGGGAAGCTAAATATTTAGATCTGAACTAAGTTTGGAAAATAGATATTTGGTTTGCAATTAAATATTTATTTTGGAAGTAAATATTTGACCTTAATTTTATTTACCTCAGACTAAATTAAATATTTATTTTTCAAACTAAACTTTTAGCTCAGCCAGTTAGTTGGGATCAAACGAAACATTCATAAAATAATGAATAAAACAGGACTTAGAAATAAACTCCAACATTTTCCTCTCATTTTTGCTGCTATTTGAGGACAGAGAGGTTCTGGTTCTGGTTCTGGTTCTTACTTGATGAGCCACTGGAACTGCTCCGGGTCGTCGGCGCAGCCGTAGTCGGTGGTCCAGGCGTGTCCGATGGTGAACTTATGGAACTTCAACATGTCCAAAACTCCGACCTCGGCGACGACGCAGCCGAATAGCTGGGGCTGCTGGATCATGCAGGCGGCTGGAACAGAACATCAACCATCAGAACCAACAGAACCAACAGAACCATCAGAACCAGTTCAACCTGCAGCTGCAGAGAGAAAAACTACCTTCTACTTTTTACCTGAGTGATTTTATTATGAACTGTTTTTACTGTTACTCGAGTAAAACTTCTGGATTTTCTGTCCAAGTTTTCACAGAAACGCTGTGAAACAATATCGCCGCCCAGCAAGATGGCCGCCCAGCAAGATGGCCGCCCAGCAAGATGGCCGCCCAGCTGACCCAGAGATGGTGGGAGAAATGAAATATTCACAAACCAAAACTCTTTGACTGGCTGAAACTGATCGGCAGCCGTAAGACGCTGAAGGTTCTGCAGAACCGGCCCAGAACCGGACTCACCGACCAGCAGGCCGCCGTTGGACGCCCCGTTGATGGCGATCCGGCTGGCCGAGGTGAACCGCTCCCGGATCAGGAACTCCGCCGCGCTCTGGAAGTCATCGAAGCAGTTCTGCTTCCGGTCCAAGGTTCCGGCTGCAGACAGGGAACATCTTTAGAACAGAACCGGAGCCGCAGCCGGGTCCGGACCGGAGCCGCCGGTACCTTTGTGCCAGGTGAGGCCGTACTCTCCGCCGCCCCGGATGTTGGCCACGGCCAGAACTCCGCCCAGGTGTCTCACGAACAGCAGGTAGGCCACACTGGGTCAGAACCAGAACCACAACTGAGACCCGGATCCTGATGCCAACACGTTCAAATCACTGATGAGAAAGAAACATCCGGACCGGACCGGACGCTGGACCAGAACCGGGTCGGAACACAAACCGGCCCGGTTCTGGACCAGAACCCGTCCGGAACCAGCTGGTGTGGCTCACTTGTAGTGCGGCTGGACGGAGTTCTCGAAGCCGCCGTAGCCGTACAGGAAGACCGGGTTGGTTCCGTCCCGCTCCAGGTTCCGGGCGTGGACCAGGAACATGGGGATCCTGGTTCCGTCCTTACTGGGGTAGAACACCTGGGTCGGAACCGACCCGGTTCTGGTGAGTTATAGGAGACTGAAAGCTCAGAACCGACCAAAACCTCCAGAATCCATCAGAACCTGGGGAGAATTTCAGGTTCTACAGAAATGAGTCGTCTGGTCTGGTTCTGACCCGTCAGACCCAGATAAACATTCAGGATGGACTGGCTTCACTGACACCGGCCCATTTTCTACCAGAACTTTCCAAAGATTCCTGAGCAAAACACTGGTTCTGGTCCAGTTTCTGCTGGTTCCGGTCCAGTTTCTGCTGGTTCCGGTCCAGTTTCTGCTAGTCCAGTTTCTGCTGGTTCCGGTCCAGTTTATCTGGTTCCGGTCCAGTTTCTGCTGGTTCCGGTCCAGTTTCTGCTAGTCCAGTTTCTGCTGGTTCCGGTCCAGTTTTTACTGGTTCTGGTCCAGTTTCTGCTGGTTACAGTACAATTTTTACTGGTTCTGGTCCAGTTTTTGCTGGTTCCGGTCCAGTTTTTACTGGTTCCGTTCCAGTTTCTGCTGGTTCTGGTCGAGTTTTTACTGGTTCTGTTCCAGTTTTTACTGGTTCTGGTCCAGTTTCTGCTGGTTCCGGTCCAGTTTCTGCTGGTTCCGGTCCAGTTTCTGCTGGTTCCGGTCCAGTTTTTACTGGTTCTGGTCCAGTTTCTGCTGGTTTCGGTCCAGTGTTTACTAGTTCTGGTCCAGTTTTTGCTGGTTCAGTTCCAGTTTTTACTGGTTCTGGTCCAGTTTCTGCTGGTTCCGGTCCAGTTTCTGCTGGTTACGGTCCAGTTTTTACTGGTTTCGGTCCAGTGTTTACTAGTTCTGGTCCAGTTTTTGCTGGTTCCGGTCCAGTTTCTGCTGGTTCCGGTCCAGTTTTTACTGGTTCTGGTCCAGGTCCAATTTCTGCTGGTTTCGGTCCAGTGTTTACTAGTTCTGGTCCAGTTTTTGCTGGTTCTGGTCCAGTTTTTACTGGTTCTGGTCCAGTTTCTGCTGGTTTCGGTCCAGTGTTTACTAGTTCTGGTCCAGTTTCTGCTGGTTTCGGTCCAGTGTTTACTAGTTCTGGTCCAGTTTCTGCTGGTTTCGGTCCAGTGTTTACTAGTTCTGGTCCAGTTTCTGCTGGTTCCGGTCCAGTTTTTACTGGTTCCGTTCCAGTTTCTGCTGGTTCCGGTCCAGTTTCTGCTGGTTCCGGTCCAGTTTTTACTGGTTCCGGTCCAGTTTCTGCTGGTTCCGGTCCAGTTTTTACTGGTTCCGGTCCAGTTTCTGCCTGACTGCAGTTGCTGCTTTCCACCAGCGGGTGGAGCTGTTTCCTCACAGATCGGCCTGGTTCTGTTTGGATCGGATCTGTTCTGGTCAGCCAGCCGTCCCAAGAAGAACCCGGATCGGAGCTCCTGGGCTCCTGAGACCCAACAGAACCAGCGGGTCCGAACAGCAGAACCTTAAAATTAAAATCTCATTTTTCTTTTACCAGATCCGATTTCTGATTTTTAAAAATATCGATTTCTTTTCCAAAATGGAAATAAATTGTCAGTATGGAAAACCTTCAGTGCCTTTTCTACCGTTCCGGCCCTTTAAGACTTTCTTCTTCTTCTGTGGTGTCGATCTGAATTCGATGACCTGAAGCCGTAAAAACAAGATGGCCGCCCTGCCATCACGGGACCGACCAGAAGTTCCCGTCCCGGTTCTGCGGAACCTTCGGGTCGAGTCCAGGTGTCCAGCAGGGGGCGGAGCTCACCTGGCTGGTCAGGAAGTCGTCCTGGTCGATGCCTTTGACCTCCACCTCCCTGAAGACCCGGGGCTCCGGGTCGGGTCGGCTCAGGTCGCAGTGGTAGATGATCCCTGGTGGAGAGCAGAGGGTCAGGTGGAGGCTGGGGGTCAGGGGTCGGAGGTCAGCGGTGGGCTACCCGGCGTGGTGAAGGAGGTGAACTTGTAGAAGAACTCGGAGTGTTTCTTCTTGCAGCTGAGCCCGGCGACGGTCCCCACATCCAGCGGCAGCTGCTGCAGCAGGCGGCCGCTGCTCAGCTCGAACAGCTGCAGCACGTCCTTCACGTCGTGGACGTAGTTCACCAGCAGGTGGCGCTGGTTCACACAGGACACGAAGCCTGCGGGGCAGAGGGCAGAGGTCAGACCGACTGCGATCGATCGCTGGCCGGTCATAATCGGCAGGTTTCCGTGACAAAGTGTCTGATCATTGGCTCTGTTGCCGATCAGCTGCATCTCATTCCTCATCCTGCCTGAGCAGCTGGTCTCCTCTGTCCTTCAGCGACTGAAGGATGTGGAACTAGAAGCACTGAGTGATGAGGATGTTTGCATGTTGCAGCAGGTCAAAATGCATCAACACAAGAAGCTATTAGACATAAAACTATGTTTGGCTACATCGAGGCTCAGTGCAGTAAAAAGACATGGAGGATCAGACAGCAGGTAAAGCAGCACAGCTACAAACACTCACCGGATTAGCATGACGGTCAGAAAGATAAACTAATAACCTGGAAATGATTTAAGTCTTGGAGCTGCGATGTAAGACGCTGGTTCTGCTGTTGAACCGCTGCTCCGCTACAGGTAGTAATATTTAATATTTAGTAATATTTAATATTTAGTAATATTTATATTTAGTAATATTTAATATTTAGTAATATTTGACAGGAGCTGCTTCTGCTCCACCTGGTAGTGACTCTCACACCGAACCTGTTTAAAGCTGCAGCATCTAACCTAAAAATTACATTTTACATACGTATTAAAACTTTCTCTGTCCAACATGAGACAGATAATCTCTAAAAAATAATCGATCTCCTCCCTGTTACTCCGCTCAGTCAGAAACAGCCAATCAGAACCAGCAGTAACCAGCTAGCCGCTATGCTAACAGGAAGTTTTCATTCAGTAACTCTGGATTGTTTATTGATCCTGTTTTTTCCTTTGAATGTTAAGTTTTATACTTGTTTGTCAATGTTGAGAGGTTTTAATTTGGTTCTTTGCATCATTTAGCCTCTTCAGAGCCTCATATGTTATCAGTCTGTTAAAGATAATATTATTGATAGCAGTTCAATTTGCACAGTGACTGTTTTGTTTAGTTTTCTTCTTGGAAAAGTTATTAAAAACAAGTTTTTTGTCTAAATTAAGGTGAATTCATGGTTCCTTTTTCCACATAATGTAACGGTAGAGTTTATGATAAAAAATAAATTAATCATAACTATGTGATCAGTATCGGCAGGAAAAAACCTGACCGGCGCATCTCAGAAACTAAAACAGTTATGAGTTCAGAACTACAGCAGTTTGATCTGATTCAGTTTCCCGTCACCAGCTTGACTCATGTCGCCTGAGACCAGTTTCCCTTTTCCGCAGCGTTGCTCTGACGGCAGGAAGAGGAGGAACGCCGCCGGCCGCCACTTCCTGGTCTCTGTGGTCGGACCGCCATCGAAACGCCGGCCAGGAATTCACAGAACAGATGTCGCAACCGCGGTTCTGAGGACGAGAGCTCTGCGTATCTCTGATGCTGGCGGACTTTTCCCTTCATTCCCGGCACCAGAACCACTGGAGGGCGGGACAGACTGGACGACTGGCCGAGGACCGAGGGAGTGGACCGGACCGGACCGGACGACCGACAGATGACTGGACCGGACTGGAGTCGACCGGACTGGAGTGGACCGGACCGGACTGGACCGGACCGGACTACCGGACCGGACGACCGATGGGCGGCTGCTCACCCAGGACTAGGGCTGTATAATAATATCAATATCACGATATATATCGACATTTTCTTTCCTAGATAATAATCGATATTCATCCTCAAGTATCGTAACGTCCAACTGTCACCTTGTTCACTCACTGCTGGCTTCACCAGGTCATCAGGCTTAGAGTGATTCCTTCAGATGTTCAGGTTAAAAAGGTATCAAACTATTCAGAGCAGGACTTGGTTCACTTTATTTACTTTACTAATGCATGTCAGCTACAGTTTGGACTGTTTCAACTAAAAGAAACATGTTTTCTCTCCACTTCTTTGGTTCATTTTGTCCAGCTGTCCACTTTAAGTCTGTGTCCAAACCCGAACCAGGTATTGTGTAGTTGGAGCTTTTAATCAGTTTTCAGTTAAATTAATTCAGTCCAACTTTATAACAGTCACAAATGTCACCAAAATCACTCTGTCCCTCTGAAACCTTTCAGAAAATCACAAAATGTATTGAATTGTATCAGTTGCTGAATATAAATCGTATCGTGGGCAGAATATCGTGTATCGTATGGTGAGATGATTGCGTCACCACAGTCCTACCCAGGACGTCCTTCTCGTGCTGCGGGATCAGCGTGGCCCAGTTCTGCCGGTCCGGGTTCTGGATGTCGATGTTGATGATTCGGTACCGCGGCGCGTCCAGGTTGGAGCGGAACGTGAACACGCTGCCCTCGTTGGTGATGTAGGAGTACTGCGCCTCGAAGTCGTCCACCAGCCGGACCCACGGCAGCCGACCTGCAGAACCAGAACCTTTCACAACCAGAACGCAGGAAGTGTCGACAGCCCAACAACGAAGCTGTGAGGAAACCCGACTGGCGTTTCATCAGCTGCGCGCAAGACGCAGAGGACCCAACAGAACCTCAGCAGAACCCAGTGGAACCTGCTGCAGCCAGCAAAGCAACTGCTGCTGAATATCAGGAAGATTTTTTATCAGGATTAATCCACGTTTTCATCATTCTTCATATGTTAACTATCAATTATTTTAATGATTAATCGATTGTTCTGACGATTGTTTAAAAAAATGGCCACATTCAGCAGATTTTTCATTTAATCACTTAAACTGTTTTTCACAATATCAGAAAAATGTTAAAAGATCCAAATAAATAAAGTTTCTGTTTGAAATAAGAAAACCAACAGTAGATGTGTGAAGTTCCTTTGTGGCCGTCTGATCGATCTGCAGATGAAAATCCTTCAACGTGTGAAAAGTTCAGGCTTTTCTGCTGGACATCAGTACAGAGTAGAACTGATCTGCTGATTATTATGTTTTAATGATGTGATTAATTATTGGATAAGAAAAATTACTTGAAGAATCAAAGAACCAAAGGAGGTTCTTAATCTTAAATCTTTATATTTTTACACACATTTGCTTCATTACGGCTCTGATTGTTGTTCTTCCAACAAACACAGTTGGTTTTCTATGGTATCCTCCAGTTAATTCATTACTTCAATAATCGATTAATTGTGATTAATCGATTCGCTGTAATGAAAATCCTGCTTCAGAAACCAGGAAATGTGTTTATTCAGGAATGAATAACTGGGAGGGCAACACAGTGGCTGTGTCTCTGTGTTGCCCAGAGACAAAGTGTCCACCCGTCAGGTGACCTGTGACCCGTCAGGTGACCTGTGACCCGTCAGGTGACCTGTGACCCTCCAGACCCGTCCAGGTGACCTGTGACCCGTCCAGGTGACCTGTGACCGTCCAGTGACGCCAGGTGACCTTGACCGTCAGGTGACCTGTGACCCGTCAGGTGACCTGTGACCCGTCAGGTGACCTTACCTCAGGTGACCTGTGACCCGTCAGGTGACCTGTGACCCGTCAGGTGACCTGTGACCCGTCCAGGTGACCCGTCAGTGACCTGTGACCCGTCAGGTGACCTGTGACCCGTCAGGTGACCTGTGACCCGTCCAGGTGACCCGTCAGGTGACCTGTGACCCGTCAGGTGACCTGTGACCCGTCAGGTGACCTCAGTGACCTGTGACCCGTCAGGTGACCTGTGACCCGTCAGGTGACCTGTGACCCTCAGTGACCTTGACCCTCAGGTGACCCGTCCCAGGTGACCTGTGACCCGTCAGGTGACCTGTGACCCGTCAGGTGACCTGTGACCCGTCCAGGTGACCCGTCAGGTGACCTGTGACCCGTCAGGTGACCTGTGACCCGTCCAGGTGACCCGTCAGGTGACCTGTGACCCGTCAGGTGACCTGTGACCCGTCAGGTGACCTGTGACCCGTCAGGTGACCTGTGACCCGTCAGGTGACCTGTGACCCGTCCAGGTGACCCGTCAGGTGACCTGTGACCCGTCAGGTGACCTGTGACCCGTCCAGGTGACCCGTCCAGGTGACCTGTGACCCGTCAGGTGACCTGTGACCCGTCCAGGTGACCCGTCCAGGTGACCTGTGACCCGTCAGGTGACCTGTGACCTGTCAGGTGACCTGTGACCCGTCCAGGCGACCCGTCCAGGTGACCTGTGACCCGTCAGGTGACCTGTGACTCGTCAGGTGACCTGTGACCCGTCAGGTGACCTGTGACCCGTCCAGGTGACCCGTCCCTCACCCAGAACCTCAGCTGTAGAGGCAGCAGCAGCTCCTGACCCACTGAGGGATCAGGGTGTTGGAAGATGGATGGATGAGTTAAAGTCGCCGGGAGCAAAGTTCCACCTCAGAGCCGTTTCCACAGAATTCAACAGAACCGGGCCGATTCAACAGAACCGGCCCGGTTCTGTTGAATCGGGCCGGTTCTGTTGAATCGGCCCGGTTCTGTTGAATTCTGTGGAAACGGCTCTGAGGAAAAACAAGGAAGGATTTTTACCTCCGTTTTTAATCCACCTGCAGAAATGAGTCATTTTCATGCCGGAGCAGGTTGGAGACGCAGCAGCAGCCAACAGATTCACTCACTCACTCACTCACTCACTCACTCACTCACTCACTCACTCATTCACTCACTCATTCACTCACTCACTCATTCACTCATTCACTCACTAACTCATTCATTCACTCACTCATTCATTCATTCATTCACTCACTCACTCACTCATTCACTCATTCACTCACTCATTCACTCATTCACTCACTAACTCATTCATTCACTCACTCATTCACTCATTCACTCATATTTTCTCAACAGTTTCTACAGCCTGAAGTTTCTTCACTTGTTGAAATTCTTGTGGTTCCTCAGAAAGTCGACAGTAAAACTGAACATGTGAGCAGAAGCAGAGCAGCTGCTGCAGCCCAGTCCGGTCCGGTCCGGTCGGTCCGGTCCGTTCCGGTCCAGTCCGGTCCAGTCGGGTCCGGTCCGGTCCGGTCCGGTCGGTCCGGTCCGGTCCGGTTGGTCCGGTCCGGTCCGGTCGGGTCCGGTCCAGTCGGGTCCGGTCCGGTCCGGTCCAGTCGGGTCCGGTCCGGGTTGGTCCGGTCCGTTCTGGTCCGGTCCGGTCGGTTCCAGTCCGGTCGGGTCCGGTCCGGTCGGGTCGGGTCCGGTCCGGTCCGGTTGGTCCGGTCCGTTCCGGTCCGGTCCGGTCCGGTCGGGTCCGGTCCGGTCCGGTCGGGTCCGGTCCGGTCCGGTCGGGTCCGGTCCGTTCCGGTCCGGTCCGGTCCGGTCCGGTCCGGTCCCGTCCGGTCCGGTCCGGTCCGTTCCGGTCCGGTCCGTCCGTCGGTCCGTCCGGTCCTCGGTCGGGTCCCGGTCCGTTCCGTCCGTCGGGTCCGGTCAGGGTCCGGGTCCGTTCCGGTCCAGTCCGGTCCGGTCCAGTCGGTCGGTCCAGCGGTCCGGTCCAGTCGGGTCCGGTCCGGTCCGGTCCGGTCCGTGTCCGTCCGGTCCGTCCGGTCCGGTCGCGGTCCGGTCCGGGTCCGTCGGGTCCGGTCCGGTCCGGTCTCCGGTCCGGCGTCCGGTCCGTTCCGGTCCGGTCGGTCCGTCGGTCCGGTTCCGTCCGGTCCAGTCGGTCCGGTCCGTCGGTCCGGTCCGGTCGGGGTCCGTCCGGTCCGGTCGGTCCGGTCGGGTCCGGTCCGTTCCGGTCCAGTCCGGTCCGGTCCAGTCGGTCCGGTCCATCGGTCCGGTCCGTCGGTCCGGTCCGTCGGTCCGTCTCCAGGACTCCCTGACCCACCTTGGATCCCGCCCGGAAGCGCCTGCAGGTCGCAGTACCAGAGCCGGTTGACGGGCCTGCAGCCCTCGGTGATGGACAGAACCGCGTACCGACCGTCATCTGACACCTGCAGCAGAACCGAAAACGCAGTGTCAGCCGGGTCCGAAACCCAGGAGAACCAAAACCTGGAACCGGATTCTCCTCACGAGTCAAACTTCAAAAGTTCACACGAAACTACTTAAATATTTGGACCCACTAACGCACCAGAACCAAACCAGAACCGGGTCGACACAGAAAAATCTGGGGTTTTTTCAACAGGTCATTATACACAACAGAACTGGATCTAGTTCTGACCCAGTATGAACCAGTTTGGACCGGTTCTGATCTGGGTACTGGGCCAGAATTAGTGGTTGCTGGATGAAAACCAGAATCAGTTAGTACTCTGGTGGTTCTGGTGGTTCTGGTGGTCCGGCCCGTCTCAGAGTGAAGGGACTTGGTTTTGGTCTGGTGTGTGTTTCTGGATCAGAACCCGGTTCTGGTCGCACTCACCGTAACCGAGCTGTGCCATTTGGGATGGTCCGGGAACTCGGCCACCAGAACGTCGTCGGACTGCTCGGTTCCGATCCGATGGTAGAAGAGCTTCTGGTTGATGTTGGACGTGGTCTCTGTGCCTGAGGGACGACAGGAGCCGGTTACTCTGGTTCTGTTGGTCCGGTTCTGATCTGGAGCCAGACCCGGGTGGTTCTGGTGCGCTGTCAGAACCAGAACCGGGTCGGTGTGTGGTTCTGACCGTCGGCCTTGCCGTCCTGAGGCGGGTAGCAGTTGTAGAAGATGCCCTGGGCGTCGTGGGTCCAGGCCAGGCAGCTGAACTTGACCCGCTCCAGAACATCCGGCAGCGGCGCCAGATCGACCGGGTTCAGGAAGCGCAGCGTGACCCAGTCCGACCCGGCACTGCTCAGCCCGTACGCAAAGTACTCACACTCCTCAGACAGCCGGCCCACTGGGGAGACGGAGGGTTAGAGCGGTTCTGGACCGGTTCTGGACCGGTTCTGAGCCGGACTCACTCTTCAGCGCCACGGTTCCGTCTTCAGACAGCGAGTTCGGGTCGAAGAAGACGGAGGCCGGCGCGTCCAGCGAGTCCTGGACGTACAGAACGTCCTGGTTCTGGAGGCCCGTGTTGTGGAAGTAGAAATACCTGCAGGGAGAAACCGGAATAAACTGGAATAATCCGGAATAAACTGGAATAATCCGGAATAAACAGGAATAAACTGGAATAATCCGGAATAAACTGGAATAATCCGGAATAAACAGGAATAAACTGGAATAATCCGGAATAAACAGGAATAAACTGGAATAATCCGGAATAAACTGGAATAATCCGGAATAAACAGGAATAAACTGGAATAATCCAGAATAAACTGGAATAATCCGGAATAAACAGGAATAAACTGGAATAATCCGGAATAAACAGGAATAATCCGGAATAAACAGGAATAAACTGGAATAATCCAGAATAAACAGAAATAAACTGGAATAATCCAGAATAAACTGGAACAATTCGGAATAAACTGGAATAATATGGAACAATCCAGAATAAACTGGAATAATATGGAATAATCCAGAATAAACTGGAATAATCCGGAATAAACAGGAATAATCCGGAATAATCCAGAATAAACAGGAATAAACTGGAATAATCCAGAATAAACAGGAATAAACTGGAATAATATGGAATAAACAGGAATAAATTGGAATAATCCGGAATAAACTGGAATAATCCAGAATAAACAGGAATAAACTGGAATAATCCAGAATAAACAGGAATAATCCAGAATAAACAGGAATAATATGGAATAATCCGGAATAATCCGGACTAAATTGGAATAATCCGGAATAAAATGTCTGCAATGGCTTCATTCAGTCGTGTTCCTCCCAGGTAGCGCTAACGTTCACACCGTCGCTCCTGAACCGGATAAAAACCTCGGCAGGTTCCGTTAAAATCACATTTTTATTAAATTTATTTCATTAAATTCTTATTTTCTGCTTTAAGCGTCACTGGAGTTTAAAAAATGTTTACCCGTCTGAAAAAAACCTGCCTGATGAAACTTTAGCAGCTAGCGTCTCCTGCTAGCATGGGAATCTTCAAAATAAAATAACTTTATTAGCAAACAACTCGCATCGCACGACAAACAGGAAGCAGCAGGTCGTCTGGCGCTAAAACCAAACAATTAAATATACAAGAAATAAGTCACTTTACAACTTCAATCTCATTATTTTGACTTCATTATCATAGTATTTTTATTTTTTATCAGTAGTTTGTTACTCTGTGGCTCATCTGTAGAAACCTCACAGGTTTGTGACTGAAATTCATGTAAAATGCTGCAGTAATTTTAACATCTTGGTGAATTTTTTCTGTTTTAACACAGTTTTCTGTGTGGGAAGAGAGAAGGACCCAGTTCGGATCCGGTCCAGATCCGGTTCGGACCCGGTCCAGATCCGGTTCGGATCCGGTCCAGATCCGGTTCGGACCCGGTCCAGATCCGGTTCGGATCCGGTCCAGATCCGGTTCGGACCCGGTCCAGATCCGGTTCGGATCCGGTCCAGATCCGGTTCGGACCCGGTCCAGATCCGGTTCGGATCCGGTCCAGATCCGGTTCGGACCCGGTCCAGATCCGGTTCGGACCCGGTCCAGATCCGGGTCGGATCCGGGTCAAACCTGGTCCGGATCCGGGTCGGATCCGGGTCGGACCCGGGTCGGACCCGGTCCGGATCCGGGTCCGAACCGGATCTAGACCGGGTCCGAACCGGATCTGGACCGGATCCGAACTGGGTCGGCCCCGGTCCGGATTCGGGTCGGACCCGGGTCGGACCCGGTCCGGATCAGGGTCGGACCCGGCTCGGATCCGGGTCGGATCTGGGTCGGATCCGGGTCGGACCCGTATCCGGACCAGGTCCGACCCGGATCCGGACCGGGTCGGCCCAGGTGTACCTGGAGCCCCGCTTGTAGGGGCAGCTGAACTTCGGGTAGTCGTAGAGCTCGGTGAGGCGCTGCTGGAACTGGGCCCGGACCGCACAGCCCTCCAGGTACGGCATGGTCAGCTGGTTCTGCGCCTCCACGAACGCCTGTGCAGCGAACAGATCGGATCAGACCGGAACCACCGGGGGGCGGGTGGGTTCTGCAGGAAGAGGGCGTCACCATGGTCTCCGGGCTGTCCGGGTCCTCCAGCCAGACGTACGGGTCCGGGATCTTGGTTCCGTGGTAATCATCCACCTGTTCAACAAGGAAGCAGCAATCAGAGTCTGGCTCTGAAACCGGATCTTCTGGTTCCGGATGTTTCCGTGGAACAGCGAAGCTCCGAGTGCCAACCGTCAGCAGCAGCTTTCAACCTGCAGGATGATGACGCCGGAATGGAAAAACCTGAACGGAAACGTCGCCTGAAAACGTCGCCAGCGGAGCTTTGAGGCTCCAAACTGGATCGCCATCAACGCTCAGAGTCAAAGACTCTTAAAGATGCTAATTGCTGAAGGAACAAATCAGTCAGAGCTTTAATGAAGCCAAATATTTAAAATATCAACAACTCATCTGAAAATGTGTTACATCAGATTCAAGTTTCCTCATGAATCAGCCAGTAGAAAACCTGCAGCTGCAGAATCCACTGATCATTTCCTCCTCTGTTCCCTCAGGAAATCTAATATTTCTGATATTTTCCTTCACTGCGAGCCGCTGCATCACAAATGTTTGATTCTTCCATCACATCAACCGTTTTTATTGAGTTTCTGTTGTTTTAATGCGTGAAAATTAATTTTGAAACAGAAAATGTTGCATAAGTTAAACCCCTTAAACGGTTAATCTGCATTCATATCATCAAAACCTTCATTTATTTTAGTAATTCAGAACAAGTGGAACTTCTGCATCGCTGAGTGAAATCAGAATATTAAAATGTTTTATTTATTACAGCCTGAAGGAGAAACCAGCAGATTTTCCTTCACTTCATACGACTTTATGAAAACGACTTTGGTTTGATTTCAGTCTAACAGACACAGTTAAAGGGTCAGATGTCTGTTATGAAAATGTTTTTCTTTCCACTAAACTTTCCACGTCTGACTGGAGGTTTTCATTCACTTTTACATTATAGAATAATTATATATATGACCTATAGAATATGAACATAGATCTGTTTCATTGAGAGCAAAGTTCACAAAGACAACAGGAACTTTATGATGATGACGTCATCAGCAGGTCAGTTCAGATCCAATAACTGAACCTTGAACATGAACAGATTCATTTTTTAAACCGACTGAACCGGATCGAGATCCAGGATGAACTGGTTGAAACTGTGGTGGTTCGGGATCCGGCCCTGGTTCCGTGGTTCTGCGCTCGCCTGGACCCAAACCGTCCGGATCAGAACCATTATCTGAACTCCGGCTGACCCGGAGCGGAACCGCCTCTACCTGTCCCGCTGCGCACCTGAGTAGCAAACCCGAACCGAACCGAGCCGAGCCGAACCGAGCCGAGCCGAGCCGAACCGAGCCCAGGCCGGACTCACCTGGTTTAGGTCCCTCCGGGCTTCCGGGTATCTGAGCGCCATCACGCCGCTGGGGGTCCGGGGCCTCTGAGGTGGGTCGGAACCAGCGGACTGAACCTCCGGACTGAACAGAAAGTGAAACTTTCAGGCCGGCAGACAGGAAGTGACGTGTCAGCCAGGACCGTAAATGGCGCCGTCACATCGCTCGGGGATTTCTGGCGCAGATATGGAGGACCGGCTGGAGGGAAGGTTCGGTACCGGTCCAAAGAACATCCGGCTGGTTCTGGTTCAGATTCTCCGGTTTTATCTCAGAATAAAGTCCAAATGTTGAGGAAAAAAGTCTGAGACTAAAGAAACATTCATGTAAACACTGATTATTGATATCATATCCTCAGGATGTTAATTTGATAAAACATAATTTATTTTTACATTTGATTCTAAACCAGGGTGTCCAAAGTGCGGCCCGCGGGCCACCGGCGGCCCTCAGGGAGACTTTGGACGGCCAAAGTTCAGCCGGTTTGAACGTTATAACGTTTTTAAAATATGATTCACATCTCAAAGTGAAAACTTCAGGTTTTTTGCTTTCAGTTCAATTTCTCAGTAAAAACATTCAGGGGCTTTTATGGACTGAGTTGACAGAACCAGAACCAGTTCAGGTAACCAGAAGCAAAACTAACAAATCTAGAGAAAAAAAAACTGGAAAATGTGGGAAATCGTTTTATGATGTTTTTAAATCTAATTTTTTTATTTAAAATTATTTAATTTCCCTTGTCAGAAACGTGATTGCTTTGCTTATTTTATTGAAAAATGGTGTAATAATGAAATTGTTTTTGAATTTGTAATAATAATAAAAAAAACTAAATATTTTTGGGTTCTGGAGTTTTTCAGCTTCACATTTTCAGATCAAACTCATTAAATCTCTAACTGAGTTTATGACTGAAAGCTGATTCACCGTAGGAGAAGACGATGTTTCTGAACCAGTTCTGACAGTGTTTCTGAACCAGGTTCGGACAGGTGTTTCTGACAGTGTTTCTGAACCAGGTGTTTCTGGACCTGGTGTTTCTGAACCAGGTGTTTCTGAACCAGGTTCTGGACCTGTTCTGGACCAGGTGTTTCTGGACCAGGTTCTGGACCTATGTTTTCTGAACCAGGTTCTGGACCTGGTGTTTCTGAACCAGGTGTTTCTGAACCAGGTGTTTCTGGACCGGTGGTTTCTGGACCAGGTTTTCTGGACCAGTGTTTCTGGACCGTGTTTCTGAACCAGGTTCTGGACCTGGGTTTCTGGACCAGGTGTTTTCTGAACCCAGTGTTTCTGGACAGGTGTGTTCTGGACCAGGTGTTTCTGGACCAGGTTCTGAACCAGGTGTTTCTGAACCAGGTTCTGGACCAGGTGTTTCTGGACCAGGTGTTTCTGGACCAGGTGTTTCTGGAACCAGGTGTTTCTGGACCTGGTGTTTCTGAACCAGGTGTTTCTGAACCAGGTTCTGGACCTGGTTCTGGACCAGGTGTTTCTGGACCAGGTTCTGGACCTGATGTTTCTGAACCAGGTTCTGGACCTGGTGTTTCTGAACCGGTGTTCTGAACCAGGTGTTTCTGAACCAGGTTCTGGACCTGGTTTTCTGGACCAGGTGTTTCTGGACCAGGTTCTGGACCTGATGTTTCTGAACCAGGTTCTGGACCTGGTGTTTCTGACCAGGTGTTTCTGAACCAGGTTTTCTGGACCGGTGTTTCTGGACCAGGTGTTTTCGGACCAGGTGTTTCTGGACCAGGTGTTTCTGGACCAGGTGTTTCTGAACCAGGTTCTGGACCAGTGTTCTGGACCCAGGTGTTTCTGGACCAGGTTCTGGACCTGATGTTTCTGAACCAGTTTCTGAACCTGGTTCTGACCTGTTCTGAACCAGGTGTTTCTGAACCAGGTGTTTCTGGACCCGGTGTTTCTGGACCAGGTTTTTCTGGACCAGGTGTTTCTGGACCCGGTGTTTCTGAACCAGGTTCTGGACCTGGTTCTGGACCTGGTGTTTTTGGACCCAGTGTTTCTGGACAAGGTGTTTCTGGACCAGGTGTTTCTGGACCAGGTTCTGGACCTGATGTTTCTGAACCAGGTTCTGGACCTGGTGTTTCTGGACCGGATGTTTCTGAACCCGGTGTTTCTGAACCAAGTGTTTCTGGACCTGGTTCTGGACCAGGTGTTTCTGGACCCAGTGTTCCTGGACCCAGTGTTTCTGAACCAGGTGTTTCTGAACCCAGT
>CM065363.1:970000-992500 GCA_033032245.1 Poecilia picta | reverse complement strand
CGGGCCGGGTCACGGCCCAGAACCAGGCAGAACCTGGTAGAACCCGGTAGAACCTGGTAGAACCCGGTAGAACCTGGTAGAACCCAGTAGAACCCGGTAGAACGGTAGAACCCGGTAGAACCGGTAGAACCGGTAGAACCTGGTAGAACCCTAGAACCGGTAGAACCGGTAGAACCCGGTAGAACCTGGTAGAACCGGTAGAACCCGTAGAACTGGTAGAACCCGGTAGAACCCGGTAGAACCTGGTAGAACCCGGTAGAACCTGGTAGAACCCGGTAGAACCCGGTAGAACTAGGCAGAACCCGGTAGAACCCGGTAGAACCTGGTAGAACCTGGTAGAACCCGGTAGAACCCGGTAGAACCCGGTAGAACCTGGTAGAACCTGGTAGAACCTCCCAGCAGCAGATTAATGGTTGTTGTTGTTTTGCCCTCAGCTCATAAACTGCCCCCCCCCCCCCCCCCCATCTTGCCCCCCTGACCCCCCCTGTAGATTAATGTTCAGATTCTGTTGGGTCCAATCTAACCTGGATTATGGCTGATTTATATATTACATATGTTCTTTCCCACAACCGGAAACAGGATTTGCTTTCATAATCCTCAGAGGGTCGAGTCGAGTTTAAGGTGGAAATGATGTCTTTAAGGTGGAGGTGACGTTAAGGCGCACTGTAAAAAGTGAACCTGTTCTGATCTGCTCTCCTGGTTCTGACCAGGTTTGTGTTGAAAAGTATCGGCACCCGACCCGGTTCTGACGCCACAGTGCGGGATGCACCTGGTGTCCGGCCCGTCAGAACTCTGAGGGTTTTACCCGTCAGCTTACCAGACATCGCCAGTTGGATTCTGGTCTGGACTTTGACTGGGCCATTCTTTATGAGCCTCTGCTCTGCTGCAGCCTGTAAATGGTTTCCTTCCTGGATTCATCTCCATCCATCTTCCCACAGCATGACGCTGCCACCGCCGGGCCTCACGTTTGGCTTCCTTGGTTCTTCCAGACGTGCTGCTCTACGTTATGTTTCACACGAAATGCGATAAATCGTGTTTTTGGCGCTCAGCTCCGTTAAAAACAGAGAGGAAAACAATCAGGAAGTGATTTCCATACGTCTGCTCAGATAATCCCGGGTTAAATGGATCTGATGTGGAAACCGGGTCAGGCTCAGTAAACAACGCGCCGCCGCCGTTCCTCTGATTGATCATCCACTTCCTGTTTGCTTCACATAATCCTCTGGAGCCACAGCTGGAAAACAAGCAGCCATCAGCCAATCAAACGCCAGCAGCTGTGACTCAGCCGTCCGGTCCGGTCCGGTCCGGACTGGGCCTCAGGGGCCCCACTTCCTGTTCAGAACATCACCATGAGGAGCGCATCAGGCTGTAACCATGGCAACACAATCATCAGTAGGTGAAGATCGTTATTAATCCTTTAAATCTTAAATATAAAACAATTTAAAATCTTTTCTGTTGAAACCTTTAAAGTAAATTTAATAACTTGAATTCTCTGTAAATGTTAAAATTCCAGGCTTATGGAGTTTGCAGAAGGACGGAAACGTTTTCCTCCTCCGTGTTTCCATGTTGCTTTTAGTTACAGATCAATCCAGGAAGAAACCGGAAACATTAGAGATGAGATGGAGCCGGTTCCCGATCCACAGAGCCGGTTCCGTCCATCAGCCGTTCCTGGTCCATCAGCGGTTCCTGGTCCATCCAGCGGTTCCTGGTCCATCCAGCCGTTCCGGTCCATCCAGCCGGTTCCTGGTCCATCCAGCCGGTTCCAGGTCCATCCAGCCGGTTCCCGGTCCATCCAGCGGTTCCGGTCCATCCAGCGGTTCCTGGTCCATCCAGCCGGTTCCTGGTCCATCCAGCCGGTTCCTGGTCCATCCAGCCGGTTCCGGTCCATCCAGCCGGTTCCTGGTCCATCCAGCTGGTTCCTGGTCCATCCAGCCGGTTCCTGGTCCATCCAGCCGGTTCCTGGTCCATCCAGCCGGTTCCTGGTCCATCCAGCGGTTCCCTGGTCCATCCAGCCGGTTCCGGTCCATCCAGCCGGTTCCTGGTCCATCCAGCCGGTTCCGGTCCATCCACCGCCGGTTTCCTGGTCCATCCAGCCGGTTCGCCGTCCTGTCCATCCAGCCGGTTCCCGATCCGCAGAGCCGGTTCCGGTCCATCCAGGCCGGTTCCTGGTCCATCCAGCCGGTTCCTGGTCCATCCAGCCGGTTCCGGTCCATCCAGCCGGTTCCAGGTCCATCCAGCCGGTTCCGGTCCATCCAGCCGGTTCCCGGTCCATCCACGGTTCCAGGCCGCGTTCCAGGTCCATCCAGCCGGTTCCCGGTCCATCCAGCCGGTTCCGGTCCATCCAGCCGGTTCCAGGTCCATCCAGCCGGTTCCAGGTCCATCCAGCCGGTTCCCGGTCCATCCAGCCGGTTCCAGGTCCATCCAGCCGGTTCCTGGTCCATCCAGCCGGTTCCCGGTCCATCCAGCCGGTTCCAGGTCCATCCAGCCGGTTCCCAGGTCCATCCAGCCGGTTTCCGGTCCATCCAGCCGGTTCCAGGTCCATCCAGCCGGTTCCAGGTCCATCCACGGCCGGTTCCAGGTCCATCCAGCCGGTTCCCGGTCCATCCAGCCGGTTCCAGGTCCATCCAGCCGGTTCCAGGTCCATCCAGCCGGTTCCAGGTCCATCCAGCCGGTTCCCGGTCCATCCAGCCGGTTCCAGGTCCATCCAGCCGGTTCCAGGTCCATCCAGCCGGTTCCCGGTCCATCCAGCAGCAGGTCGACAGGTTCCTGGTTTTATTTTCTGGTTGTTTCTGTGACCAAGAATCTGCTGAGGTTTATTCCAACGTTTCGTTTTTTTAGAAAACATCAGAACCTGCATCAGAACCTTTCAGTCCAGTTTTATTCTGTCACATCTCATAACCCTAATCCTATATCGCGACATTCAGCAAACGATACAATTCAATACACTCTTGTGATTTTCTGAAAGGTTTCAGAGGGATAGTTTGATACCTTTTTAACCTGAACATCTGAAGGAATCACTCTAAGCCTGATGACCTGGTGAAGCCAGCAGTGAGTGAACAAGGTGACAGTTGGACGTTACGATACTTGAGGATGAATATCGATTTTTTTCTAGGAATGAAAATATCGATATTATTATACAGCCCTTATAAATGTTTTTAAAACTGTGACTTTCCTAAATGGATGAATAACTTGGTGAAATATGAGTTGTAAGCCTCCATTTGTCTCATGACAGGTGTAGCGACACAAACGCGCCGTCCTCCTCTCGCCTTCGTTCTAAACTTGGCCGGTGAAACGCTAAATTGGCTGCCATATGGTGCTGCTTTCCAAGGGGGCAGCTTTGTGTGGTGGTGGGGGGGGAGAGATGAGGATTTGGGCTCTTTCACTGACCCGCGCCCGACTGGGCTAATTTCTCTAATTTGCAGACAGTCTGGGCTCAGGCTCAGAGGCTAAAGACCCGTCGCTCCTGGACTCAGGTCCGGGACGGGCGAAGGGAATCCTCGCCGTCCGACGGGGCGGAGGGAGGGGAGCGGACCAGAGCAGACCTGAGGTCGGCTTACCGGAGCCGTCTGAGACCAAGCGACACACCTGAGGCTGTTTCGTAACAGTCTGCTCCAGATCCGCCCCGTTAGAAAGGAGGCAGCCTGGCTGGAAAAGTGACCCAGGCAGGTTCAGACGCTCAGGTGAAAACCTGCACCTGCTCTTTGTTTTACTCACAGCTTGTTGTCATGGCGACCAACTGGCTGAGGCCGCTGCGGCCAAACATGACTGATGATGTCACTGCGTATTTAATGCATAAACACGTTTTCATGGTGTCATGAAGCAGAACCTGAGGAAAAACAAGAAGCCGGTCTCCAGTAGGGCTGTATAATATTATCGATATCGCAATATATCAATATTTTCTTTCCTAGAAACAATCGATATTCATCCTTAAGTATCGTAACGTCCAACTGTCACCTTGTTCACTCACTGCTGGCTTCACCAGGTCATCAGGCTTAGAGTGATTCCTTCAGATGTTCAGGTTAAAAAGGTATCAAACTATTCAGAGCAGGAACTTGGTTCACTTTATTTACTTTACTAATACATGTCAGCTACAGTTTGGACTGTTTCAACTAAAAGAAACATGTTTTCTCTCCACTTCTTTGGTTCATTTTGTCCAGCTGTCCACTTTAAGTCTGTGTCCAACCAGAACCAGGTATTGTGTAGTTGGAGCTTTTAATCAGTTTTCAGTTAAATTAATTCAGTCCAACTTTATAACAGTCGCAAAATGTCACCAAAATCACTCTGTCCCTCTGAAACCTGTCAGAAAATCACAAAATGTATTGAATTGTATCATTGGCTGAATATCACGATATATATCGTATCGTGGGCAGAATATCGTGTATCGTATGGTGAGATTATTGTTTCACTACAGCCCTGGTATTTAGCTCCACACTAAACATTTAGCTCAGGAACAGCTAAATGTTTAGTGTGGAGCTAAATAGTAACTAACTAAACATTTATATTTAGCTAGAAGCTAAATTTGATTATGTAACTTTACAAATGGCAGATTCCTCACATTTATTATGTGTCAATAAATGAGCAGTTTATTAATAACTGCTTCAATCAAAGCCACGTTCTCAGATCTTCATTACTGCTTCTGGATGTTAATGTTTGCTAAAACGGAGCAGAGGTCAGAGGTCAGAGATGCTCCTGCAGGGTCGAGTCGGACCAGGAGGACCAGCAACGGGAAAGTTGCCCTCCGACATCCCACCTGGTTCAGGAGCATCTGGACCTGCACAGGTTCTGATCCTGTTCCAACACATTTACAGACTGAATTAAAGCAGACTTAGAGAGGCGCGCGCGCGCGTGTGTGTGTGTGTGTGTGTGTGTGTGTGTGTGTGTGTGTGTGTGTGTGTGTGTGTGTGTGAGGGATGTAGGTCAAGGCGATACAGTGGCAGCAGATTGTTGCTCATTAAGTGCCAAACCAAGCAAAAGTCTGTTTTCCAGTGGCAGTGGGCCGACCATCTGCTCCTCCTTTATTCATTCATTAAGACGTCTTCTTTGTGTGTGTGTGTGTGTGTGTGTGTATGTGCACATACGTGTGGAAGCATCCATCACAACAGCCACTTGCACGTCGTCACCCCGTGTTGTTGTCCAGAAGCTGCAGCAGCGTGTCAGATGGCCGCGTCATGTGACCGCGGCGGCCGGTGATTGGACGGCTCACGCAGCTAAAACGGTTGGCGCTGACCCGGCTCAGGAGTTTCTGGTGAGGGTGATGCAGTGACCACAGGCTGAAGGGGAACCCGGACCGGCTGGAGAAGAAACCCGGAGAGAACGGAGAGAAGGCCGAGCCGTCGGTCAGGAGATGACGGAGCCAAAGACACGATGGTCCAGCAGATGAACGAATGAGAGACGGTGAGTCTGAAGATTAGGGCTGTAGTGATACAATAATTTCACGATACAATATTCTGGTCATGATACGATATGTATCACGATATTTGTTGAGCGATATGATTTGATATGATTCAGTGCATTTTTGCGATTTTCTGAAAGATTTTAGAAGGACAGAGTGATTTTAGTGACATTTTGTGTTCCATAAACTTTAATTTAGTTAACTGAAAAATAGGGCTGTAGTGAGACAATAATCTCACTATAAGATACACGATATTCTGCCCATGATACGATATATATTGCGATATTCAGCAATCGATACAATTCTATACACTTTTGCAATTTTCTGAAAGGTTTCAGAGGGACAGAGTGATTTTGGTGACATTTTGTGACTGTTATAAAGTTGGATTGAATTAATTTAACTGAAAACTGATTAAAGCTCCAACTACACAATACCTGGTTCTGGTTGGACACAGACTTAAAGTGGACAGCTGGACAAAATGAACCAAAGAAGTGGAGAGAAAACATGTTTCTTTTAGTTGAAACAGTCCAAACTGTAGCTGACATGCATTAGTAAAGTAAATAAAGTGAACCAAGTTCCTGCTCTGAATAGTTTGATACCTTTTTAACCTGAACATCTGAAGGAATCACTCTAAGCCTGATGACCTGGTGAAGCCAGCAGTGAGTGAACAAGGTGACAGTTGGACGTTACGATACTTAAGGATGAATATCGATTTTTTTCTAGGGAAGAAAATATTGATATATATCGCGATATCGATATTATTACACAGCCCTACAGAACCTGGACTTTGGTGTCGGACGCTTCCTCTTTGCCCTCAGGTCAGTTTAACTCAGTCATCTCTTCTGTTTTGCTTCTCCAGAGTTTGAGCTTCACACCTGAAAAAGGGCCTTCCCAATAAAACCAAAGCAGTCCTGTCCCAACCAAAGCAACCGGATCCAAACCAAAGGCCAAAGCCTGAATCCATCACCTGCCGTCTGAGAATACCTTGAAGAATGAAGCTGGAGAGCAGCCTGTCAGACATGAGCAGCTGGAGGGAGCTGGACTTTGCTCTCAACTGCACCTACATTGTTCCGGACCAGGTGTCGGACCCGAGCTTCAGCCTCCCCAAAGCCATGACCTCCATCCCACGCAACCTGGCCTTCGACTACAGCACCGACAACGAGGTAACTAGTTGAGTTTCATCGATGTTTCTGAGTGACGTAACGCTCTGTGGACCCGACTGGGTCTACAGCAATAGGTCTGCTGAGCTCTTCATAAACATCTGTGGTCAGGTGAGGTCATGATGCAGCTGGTTCACATGATCTCAGCCATTAACACCGGAACCAAACCCATCCAGACCAGCAGAACCAGCAGCGGTTTCTGCTGAAAGCGTCTCACCTCGAGCTGCTCTGTGATCAGCTATGACCTCTGACCTGAAGCCCCTGAGGTGGATGGGTGTGTTGGGGTATATTGAAGACAGATTCATTATCTTTTAAGGAAGAGGGAGCAGTGTCACACTCACTTGTTTTGTAGTCAACACTCAGTTTGTGGTTGCTGTCCCCTTCCGTTTTTATCCTCAGCAAGGCGACACTTTCTGTGCTTGTTCCTCTTTTGCAGTTCTCAGACTCTCATCTGTTCCTCCTCCGCCTGCAGCCGCTGCTGCAGATAAAATCAAACTGTGGCCTCATTGAAGGTCCCTCACCTTGTTTGGTGCTTTTATTGATGATGTGCGCCTAATAATGCTTGGTGTGCACGTTCAATGCAAGCGCCACAGCATGCAGCAGGAGAACCAACACCATCTCTGGCGCTGCCCAAACTGTCTTTCTCCAGCTGCACAGTTCTCCTTCCTGTTCCTGCGGTGAACGTACCTTGCAGCCGCTCTGCAGGGAGGGACCGTCTTCTGGAAACGTGCCAAAGGAAAACTGTGGTCAGACTTGGAGGTGTTTGCATGAGGAAATCAGTAAAAGGCACGTGGCAGATGGAGCGTCAGCAACGGGTGGCAAGACGGGCAGGAGGGGCGCAGGATCTGGGGGGGGGGGGGTTAGGATAAAACCAGATGATTAACTTTCATTGGGGTGAGGAGTCCAGCCGGGGGGGGGGGGGGGGGGGGCAGGCTTCAACCTGGAGGGCACCAAGCCATCTGAGGACATGAGGCGGAGGCGGGTGACCGCGTGGGTCACATGGGAACCCCCCCCCCACCATTGGACCCACCACCACCACCACCACCCATTCGTTCAGCCCCTGAAAGCCCAACATGGCTGGAACAAGCGGTTGAACAGTAGCGACAGTTTAGCAGCCGCAGCAACTCATTAGTCACGCAACAGCTGCCAATCACAATGTCCCTGTCAAACTGGTTCACCTTATATTAACACACACACACACACACACACACACACACACACACACACACACACACACACACGTCAAGAGCTAATTGCCCCCAAAATCAGTCACTTCTCTTGTCTCTGACTGTTTCCTTGTAAAGGATCAGAAAGGTTTGGATTTCATTTCTGGATTGGCCAGAGTGTGTGTGTTTGTTGGATGTGTGTGAACGACACACTTTCACACTTTGTCAACAAAACAAAAACAAAACAATGACATCTGTGGGCAGGTGAGGTCCACAGGTCAGTTTCCCTGATCATTTTCAAACCTCTTCTTCAAGGTTTGAGACGCCGGCCTGTTAGCGTAGCTTCTGTTGCCTTTGGGCCTGTTAGCGTAGCTTCTGTTGCCTTTGGGCCTGTTAGCGTAGCTTCTGTTGCCTTTGGGCCTGTTAGCGTAGCTTCTGTTGCCTTTGATTACTCATAAAAGACGCTCGAAATTCCTTTTTGGATCAAATAAAGGCGTCAACGGTCCTCATAGGTCTGAAGAAGACAATGATCCGTCCTCAGAGGTCGGGTAATGTCCTCCAGGTTATCATGACCCGGAACGTTAGAGACTTCCTTAAATTACTGCCTCTTCCTGAGAAATCTGGTGCACTCTGTATTTGCTTGACAGGTACAGACAACAAACTGGTTGGAATCTGCTTTTCCATTCTGACTCATTCCCACCAGAGGGGCATTTTGAAACCGTGGATTTCCAATTGGCAAACCGCAAACTGTTTGTTGTGTTGCTTCCTTTACATATGAAATCTCTAGAGTAACACCTGCAGTCAGGAGGCGGCGGGTCAGAGGTCAGTGGAGTAGGTCAGAGAAAGCGCTAAGTCTCCTCATTGGTTTAGTCGTCAGGAAGGAAAGTGGGTCATGTCGAGGCTTTAATTGGTCCGATCCGACAGAAGAGCATCGCGGGTCGCTGACCTCAGCAACGTAAACATGATCTGTAACGGATCGAACTTGTTCGGGTTTCAGTTACCCAATAAACACGAGGAACGTGTCTGATAATTCTCTGCTCTTCTCTCCAGGTGACAGGTGTGTTCAGCAAGGAGTACATTCCTCAGGGAACTCGCTTCGGCCCCCTGCAAGGAGACGTCTACACCAAAGACAGCGTACCAAAAGAGGCCAACAGGAAGTACTTCTGGAGGGTAAGAGCATCTGGCGGTGAAACCTTCTCACACACCGACACATCAGGGAAAATGAGTCTGGGAAAAGTGAAGGAGCCACAGGTTTTGGTCTTCCTCTCTTTCACATCACGTCTGCTTCTGTGCGTCAGTAAGGAAACAAAATTGCTTTCTCACAGATGTCTGCGGCACTCAGGGCTTTTGGTGTAAATTTTAGAGGAAGTTTGTGAACTCTGCTCACACATAACGATGGATTCAGTTTTAGAGTCGTCAAGAGTTTTACTGGCACTGGCCTCACATTTCAGTCACAAAGGAAGAGCTTATTGTTTGCTGTGACAGAGCTCTCGTCTCCACCCTCTCAGGATCGAAGCCTTTCTCTCTGATATCCACGCTTCTTGTATCATTCAGGAAATTTTCTCTTGTGGTTGAGTCAATTCCCAAAAGGAGGAGATTCTGACCCCATCCTGGGTAGTTTCCTTCCTGTAAACCTGTTGGGGGCGTTCCTTCCTCCTCTCTATAGTGAAAGTCCACGGGACAGATTATGTTATCAGGCGTGTGTCACAGGTACGACGTGCTGCCACAGGCAAGCCCTGCAGCCGGCTGGCTGCTGGCCAGCGGCGCTGACATTTCACTTTCATCTACTTTGTTTCACAATCCAAACAATCCCTCTTTTGGTGTTTCATTTCAACAATAGTGACGGATGGCGTGCTGCCTATGAATCAGAGAAACAGAACTGAGAAAGGAATCAAAAGAGGCGGTGCAGGTTAGCCCCGCCCCAACCTTTAAGGCTCGACAAAACAGAGACGCTGAGAGAAAACAGTCAGAACCAGGCGCTACCAGTGAAACCCACAGCACTGACAGCTGAGCAGGACATTAACTGTACATGGCAGAGGTGATTATTCGCAACCTGTTGGGGTTTCTGCTGAACTGCCTCTAATCAATTCAACAATCTGCAGCACAAATTTAATTTCTCCTTAAACTGATTACATTAATTTGGGTTGATTATTCCCTAACAGACTCTTTGGCATCCCTGTGTGTTGCCATGTTTCCAACCTTTTGCAGATTTACAGCGGCGGTCAGCTTCAACACTTCATCGACGGCTACGATGTCCACAAGAGCAACTGGATGCGCTACGTGAACCCGGCGCGCTGCCTGGCCGAGCAGAACCTGGTGGCCTGCCAGAACGGCCGGGACGTCTACTTCTACACCATCCGGCCCGTGGAGCCCAAGCAGGAGCTGCTGGTGTGGTACAGCCAGGATTTCGCTCAGAGACTCTGCAGCCAGCAGGACGACCTCCGACACAGTGAGTCCCACCTCCAAACGCAGCCGCGCTACTGCAGGGACCCGTCTGAAGGTGGATACTTACCTCCTGGTTACGGAGAACAGTCTGAGATAAGCTGCTGAACTTCTTTGATTTCTCTAAATGAGAAGCAGCGAAGGACTGATGACTATCAGTTATTTTTAGTTGCGAGGCAGCACAATGACTCACCAAAATCCCTTTGCTTTTTCTTACTGAAAAAGAATCTGATTGGCATCTTTGCAGTGAATAAACACGTTTTGTCCTCTTCAAAGCGAAAGAGGACACATAATTCTCCGATCTTATCTTTTGCGGTACCAGCACTTTTCCTCCCGTCTGGTCTCCAGTGGTCACTCACATATCTCAATCTGATGCGTCACTAGGTGTGTTGTTGGACGGTGAACAGTCTGAAATCTGAGGGTAATAATGTCCGTTCAAAGTACCTGCGTGAGTCACTCGTTTCCAGCTATTTACAGAACATCGTTAGGTGAAGTCATACCCTCGCCATCCGGAAAGATGAGGCTGAAACTCATGATTCATGTGTCCATTCATCCAGTCAACTGAGGCAAAGAATCACTATGTCTCTACTGAGCGTTGCATGGTGCAGCTGTGATCCTCTGATAGTTTGTGAATGTTATCTCCAGGAGGTCAGGAGGTGGTTCTGGGTAAGCATCAGGTCTCAGCCTGTCTTTGGACATGTACGGCCGCTGATGGTACAGAAACCTTTGAGGGTTAGAGGCAGTGAGAACGCAGAGAGACGGTTTTCTCAAACCACAAGAGGAAAAGAAGGAGATGTGTGTTTTTTTCTCTTGTGGTCAGTACAGTAATACGCCAGAAACAGTTTCACAAACGAAACTCAGTATTTCTGTGCTGCAGCTCATTTATGACATGACACATGGACTCCCACACACCTCATCACCAACTCTCCCTCCCACAGAAAATCACTTGTACGACAGAAACCCATAAACCTTGTGTCATGTCAAAACTGAAACTACTATCATTTACCATAAGAGGGCGTGCCTGGTGTGGGCGGCTGAGCCTTACTGCATGTCTGTAAACACAAAGAGCTCAAGGATGAGTCTCCGTCACCCTTAAACTCAACACTAATTAGGGCTGTATAATAATATCGATATCGCAATATATATCGATTTTTTCCTTCCTAGAAGAAAAAAATCAATATCCATCCTCAAGTATCGTAACATCCAACTGTCACCTTGTTCACTCACTGCTTGTGATTCGGTCATCAGGCTTAGAGTGATTCCTTCAGATGTTCAGGTTAAAAAGGTATCAAACTATTCAGAGCAGGAACTTGGTTCACTTTATTTACTTTACTAATGCATGTCAGCTACAGTTTGGACTGTTTCAACTAAAAGAAACATGTTTTCTCTCCACTTCTTTGGTTCATTTTGTTCAGCTGTCCACTTTAAGTCTGTGTCCAAACAGAACCAGGTATTGTGTAGTTGGTGCTTTCAATCAGTTTTCAGTTAAATTAATTCAGTCCAACTTTATAACAGTCACAAAATGTCACCAAAATCACTCTGTCCCTCTGAAACCTTTCAGAAAATTGCAAAAGTGTATAGAATTGTATCGCTTGCTGAATATCACGATATATATCGTATTGTGAGCAGAATATCGTGTATCGTATCATGAGATTATTGTATTACTACAGCCCTAACACAAATGTCCTTTTCTTGTTGCAGAGCACGGTGATGAAGAGCCTCCCAAACAGTATCTACCTCAACAGACGTTTCTTCAGGACAGAACGAAGGAGCGGCTTGAAGAAGACGGTGAGGAGAAGATTGACGTGGAGATGTTGGAGAGAGACACTCCTCCTGACACGCCTGACGAGCAGATAGTGGACTTCAGCAGAAAGATGGAGAGGGAGGAAGATCCGGAAGGCCGAGGCGTCGTTCCCTCCCCTCAGCCCGACCACAGGGAGCCACACGTGGGCCTGAATCACCCCTACCTACCAGACCACCACCCCTCTCTGCCAGCGCCACACCGAGGCCTCCCGCTTCACCTCCATGGCCTCTACGGCCACAGGGAGGGCCTGGTCTCCTCTTACCCGCCGCTCTACTCCCACTCCAGACATCTGCAGCCTCCCTACCAGTTCCTCCCACCGTACGGTCCTCACTATCCTCGCCTCGTCCTCCCGTCCTACTCCCCTCCCTTCCCCAGCATCATTCCTTCACGAGGATCCCTCCGGTACAGCAGCTACCTGGGCACCGATGGAGTGCCGTACCCCCCCATTGCTCCACCCAACCTGCTGCCAGTGTCCCTGCCGTACTCTCCGTCTTCTCAAGGAGGCCTGAAAGAATTAACCCCAAACGTTTCACCACCAAGGGGCGCTCCGGCCACCCCGGAGCTGTCTCCGCCTGCCAAGCCGGACAGCTACCATCCCTCTCCGGACCGGTCTCCCTCCAGCTGTGAGGAGGCCATGAACCTCAGTCTGGCCTTGAACAAGAGCAGCACAGCGCCGCGGAACGGACCCGGACACAAATCCCTGCCCTACCCCTGAAGAAGCAGAACGGAAAGATTAAATACGAATGTAACATCTGCTCCAAGACCTTCGGGCAGCTCTCCAACCTAAAGGTGACGACTCTTCCTGCACGATACCAAACGCTTCTCGTCATCGTCGGTGAACAGTTGAACTCATATCTGTCTTCCTACCATCACAGGTCCACCTCCGAGTGCACAGCGGTGAGAGACCCTTTCAGTGTCATTTGTGCAAGAAGAGTTTCACCCAGCTGGCTCACCTGCAGAAACATCACCTGGTCCACACCGGAGAGAAACCCCACGAATGCCAGGTAGGTAAAAAATGGGCTACAACAGAGTGACTCACGCACCTTTCAGGTAATTCAGTGTTATTTTCACTGAGGCACACCTTACATCCCCATCCTGTAGCTAGGCGAAGCGTCTCTGAGGTGTGAGTGATTCACCAGAACTAGTCTCACCTGTTTCATACCTGAAATATGCAGGAATGAGACACTTGGCAGTAGAAGTAACTCACCTTTCTTCCTGTTCAGTACTTGAGCCTGAACGTTTCATTTCGTTTCTTCCAGGTGTGTCACAAACGCTTCAGCAGCACCAGCAACTTGAAAACACACCTGCGGCTGCACTCAGGGGAAAAACCTTATCAGTGCAAGTTGTGCAACACCAAGTTCACCCAGTACATCCACCTGAAGCTGCACCGGCGCCTCCACAGCAGCCGCGACCGGCCCTACCGCTGCACACTCTGCTCACAGACCTTCTTCCACCGATTCAGCCTCTTCATCCACCAGCGCAGCTGCTGCCTGGCCAACGCCTCCCCTCCTGTCCACGTGCACATGAAGGAGATGGTGGAGCGCTTCGACGCCAGCCAGGAGGCCGACACGCTGGCAGAAACCGCCGCCGCCTCTCAGGTAGGCGAGGCTGTGGAGCACTGGCTGGCCCGGACGCTGGAAGGCGAGGGGAAGGAGGACCAGACGGAGGCCACGGTCCTGCTGAAAGCCCTGACCGCCGCCATCAACGCTCCGCTGACGCCTGCGGTCCCGACCGCGGCGTCGCTCCACGGCCCTCCGTTGGGCTTCCAGGAGCGGCCCAGCGTGGTCCATCTCCACAAACGGCCAACGGTGAAAACGGAGGGACAGTGAGGGCCTGAAGATTCACCAAAAATAACGTAGAAAAGAGACGGGCGGCCAAAGTGAGTGGCTGATTCTGGGGATTTCCCCTGATCCAATGAGCGCAGCACCAAAATTAGAGCATCCAAAGACGGGGCTGGAGATCGACGCTCCCACAGCTCACCAGAAACTGTCAAGTACTTAAAAACTTTCACTCAGGTAGACAACTGTGTGCTTTCTTGTGCTTTAACTTATTGTTTCTGTGACTGGTTTTGTTGATATTTATTTAGATGTTTTTGTTAGAGTTTTGTGTTCAGAGATTCCATAATGTTTTGTCAGTGGACGGCGTTGGGATCAGCGGATCCACCTGGCACCACAAAGCCAATCAGCTATTTATTTACGTTGAAATGGAAAAGCCATTGCCAAAATATTAATGTGTTTATGGATCATTGTTCACGTTATCCCACAGGAGGAAGGACAGAGATTCAGTCTAAGCATTACTCACCTGAACAGAATCAGAAAATAATCACTCTGAGTAAAACTGTTATGTTACTGTAAATGTGTGTGAACAGAAGCTTCATCCAAATCTGACTTCAGACAGTCGTACCTCACATTTAGCAATATTCACGTTTTGTAGCCCTGGAATAAAAATCTGTTTTATTTTTTAGTTTTGGTGAAAACCTCCAGAAAATCACTGCTGAGTCTGAAATGTAGTTTTGTTTTTGTTTGTTTTTTACTTTAACTTTTGTACAGGCTGTTATGTAGTTTATTTTTTACAAACAGGTTATAAGATACTCAGGATTTATACGTGAGAGACTATTTTGATGATACTTTTATATATTTACCTGAAGTAGCACATTAAATATATTGTTTCTATAAAATAAACAGTTGGTGTTTGGTTTTTATTGCAGTTAAAGTAGATAGATGTAATGACTCCTGAAGTCATGTGATGAACGCAGTAAGTCATAAAAAACATGTTCCAACATGATACACACTAATAAATGATGTTACCTTTTGCACCAAGAAGAAACAGCTGACAAACAGAAACTAGCCTGCATACTGTTCACTAAAGAGATTAATATTTAAAGTTACTTGTATCGCCTGTCGCGATAAACGGTTAAATCGATTAATGGGACGATAAATGAAACCCATCGATCATTTTAATTATGGGTTTTATCGTCTCCTCCTGCCGTTTCTCCTGATGACAGTGAGTGAAAAAGGCTGAGCTCCGGTCTGACCCTCCCCTCCTCATGTCCTCAGTCTAATGTCCAGCTCACATTACACCAGATCTCGGCCCATTTTCTAAGCTGACAGACAGAAATCCAGGTGTAACGGTTCGGTTCGGTCGTCCGTGTGGCGTCCAGCCAATGGACACAAACTAACGGCTACTAGTCCAGTTAACTCATCTAAACCAGGCATTAATCGAGGCTTTACTAGAATCTACCTGTGATGCACAGAGTCAGAGTAAAGAATCATTATAACTCTTTATGTCACGTTAACGAAGAACAGCTGAAAACCTCCCGGGTTCATCAGCTGAGGCAGCAATTTGGCTCCAATCCTCCTCTTGGCATTTCGATGTTCTTTGGACCAAATGTTGAATATTAAGGTTGTTTCCACAAATCATCTCCGATGTCCGCTGGACTTCATGTTGCTCCGTTTCAGCTGCTTGGGATTCCCCTCCGCCATTTGCACCAGGAAGCAGGAGGAGAATCCGGCTTTCTGATTGGCTACCTGCCACATTCAGCGGGAAAACCCGGCTTTCTGATTGGCTACCTGCCACATTCAGCGGGAAAACCCGGCTTTCTGATTGGCTACCTGCCACATTCAGCGGGAAACCCCGTTTAGATCGGAGCGACCAGGAGGATCTACCGTAACACTGCAGGATGATCGGTTAGAAACACCAGCGACAATCTTAGATCGGCCAACAATGTCAGATTATCACCAGGGAAAATAGTGGTAAAAATGTGTAGTGTGAAATATTTCATTAGTAATCAGATGTTCCCGTTTTCTCTATTTAAATCTACTGAAGACTTTATAATCTGCTCTCTCTTGGTTGGATGCAGGATTTATTTCCACTTTGGCTTTAAGTTGTTTAAGTTTTAATCAAGTTTTGTTAATGGAGACTGAGAATCCAGTTTATTTTTGTTTGAATTCATTTAGTTTATCAGTTCCAGTGTTTTGTGTTATTTTGAAAATAAAGTGTTTCTATCTATGGCAGGAAATCATAGATTTCCTGCCATAGAAATCTATGATTTCTATGGCAATATTATTGTCTTGAAACAATAATATTGTTTCAAGACCTTTTGACACTGATTTAATGGAAATTAAATTTAATGGAAATTAAATCAGTGTCAAAAGGTCTTGAAACAATATTATCATTTATCGCAATAATTTTTTAGACAATTTTTAGCAAAATCTGTTATGGTGACAGGTCTAGTCCTTTCTAAACTCCGAGTCTCTGAAGGCTGCAGAGTTTCTGCATGTTGTCCTCTGGGTGTTGCTTTATATTCTTTGTGATTTATGGAGCTGCACTTTGCATTAGTGAAGATTTTGCAGACATCTTCCCTGTTCTTAGACATCACTGACTACATTATTGTGAGTGACTTCATTGCTCGAATGAAATTCAATGTTTCGCATCCAAATAAAGCAAGAATGGAAACGAGTCAATATTCTGTCAATTTAGTGATATTTTCACAGTTATGATCTTAGTCTTGAAATAAATTCTCCAAAGTTTGGAACCAAGATAACACAAAGTACAAATTAACCCTTTGTGTTTTAATTGTTTTTTTTAAATTTAGAATAATTGAAAATATAAAAAAAATTAAATCATGATTTTCACAAGATTCAAAAATAAAATGTATTTTTGACTTGATTCTTGTATCAAAAGTCACATATTTATAAAACGACTCACAATCTTCACTTGATTTTATATTTATTTGTTTGTTTTTTTAACATCTTCTGTTCCAAAACAAATATCGAAATCAAATGAGGTCGCATGATGTTTTATAAATGTTTGATTTTTGGTGTGAGGATAAAGCCAAATATCGTGTGGCTTTTTAATTTTAAAATGTTTGTTTCTCACAGAGTCTAGTTCCAACCAGCATGTTTTAACAGGCCCAGGCTTTTCAATCAGGCATGTATGTGGCCACCATGCAGCTGCACTTCAACATGAACACATTGTCACCAACTGTCTCAGGGACTGTAAACACACAAAGTTTACACTTATGATTCTCGAGGAAAACGTTCGTCGACTTGAGTTTTAAAATTCAGGTTGAAGTTCTGCTCCAGTCACCAAAATAAAAGACTTGAGACTGAACTTTGACTTGAGCCCTAAAGACCAGAGTCTAGTAAAAGTTTAGGTTCCTCTCCAAAATATGACTTTGGTAAAAGTCCAAGTCACTGAAATGTTACTTGAGTTAAAGTCTTAAAGTGTCTGAAGTTTCTTGTACTTAAGTATGGAAATTACTGTAAAAATGGATGAACTCAAATAATGTAATGAAAAGTAAAAAGTAAAACAAGGCCAATGCAGTTTGAATGACATGTTTTATATTTTGGTAAACTTGTCAAATAGAGTTAAAGTAATAAACACAACCAAGTGCAGGCAGAATTAAACCTGCTAATAGATAAACCTGCAGCATCATTAAGTTAAGAAAATTAGGTGCTTTACCCACAAGGTTAACTTAACCTGCTTAAGCAGCTTCTGCTGCTTAAGCAGCAACCACATATGAATATGTGGTTCATGTCACAAATGGAGCCCCATACGAACCCCGTACGCGTACGGGGTTCGTATGGGGCTTTTGGATCAACTGAAAATGGCTTTTTAGCATTTATTTTTATTTGATAATAAACATGTTTTTCAGGGTTTAAAACATCTAAATGAGGAAAATAAAACCTTTATGAAGCAATAAATGTGTGAGGAGGCATTTCTTGTTCTGCAGACTCTGACTTGACCTTCCACCAGATTTTATTAGTTGTGATGTCATTTCATCGCTGAGTCAGCTGTTGCCATGACTCAGCTGCAGCTTCATGCTAACGAGACGTTTCCTCTATTTATCCACTGTTTGCTTTTCCAACTTTAATTTCTCAGAGAACACGAGAAATGAAACCAGAATGAAACTCGGCGCTGGATCTGCTTCCAGCGACGACTAGAGACGGAATCGGTTTCCTATGGAGTGAAAATAGTCTCAAAATATCTGTGCGTGTGTAAAATGATTTGTGTGTGTGTAATACTTGATTTATAAACCTTAAAAATAAAATAAACCTTCCCCTATGTCTATACATGTTGAAAAAGTACACACAAATCACCTGGTACACACACACAAAACTGCATTTACACACAAATCCAGTTATTTTTGAGACTCATTTCACGCCTCGGTGAAGCTCCAAGATTTGTGTGTAGATGGTGCGTTTACATGCTAGTAAAAGCTGCGACATCTGAGTTTTGCTCGGAGTCTAGTGTTTTTATCCTCTGACGTTTCTCACTGTGCAAAGTGGCAAATACGTTAGTTCACTGGAAAACGATACATCTCAGCACTTCCTTATAATGTCCTAAAATTATTTATAGACATATTGTGCGTTTTTGAACGGTACAGGAGACTAAGGTCTGAAAAAGGACCACTAGGAAATCTTTTTACACACACACAAATCTTTTTACACATACAAATCATTTTACACTCACACACACACAGATAGTTTGAGACTATTTTCACTCCATAGTTTCCTCTCTGAATGTTCATCTCTGCAGCAGCTGAAGGATCCAAACGGATCCAGGACATCTGGACCGGAGGAACCGGCTGAGTTCGGAACCGTTTGGGCCGTTTGCAGCAGGAGGCGCCGCCTGTCCAGAGCCAAACATTCAGCTTTGAAACAGAAATGAATCCCCAGCTGGCGACACGGAGCAGCTTCATTGTCCATTGCTGCTGCTAGCGGATGTAGCTTGTGCGTGAGATTAGCGGGCGTACCAGAAACAAGTGAATTCAAAGGTTCCACTTTTAAAAAATGAAGAACATTTTGTTGATACATTTTAAAGCACTATGTAATCATTTCATTGATCCTTGTATTAATGTATATGGCTTAAAATTTAAGATAAATTTAATTTAACTTTACAAGTGAAAACAGTCCAAGAACTGAGAAGGAATTCAGAAAACTTGTAATTTTTTCTGATGTTTAGCTAAAATAAAACTTCATTTATGTTCTGTTGTTTTTCTAACATATGAATCATTTTCCGAGCTTTAATCAAATAAAAACCTCTGAGTAAAACCAGAAAACCTCTTAAAGCACTGAATCTGGCTGAATGTCTGGTTTTCTATGGGTTGAACTGGTTCTGTCCTCAGATGATATTTGTTGTGACCATCAGAGCCGATGCAGCTCAAACCTTCATCACGTCTCGGTAAAGTTCTGCTCTTTGTTGGTCTTTAAAGCTTTTCTGTTTCCTCTGGACAGATTTCTCATCTCTGCACCTGAACAAACATGAAACTCAGAAAAATGACTAACTTTTTCACTTTGATCCCCTTTCAGTGAAACTCTCAGTCAACAAAAACCTGAAGCAAAGTTACAGTAATCATGGTTCAGTTCTTACAGTAATTGTCTCAGCCTTTCTGCCTTTTGCCAGTCTTTCAGTCGTAACCACTTTCTTTTTCTGCGAGCTGAGCTCTGACAGCTCTTTCTGTAATATTTCCTCTTGTGCTGCGCTGCGGGGGAGAACCCCACAGAAAACACCTACGCAGCGCTGACCAGAATGAAAACAGTGCAGAGCTTTAATGTGACAGGAACCTCCTGGCAGTGACGCTGCTGGAGCAGCACAGCATGTGACTCACCTGCAGTTCACCTGACAGCCCAACGTGTCGGCAGAGCAGACTGAAGGTCAGCTGGTGACTGATGATCAGAGTCTGTATCAGATTCACAGACGTGGAGCTGATTCAGTGCAGAGGGATCAGAAAGAGTCTCAGCTTCTTTTCTCTCAGACACAAATAATGATTAGAACCTTCCAACTCCTGATGGAGCCAAACTAACATCAGTTAACATCAGTTAATGTCAGCTAACATCAGTTAATGTCAGCCAACATCAGTTAACATCAGTTAATATCAGCTAACATCAGTTAATGTCAGCTAACATCAGCTAACATCAGTTAATGTCAGCCAACATCAGTAACATCAGTTAATATCAGCTAACATCAGTTAATGTCAGCTAACATCAGTAACATCAGTTAATATCAGCTAACATCAGTTAATGTCAGCTAACATCAGCTAACATAAGTTAATATCAGCTAACATCAGTTAATTCAGCTAACATTAGCTAACATCAGTTAATATCAGCTAACATAAGTTAATATCAGCTAACATCAGTTATAACTGACTCAGTTAACTATCAGTTAACTAGATGTCAGCTAACATGATGTTAGCTGACATCAGTTAACATCAGTTAACATTAACTGATGTTAACTGATGTCAGCTAACATCAGTTAACATCAGTTAATGTCAGCTAACATCAGCTAACATCAGTTAATGTCAGCTAACATCAGTTAACATCAGTTAATGTCAGCCAACATCAGTTAACATCAGTTAATGTCAGCTAACATCAGTTAACATCAGTTAATGTCAGCTAACATCAGCTAACATCAGTTAATATCAGCTAACATCAGTTAATGTCAGCTAACATCAGCTAACATCAGTTAACATCAGTTAATGTCAGCTAACATCAGTTAATATCAGCTAACATAAGTTAATATCAGCTAACATCAGCTAACATCAGTTATCAGCTGACATCAGTTAACATCAGTTAACTGATGTCAGCTAACTGATGTTAGCTGACATCAGTTAACATCAGTTAACATTAACTGATGTTAACTGATGTCAGCTAACATCAGTTAACATCAGTTAATGTCAGCTAACATCAGCTAACATCAGTTAATGTCAGCTAACATCAGTTAACATCAGTTAATGTCAGCCAACATCAGTTAACATCAGTTAATGTCAGCTAACATCAGTTAACATCAGTTAATGTCAGCTAACATCAGCTAACATCAGTTAATATCAGCTAACATCAGTTAATGTCAGCTAACATCAGCTAACATCAGTTAACATCAGTTAATGTCAGCTAACATCAGTTAATGTCAGCTAACATCAGCTAACATCAGTTAACATCAGTTAATATCAGCTAACATCAGTTAATATCAGCTAACATGAGCTAACCTCAGTTAATGTCAGCTAACATCAGCTAACATCAGCCCAGCTAATATCAGCTAACAGTCTTGTGCGCGGCCGGGCCAGGAAATAGCAGTCGGGTGTATAAAGGAACAGTGCCGGTGAAGCTACATCCAGATGTTTAACCTGAGCAGGGAGTTAACAGCCAGACCAGGTGTCTGATTTCTCTTTAATTAGCTGTTTCCTCTGAGCCAAGTGGAGGAGAGAGTTCAAATCTCCTTCCAACCAAAATGTCATGAAGAGATGTTTTATCAGATTAACACATTAGCTAACCTGCTAATGTGCTCCTAGCTAAGCTAATTTTTTTTTAGCATTTTTGCTAACTTTAAAATGTTTGGAGCCCTTAGTTTCCTAGTGAATAATATTTCTGGATAAATCTAAAAACACTGATTCACTTGACTTTCAGATGAATAAAGTTTGGTGTCTGTGGTGAAGATTTATTGACTGTTAAGAATTCAACAAGTTAGATGTTGATGTTCATGCTCTTATTTTGAAGTGGGTTTATGCAGAAGGTCAGTTTCCTCTCCTCAGGTTTTCTCTCTTTTTTCTTTATTTCAAACAAGACACAAATATACAATTCAGACAGTAGAACAAGATAAACACATACAACAGGTACAAATTATGACCAAATTAAATTGGGGGTCAAGGGGCTCGAATTTAACAGAACACATCAGTGCTTTAGCATTAGCTACTGCAGAAACCCAGCGAGATGTAGCACGTTAGCATTAGCGGAAACAGGAAATATTGTTTATAATTGGTGCTGTGGGTTATAAATACGCAGCAGCAGGAGAGACTAAATTAAACTTTTATTCTCTCCAAACCAAATGTATCTATTTATTAATTAAACAGGTGGATTTTGGATAACAGTTCAGCTTTAAATGTCTCCATCCACAGATGAATAAAACTGAGAAAGGAGAAAGAAGCTGCAGCTTCTGTCCGCTGCTCCGTGGGAATTTTTATGCATTTATGATATTGTTTTTATTGTTTGTATTTTTAGTACACTGCAGTTTTTGCTGACTAGTTGTCAGAGAAACCTGGTGGTTTCTGGAGAAATGTCATAATAGCGTCAATAAATGTCAAATTATTGCCTGGAGAGGGAACGTTTGGAGTTCAGCAGCTTTTAGTGATTTTTATGTTGAGTCTGCAGACAGTTTCATTTAGACTGAATATGATTATCGACGTGACCAACACTAGTTTTGTAGGCTTCGTTCATGTTTTCAAAAGGTAAACCAGAAAATAACTGAGACATGAGGAAACACGTAAAAAAACTTTTCTTCCAAAGGAGAGCATAGTAAAATGTAATGTGCAAATTTGGATTGATGAAGTTTTTCTGGCTATAAAAATATATTTGTTTCATTTCTACAGCCAATAAACAAACAGAGCAGGAAAGAAAAAAACCTTTGTTTCTCTTTTTGTTTGTTTTTAGTTTAGTGTAAACTATGAAAGACAAGTAAAAAAAATTCTCTTGCTATTTTTCTAAGTCTTTTCTCTTTATCCAACAAAACAGAAAAATATTTACTTAAGCAAAGAGAAAAACTTAG
>CM065363.1:957500-962500 GCA_033032245.1 Poecilia picta | reverse complement strand
AATGATAAAATGTTAATTTTACTAAGAAGAGACTTAGACTTGTAAGAGGTTATGTCAACATCTCTGGATAACACCTTTTTATCCATATATACAGTGAATCTGGAAAGTATTCACAACATTTCATTTTTTCCATGTTTGGCTACACTATAACTTTTTTCCACATTGTATTAATCCCTTTCCTCAAAATTTATATCACAAATATCCTATTATGACACGATGTGTGAAAAAGTGTGATTTTTGCAAACTAACTAAAACCAGAATTACTAACAAATTACTTTTACATACATAAGTATTCACAGCCTTTATCATGAAGCTCAAAATAGAGCTATTTTTACTGATAATTGTAGAGATTAAGTTCTACAACCTAAATAGAGTCCACCTGTAATGAATTCTATTGATTTGATTAGATCTGGAAAGGCACACACCTGTCTTTATAAAGTCCCAAAATGGACAATGTTTGTATGCAAACACCAAACATGAAATCAAATACATTGTCTGTAGACCTAAGAGACAGCATTGTTTTGAGGCAAACATCTGGGGAAGGATATTAAAAATTATGTTGCTTTGAAGTCCCTAATGAGCTCAGTGGCCTCCTTCATTCATAAATGGAATCAGTTTGGAACAACTAGGACTCTCTGTAGAGCTTGTTGGTTGTCTAAATTGAGTGATCAGGAGAGAAGGGCCTTAGTCAGGAAGGTAACCAAGTATCCTATGGTTACTCCAATGTTTTGATAGAGAGGAACCCAGAATCTGACCCCCGGCTACAGAAGCTGCTCTTGGGATGTGGAATGTCACCTCTCTGGTGGGGAAGAAGCCTGAGCAGGTTTGCAAGGTTGAGAGGTTCATCTAGAAATAGTCTGTGAAACCTGCTTATTGCCATGGAGTTGGAATTGATGATGCCATCATACACCTGCTTTAGCAAACCCACTGTCATCTGGACAAAGCAGGCAGCACTTTGATGATCATGTTCTTTGATTTCTCAAGTGCATTTAACACAATTCAACCTGATCTGCTCTGCGAGAAACTCCAGAAGACACAGATGGAGCCCCCAACAATCCACTGGATCTATGACTACCTCACAAACAAACCAGTTTGTGAGACTGAAGGACTGTGTGTCTAACCAGGCGGTCAGCAACACAGGAGCTCCACAGGGCACTGTACTCTCACCATTCCTTTTCACTCAGTACACGCCATGCTTCCAGCATAAGTCTGACTTCTGTCACCTATGAAAATCCTTGAATGACTCTGCAGTTGTGGGATGTATCAGAGATGGACAAGAGGCTGTGGCTGACTGTCAAAATTCTGAAGACGGTGATCCACAGAGGGATTTTGCATAAAATCAAAAAAACCACCATCCTGTTATTTCAAATCCGAATCTCTTCAGCCAGACGTTTCTTCAGATTGGTTATAAAACGGACTGCTACAGGAGATCTTTCTTGGCTACAATCTATCATAAATCCTTAATTAAATTAGTTACATCAACATTTAATTTCCTTTTTGAATAAGCAAATTATTTTTTAATTTAATTGAATAAAGACCCAATGAGATCAAGATAAACACAAGAGGTCAGTAATAGGGGGACCCTGGTCTGCATCTAGACTAAAATTATGTGTCATGCAGACCCAAAACTGATACCAAAACAAAAATAACAACCTAAAATCTTGTTGAGTTCTGTCTGATTTACTGGCATGGCTTTTACAATCTAAGCAGATTTATCCCTGAAGGACCAGTCTGTAAGGACTGATCCGTACAATTTCTGGCTCCAAAGCTTTCACAGCTCTGAGGTAAGTAGTCCTGCAAATCTTAATTATGTTTGGTTCCACACACAACCGTGAGCCAGATTTCTCTACAATGAATATTATAAAAACCAAATATTGTTCCTGGCTCACCAATAAGCAAATTCACACATGCATGAGACTGGTTCTGACATCATTCAAGCACAGGTTAAAATTCTGGCATGACAAGCAAGCGCTCACTTCTGTCACTAAAAGCAAAAGAAATAAGTGATCTAAGTCTAAAAATGTTCAGTTATTAAATCTGTTCATTTTTAAATAGTTTATTAAGTCCACATGGTAAAGAAAAATATAAATCAAGCTTCTTCAATTTGTTTTTTGAACTGCATGTTCACAAGTGAGGTCATTCACTTGTGAACATGCAGTTTTCTTGTTTAACTTAGGTTCTTCTTTTGACTTGACATCCTACTTTTACTCATTGAATGAGAGAACATCAAACATGAGAAGTCAAACAAATATACGTATTCAGCTTCCTGTTTCATGACAATAAATATTGTTAAAAAGAACTTGAATATGACAAAATTCATTTAATTTGAAAAGCAAAAAAGGCATGCATATGCTGAAAAAATGACCCAGCTACTAAATTTTAAGTTATATACATATATATATATATATAAAAAATTCCCTTCTCACCCTCTGCGGGTGGTCTCCTCTCTCTCTTTTCATCCTCTGACCTCTGACCTCTACCAGAGGCCTGGGAGCTTCAGGTTCTCCTCCAGTATCTTGGCTGTGCCTAGTACTGCACATTTCTGGACTGAGATGTCTGATGTTGTTCCTGTTTTAGCCACTGCTCCAGTTTGGGGGTTTCTGCCCCGAGGGCCCCGATGACCACAGGCACCACTGTGGTCTTCACCTTCCAGTTCTTTTCCAGTTCCTCCCTGAGGCCCTGGTATTTCTCCAGTTTCTCATGCTCCTTTTTCCTGATGTTGTAGTCACTTGGTATAGCTACATCCACCACAACGGCTTTCCTCTGTTCTTTATCCACCACCACAATGTCCGGTTGGTTCGCCATTACCATCTTGTCTGTCTGGATCTGGAAGTCCCACAGGACCTTAGCTCGGTCATTCTCCACCACCTTTGGGGGTGTTTCCCACTTCGATCTCGGGGCTTCCAGTCCATATTCTGCACAGATGTTCCTGTACACTATGGCCGCCACCTGGTTATGTCGTTCCATGTTCGCTTTCCCTGCCAGCATCTTGCACCCTGCTGTTATGTGCTGGACTGTCTCAGGGGCCTCCTGGCACAACCTGCACCTTGGGTCTTGTCTGGTGTGGTAGATCTGAGCCTCTATTGCTCTGGTGTTTAGGGCCTGTTCCTGTGCAGCCAGGATGAGCCTCTGCTGTCCTTGAGTCCAGCTTTGTCCAGCCATTGGTAGGATTTCCTGATATCAGCCACTTCAGTTATTTGTCGGTGGTACATCCCATGTAGGGGCTTGTTCTCCCATGATGGAACCTCTAGCCCCTCATCCTCTGTTCCCCATTGCCTGAGACATTCCCTGAGCATATCGTCCGTTGAGGCTTTGTCCTTGATGTATTTATGAATCTTGGATGTTTCATCCTGGACAGTGGCTCTCACACTCGCTAGTCCTCTGCCTCCTTCCGTAAGCGAGTATATATATATATATATATATATCTATATATATATATATATATATATATATAGATATATATATATATATATATTTGAATACCCCTGATATACACAATTGCACATACTATATAACTTTGGTCACTATGGAAGTGACACCTGTAATAATTTTGGAAATCACTTTCATAAATGTCTAAGGTAGTGGATAAATAATTAATCTATCACAAAACCTAGTGAATGATTTGTTCATCAAACACCAAAGTGGAGAGAGGAAAAGGGGCGGAGCCTGAACTCCCGCCCCTCCCCCCACCAAAAGGGGCGGAGCCTGAACTCCCGCCCCTCCCCCCACCTGTCATTTTCCTCCCGACACTGACGTCACTCTGAGAGGAACTACAATTATCCTGCAACTCGGACGGATGTGGAGAAGTTTGTAGGTAAAGTCTTTCTTAAAGTGATTTGAACATGAGTAAGGTTGGCAAAGTTTTACTGATATTTGCAATGTGACCGACATATATTTTCATGCAGCACTTCCTAATTAAGACACCGCTAATTAGCTAGTTTGAGTTGAGAACATGTGACCACAGGTTTAAACACGCCATGTGTTAAATGGAATGACCATTTAAACAGGAATTAGATGCTACATGTGTGTTAAAACTGACTCGATGTCAACTAGAAACAAAAACGGCAACATGGGCTGATAGCTTCAGTTATGGTGTTAGCATGTGCAGCTAACCTTGTTTACTGGTTTACATTTTCGTTTTTATAAAGGCTCAAGAATAGTTTCATTATGGAACACAATAATTCATAGAGCATAATCCATATCTCTTTTTTGCAATTTATGGTGCAGTTAATGTAAAAATAACTTCTGACAGGTATTTTAGTGGACATGGGTTTCTGAGAGTGTAGACACAGTCCCAGCAATGCTTGTTCCTGTCAGGTCCCAGCATTATGAGGACTGTGTGTAGATGACGCATAGAGTAATATTGATGGCAATCATTGGGACTTTGAATTAAATACTACTGCCAAACGACTTTCCTAGCTTCACCATAGCTCTTTATACTGTGTCTCTCTATATTGTTCTAACTTGAATTTAGTATTAAATTAATCTTAATGACTCGTTTGCTGTCTTCTCCACAGGTTACTGTTCACCCTGACAAACCTATAGATGATGAACCTCTGGCATTACTATCCTCGTCTCTTGAACCACAGGTGAACATCTGTCCGACTTTGAAATCTTTGTAATTTGTCTGACAGGTATTTTAGTGGACATGGGTTTCTGAGGGCGTAGACACAGTCCCAGCAATGCTTGTTCCTGTCAGGGCCCAGAATTATGAGGACTGTGTGTAGATGACCAATAGGGTAATATTGATGGCAATCATTGGGACTTTGAATTAAATACTACTGCCAAACGACTTTCCTAGCTTCACCATAGCTCTTTATACTGTGTTTCTCTATATTGTTCTAACTTGAACTTAGTATTAAATGAATCTTAATGACTTGTTTGCTGTCTTCTCCACAGGTTTCTGCTCACCCTGACAAAACTGTAGGTGATGAACCTCTGGCATTACTATCCTCGTGTCTTGAACCACAGGTGAATATCTGTCCGTCTTTGAAATCTTT
>CM065363.1:865000-952500 GCA_033032245.1 Poecilia picta | reverse complement strand
GTGTGTGTGTGTTGTGTGTAGTGTGTGTGTGTGTGTGGTGGGTGTTGTGTGTGTGGTGTGAGTGGTGTGTTTGTGAGTGTGTGTGAGTGTGTGTCTGTGAGTGTGGTTGTGTGTGTGTCTGTGTGTGTGTGTGTGAGTGTGTGGTGTGTGAGTGTGTGTGTGTGGTTGTGTGTGTGTGTGTGAGTGTGTGTGTGTGTGTGTGTGTGTGTGTGTGTCTGTGTGTGTGTGTGTGTGTGTGTGTGTGTGGTGTGTGTCTGTGTGTGGTGTGTGTGTGTGTGTGTGTGTGTGTGGTGTGTGTCGTGTGTGTGTGTGTGTGTGTGTGTGTGTGTGTGTGTGTCTGTGTGTGTGTGTGTGTGTGTGTGTGTGTGTCGTGTGTGTGTGTGTGTGTCTGTGTGTGTGTGTGTGTGTGTGTGTGTGTGTGTGTGTGTGTGTGTGTGTGTCTGTGTGTGTGTGTGTGTGTGTGTGTGTCTGTGTGTGTGTGTGTGTGTGTGTGTGTGTGTGTGTGTGTGTGTGTGTGTGTGTGTGTTCCGGGTGGGGGGCGTGGCCCGCACCTGAGCCGGTTCTGCTCAAAGAGCCGCAGCGGACATGGAGGAGAAGAAGAAGAAGTCCTCCAGGAAGTCTCTGTTCTCCAGAACCGAACCGGGTCCGGACGACTCTGCGCAGAAACAGGACAGGAAGAAGTTCAAGTTCCCGAAGCTGAAGATGAAAACGAAGATGGAGGCAGAGAGGCAGCCGGAGGTCCGGTAGGTTCTGCTGGTTCGGACGGGTCCGGCGCCTGTAAGGAAGCTGGTGACGTCACGGCGTCCAGCTGCTGCTCCTGTCAGCCACGTTACGTTTGACCGGAAGTGATCAGGTCGCTGACAGGACGGCTGTGATGCTACTTCCGGTTCCGGCTCCGTTTGGGTCAAATTTGCACCTCAGTAAGGTTGGAGGCTGCTTGTCCAGCAGAACCAGAACCAATCAGCACCGGGTCGTTTTTAGAGTCTGAGCGGATCAGATGGACCTGGTTCTGCTCCAGAACCGGCCGGGTTGCCTCAGCTGGTTCTGGAGGTCCGGAAGGTTCTGAGATGGTACCAGGTCCAGACGGGGTGTTTGGATTCCAAATGGTTCTGAATGAAGGTCAGTCAGTGGAGATGACCTTTGACTTCTGACCAGTTATAGAGAAAAATTAGTGTCAAAAATGTCTTCCTAAAAAAATAAGTTAAAACTGAGAAATTTTATCTGATTGTCGCAACAATTCTAACTATTTATTGCTTTTTCCCATTTGTCATGGTTGACAAAAACAACCATTTGCAAAAAGTTTCTGTCTCATAAAGATTTATTATTCTCTAAAGTTCTTTGCATTCAATCATATTTTCACCTTTATTGATATAAAGTTTATTTGTTGAAACAGCAAAGCAGTTCAAAGTGATTTATATCATTAAAACAAAAATAAAAAGTCATAAAAACAAACATTACATTCTGTCGAGGTCCAACATCAAATCATCAATAAACATGAAATATGTAACTCTGGAGAAAACACTGAAACTAGATCATCACTATATGGAAAGTTTGGTTCTTTTAAAAATGGAATTTAGTACAACAATAAATCAAAAGGCTTATGATGATAAAAGATACAAAACATGGAAAATAAAATATTTTTGCCAAAAAATCCGCTGTCATCTCTGGTGCTTTTATCAATATTCAATCATTATTGGCTGTAGATCAGCTTCTGTATTTTACTAAAAAGTTCTTTGTAAGTCGATCTAAGAAGATATTGGCACTAAAACTAGGTAAAGGTTGAGGTTCTATGATTCAGCTGATCTGCGTCTACATTTTGTTTATGAAATTTTCTCTGATCTGCAGAGATTTCATCTGTTGACAGTCAGATCTTGGAGGTTAAGCTGCAGGATTAGCTGTAATCCCGGTTGTAATCCCGGCCCCGGGCCTTGCCTGCCGGTCCTGTGCCTGCCGGTCCTGTGCCTGCCGGTCCTGTGTGGGCGTCCTGTGTGGCCGGTCCTGTGTGGGCCGGTCCTGTGTGGGCCGGTTCTGTGTGGGCCGGTCCTGTGTGGGCCGGTCCTGTGTGGGTGTGGGCCGGTCCTGTGTGGGCCGGTTCTGTGTGCCGGTCCTGTGTGGGCCGGTCCTGTGGGGCCGGTCCTGTGTGGGCCGGTCCTGTGCCTGCCGGTCCTGTGTGGGCCGGTCCTGTGCCTGCCGGTCCTGTGTGGGCCGGTCCTGTGTGGGCCGGTCCTGTGTGGCCGGTCCTGTGTGGGCCGGTCCTGTGTGGTCCTGGTGCTCCTGTGTGGGCCGGTCCTGTGCCTGCCGGTCCTGTGCCTGCGGTCCTGTGTGGGCCGGTCCTGGTCGGTCCTGTGCCTGCCGGTCCTGTGTGGGCCGGTCCTGTGGTGGGCCGGTCCTGTGCCTGCCGGTCCTGTGTGGGCCGGTCCTGTGGCCGGTCCTGTGTGGGCCGGTCCTGTGCCTGCCGGTCCTGTGTGGGCCGGTCCTGTGTGGGCCGGTCCTGTGCCTGCCGGTCCTGTGTGGGCCGGTCCTGTGTGGGCGGTCCTGTGCCTGCCGGTCTGTGTGGGCCGGTCCTGTGTGGGCCGGTCCTGTGCCTGCGGTCCGTGTGCCGGTCCTGTGTGGCGTCCTGTGCTGCGGCGTCCTGCTGTGGGGTCCTGTGCCTCGTCTGTGTGGCGGTCCTGTGTCTCCTGTTCCCTGATGGAGAAACCTGCTCTCTGCATGGCTGCTGCTGTCACAACCAGCTGCCAACCAGAGACAGAGAGTCTTTGTCTCCAAATGGCTTCGTCACAGTTTCTGTCTCCCGCTGTCAGTCACTTTCCTCTGGAATGTGACCTCAGAAAGATCCTCCTCATCCTCAGCCGGCGGTGATGAAGTTCCTCAACCTGAGGACCTTTTATGGTTTTAAATGAAACCAGGGAAGATTTATCTGGTTTCCTCAGTTCAGACTGAATCAGGTCAAAATCAAACGGATCTCTGAAGCAAATCTCTTCACTTATTTAATGTTTTCAGAACCAACTGGATCCAACATGAACCAATTGGATCCAAAACGAACCGACTGGATCCAACATGAACCAATTGGATCCAAAACAAACCAACTGGATCCAAAACAAACCAACTGATCCAACACGAGCCGACTGGATCCAAAATGAACCAACTGGATCCAAAATGATCCAACATGAACCAATTGCATTCCAAAACGAACCGACTGGATCCAACATGAACCAATTGGATCCAAAACAAACCAACTGGATCCAAAACAAACCAACTGATCCAACACGAGCCGACTGGATCCAAAATGAACCAACTGGATCCAAAATGATCCAAAATGAACCAACTGGATCCAAAATGAACCAACTGATCCAACACGAACCGACTGGATCCAACATGAACCAATTGGATCCAAAGCAAACCAACTGGATCCAAAACAAACCAACTGATCCAACACGAGCCGACTGGATCCAAAATGAACCAACTGGATCCAAAATGAACCAACTGGATCCAAAACAAACCAACTGGATCCAAAACAAACCAACTGATCCAACACGAGCCGACTGGATCCAAAATGAACCAACTGGATCCAAAATGAACCAACTGGATCCAAAATGAACCAACTGGATCCAAAATGATCCAAAATGAACCAACTGGATCCAAAATGAACCAACTGATCCAACACGAACCGACTGGATCCAACATGAACCAATTGGATCCAAAACAAACCAACTGGATCCAAAACAAACCAACTGATCCAACACAAGCCGACTGGATCCAAAATGAACCAACTGGATCCAAAATGAACCAACTGGATCCAAAACAAACTAACTGGATCCAAAACAAACCAACTGATCCAACACGAGCCGACTGGATCCAAAATGAACCAACTGGATCCAAAACAAACCAACTGGATCCAAAACAAACCAACTGATCCAACACGAGCCGACTGGATCCAAAATGAACCAACTGATCCAACACGAACCGACTGGATCCAAAATGAACCAACTGGATCCAAAATGATCCAAAATGAACCAACTGGATCCAAAATGAACCAACTGATCCAACACGAACCGACTGGATCCAACATGAACCAATTGGATCCAAAACAAACCAACTGGATCCAAAACAAACCAACTGATCCAACACAAGCCGACTGGATCCAAAATGAACCAACTGGATCCAAAATGAACCAACTGGATCCAAAACAAACTAACTGGATCCAAAACAAACCAACTGATCCAACACGAGCCGACTGGATCCAAAATGAACCAACTGGATCCAAAACAAACCAACTGGATCCAAAACAAACCAACTGATCCAACACGAGCCGACTGGATCCAAAATGAACCAACTGATCCAACACGAACCGACTGGATCCAAAATGAACCAACTGGATCCAAAACAAACTAACTGGATCCAAAACAAACCAACTGATCCAACACGAACCGACTGGATCCAAATCAACCAACTGATCCAACACGAACCGACTGGATCCAAAATGAACCAACTGATCCAACACGAACCGACTGGATCCAACATGAACCAATTGGATCCAACACGAACCGACTGGATCCAACATGAACCAATTGGATCCAAAACGAACCGACTGGATCCAACATGAACCAACTGATCCAACACGAACCGACTGGATCCAACATGAACCAATTGGATCCAACACGAACCGACTGGATCCAACATGAACCAATTGGATCCAAAACGAACCGACTGGATCCAACATGAACCAATTGGATCCAAAACGAACCAACTGATCCAACACGAGCCGACTGGATCCAAAATGAACCAACTGGATCCAAAATGATCCAAAATGAACCAATTGGATCCAAAACGAACCAACTGGATCCAAAATGCTTCCAGCTTGTGAATCTAAAGGGTTAAATCTGGGAATCTGAACAACATTTGGTCATTAACTTTATGACCTTCAACACCTGAGATGAGATGCAAACAGTTCAGATCAGAGCCGCTGCAGGCGGCAGGTTGCTGCAGGCGGCAGGTTGCTGCAGGCGGCAGGTTGCTGCAGGCGGCAGGTTGCTGCAGGCGGCAGGTTGCTGCAGGCGGCAGGTTGCTGCATGGCGGCAGGTTGCTGCAGGCGGCAGGTTGCTGCAGGTTGCTTAGAATATTTACCTTTAATATTAAAAGTTCACGTTTTAAGTCAACAAAGACAAAATGACAAAAATCTGAAATTATATTCAATGTAATAATAAAAACAAAAAGCCCAACTACTGTATGAATCAACGTAAAGAATCTGAACTTTACGAAACGGCGCCTGCAGACCGTCTGGACGTCTCACCGTTTGCTACATTCGGCTGTTTACCGTGTTCCGGTCCGGTTGTGATGCAACACGGTGTTGGATGTGTCATGCTTTGTTTCAGCCTGATAAACAGAAGGTGTTTTACTAGAAAAGGGAGGAGAATAAATGTGATTAAATTTTAATCCTGGGAGGAAACCACAGCGCCTCCGAATGAAACGAAGCAGAAAACATTTCAGGACAAAAGAAAACGACGCCGAGACGTTTGGTGAACGTTCAGGTCATCCGAAGGATGTTTGGTTTCTGCTCCAACACATCGTCACCTTTCACCGCTGCTGCAGAGACACTTCCTGTTGGACGGCTTTCACTCCCTCACATTCTCTCTGCGACAGTCAGAAAGTTCAAACAGGGAAAGTCTGCATGTTTCCTGCTTGTTGACATGTAAGCAGCAGCGGCAACAGATATGCAACTCGTCCTGCTATCTGAGGACGGGTGGGGACGTCTGAGGACGCGTGGGGACGCGTGGGGACGCGTGGGGACGTCTGAGGACGCGTGGGGACGTCTGAGGACGCGTGGGGACGTCTGAGGACGCGTGGGGACGTCTGAGGACGCGTGGGGACGTCTGAGGACGCGTGGGGACGTCTGGGGACGCGTGGGGACGTCTGAGGACGCGTGGGGACGCGTGGGGACGTCTGGGGACGTCTGAGGACGCGTGGGGACGTCTGGGGACGCGTGGGGACGTGTGGGGACGTCTGAGGACGCGTGGGGACGTCTGGGGACGTCTGAGGACGCGTGGGGACGTCTGAGGACGTCTGAGGACGCGTGGGGACGTCTGGGGACGCGTGGGGACGTCTGAGGACGCGTGGGGACGTCTGAGGACGCGTGGGGACGTCTGGGGACGCGTGGGGACGTCTGAGGACGTCTGGGGACGCGTGGGGACGTCTGAGGACGTCTGAGGACGCGTGGGGACGTCTGAGGACGCGTGGGGACGTCTGAGGACGCGTGGGGACGTCTGAGGATGTCTGGGGACGCGTGGGGACGTCTGAGGACGCGTGGGGACGTCTGGGGACGCGTGGGGACGTCTGGGGATGCGTGGGGACGTCTGAGGACGCGTGGGGACGTCTGAGGACGTCTGGGGACGCGTGGGGACGTCTGAGGACGTCTGGGGACGCGTGGGGACATTCTGGGGACGCGTGGGGACGTCTGGGGATGCGTGGGGACGTCTGAGGACGCGTGGGGACGTCTGGGGACGCGTGGGGACGTCTGAGGAACCGTGGGGACGTCTGAGGACGTCTGAGGACGCGTGGGGACGTCTGGGGACGCGTGGGGACGTCTGGGGACGTCTGGGGACGTCTGGGGACTCGTGGGGACGTCTGGGGATGCGTGGGGACGTCTGAGGACGCGTGGGGACGTCTGGGGACGCGTGGGGACGTCTGGGGATGCGTGGGGACGTCTGAGGACGCGTGGGGACGTCTGAGGACGTCTGGGGACGCGTGGGGACGTCTGAGGACGCGTGGGGACGCGTGGGGATGTCTGAGGACGTCTGGGGACGCGTGGGGACGTCTGGGGACGCGTGGGGACGTCTGGGGACGCGTGGGGACGTCTGAGGACGTCTGGGGACGCGTGGGGACGTCTGAGGACGTCTGGGGACGCGTGGGGACGTCTGGGGACGTCTGGGGACGCGTGGGGACGTCTGAGGACGTCTGGGGACGTCTGGGGATGCGTGGGGACGTCTGGGGATGCGTGGGGACGTCTGAGGACGTCTGGGGACGTCTGGGGATGCGTGGGGACGTCTGAGGATGCGTGGGGACGTCTGAGGACGTCTGGGGACGCGTGGGGACGTCTGAGGACGTCTGGGGACGCGTGGGGACGTCTGAGGACGTCTGGGGACGCGTGGGGACGTCTGGGGACGTCTGGGGACGCGTGGGGACGTCTGAGGACGTCTGGGGACGTCTGGGGATGCGTGGGGACGTCTGGGGATGCGTGGGGACGTCTGGGGATGCGTGGGGACGTCTGAGGATGCGTGGGGACGTCTGAGGACGTCTGGGGACGCGTGGGGACGTCTGGGGACGCGTGGGGACGTCTGAGGACGTCTGGGGACGCGTGGGGACGTCTGGGGATGCGTGGGGACGTCTGAGGACGCGTGGGGACGTCTGGGGACGCGTGGGGACGTCTGAGGACCGTGGGGACGTCTGAGGACGTCTGAGGACGCGTGGGGACGTCTGGGGGACGCGTGGGGACGTCTGGGGACGTCTGGGGACGTCTGGGGACTCGTGGGGACGTCTGGGGAGCCGTGGGGACGTCTGAGGACGCGTGGGGGACGTCTGGGGACGCGTGGGGACGTCTGGGGATTGGACGTGGGGACGTCTGAGGACGCGTGGGGACGTCTGAGGACGTCTGGGGACGCGTGGGGACGTCTGAGGACGCGTGGGGACGCGCGTGGGGATGTCTGAGGACGTCTGGGGACGCGTGGGGACGTCTGGGGACGCGTGGGGGGACGTCTACTGGGGACGCGTGGGGGACGTCTGGGGACGCGTGGGGACGTCTGAGGACGAGTCTGGGGACGCGTGGGGACGTCTGAGGACGTCTGGGGACGCGTGGGGTGGACGTCTGGGGACGTCTGGGGACGCTGGGGGACGTATGAGGACGTCTGGGGACGTCTGGGGATGCGTGGGGACGTCTGGGGATGCGTGGGGACGTCTGAGGACGTCTGGGGACGTCTGGGGATGCGTGGGGACGTCTGGGGATGCGTGGGGACGTCTGAGGATGCGTGGGGACGTCTGAGGACGTCTGGGGACGCGTGGGGACGTCTGGTCTCCAGGAACTTGCAGGACGCAGCCCTGGACACTCGTCACCTTTACAGCCGCTGCCAACAGGCTGCGCCGCTCTGTGTTTGCTGAGCTATAATCCGTCAACAGACTTCCTGTGTGGTGTGAAAGGAGGTCAAAGGTCAGCCTTCCAGACAGAGAGAAATCCTGGAAGACGGAGACGGGACTCGGAGAAGATTCCCGCTTGACGATCACATCATGATTAATGCAGCAGATGATGGAATATCTCAATAAAAGAACCTGAACTGGCACAGATGGAATCGAACCGAAAACAATTCAAGATGGAGGCCATTTTAGTCAAGGGAAATTTATTTTTGCACTTAATTTTCCAATATTTATCACTGACAAATACTTTTGATGTCAAATCACATAATTGGACTCATAAAAATTATGTTGACTTTTTTTCAATTTTCTAAATGGCAGCTTTTGTTGTCATGGAAAATTCTCTCTCCCTTTTTCTCTCTCTCTAATTAAGTGAATGTTTGTTAAATCATAAACTACATATTCTGAACTACAGATAATATATGTTTGCACCAAAGTCAGCAGTAGGTATTAGCCACAGCTAACGGAAAATTAGATTCACTTAGCAGTAAGTCACGAAAACACAAATCTCAGCTCTACTAACGCTAAACCACTAAACATATAGAACATTAGCATAAGCTAAACACATAAGCAACTAGCATAAGCTAAACATTAAACATATAAAACATTAGCTTAAAAGCTAAACCAATAAACACATAAAGCATTAGCTAAAGCATGAAAACATGATGTGGCATAAAGTTCATCCATGTCATGAAAACAAGGAACATTTTATGGTAACAATTTATTTAAAAAGATCAAAAATGGCGGCCATCTTGAAAAACGGTTGAAATTCAAGTTGCTGATGGAAAAATTAAAAACTTAAGATGCGTTTTCCTGTTTGTAATCAGATTACTGCAGTAGTAATCTTCTTCTTCAGGACTCCAGCGGACGAAGACGGGTCGGCCTCCCAGAAGAAGACGTCCTCTGTCCGCGCCCCCGAGTCCAGGTCAAAGGTCAGTGAAGCTCATCTCCTCCTGCCCCGTGACTCATGGGACAGAACCGGTTTTCTGAGGTCCAGTTGAGTTTCCGCCATGGTGACCCGGACGAATCGGAACCATCCTGATCCAGGACGTTCTCCATCCGGGCCGAACCAAGAACCTCTGGTTCTGCTGGTTTCTGTGGGTTTTCAGTTTGACCAGCAGAGGGCGCCAGTGCAGCGTCCTGCCGTTGCAGCAGAACTTCTTTTCTGGGTCGAAAGGTTCTGCAAACAGAATCAGAACAGGCTCGGTTCTGCTGGTGGCGTGTGGTTCTGTCAGGCCGGTTCTGCTCAGAACTCGGCAGTCGGGTCCAAACTCAAACGGAGCAGAGAGAGAAAACGAGAATCTGGTGGTGATTTCAGGTTCTGAGAACCGAGCCGGGTCAGAACCGCAAGGAGGTTCTGGAGCCTCTGGAGGTATTTCAGCATCTGATTCCAGCCATTTACCTCTCATCCTCCATCTCCATCCCTCCATCCTCCTCCATCCCTCCATCCTCTCATCCCTCCATCCTCTCATCCCTCATCCTCTCATCCCTCCATTCCCTCCATCCTCTCTCCCTCCATCCTCTCTCCCTCCATCCCTCTCATCCCTCCATCCTCTCACCTATCCCTCCATCCTCTCATCCCTCCATCCCTCCATCCTCTCATCCCTCCATCCTCTCATCCCTCCATCCTCTCATCCCTCCACCCTCCACCCTCCCTCCATCCCTCCATCCTTCATCCCCTCCCATCCCTCCTCTCCTCCATCCTCTCCATCCCTCCATCCCTCCATCTCCCCCATCCCTCCATCCTCTCATCCCTCCATCCTCTCATCCCTCCATCCTCTCCATCCTCTCATCCTCCTCCATCCTCCATCCCATCCTCCATCCTCTCCATCCTCTCTCATCCCTCATCCCTCCATCCCTCCATCCTCTCCCCCATCCCTCCATCTCTCTCCATCCTCTCATCCCTCCATCCTCTCCCTCTCATCTCTCATCCCTCCATCTCTCATCCTTCCTCCATCCCTCATCATCTCCATCCTCCATCCTGTCTCCATCCTCTCCATCCCTCCATCCCTCCATCCCTCCATCCTCTCATCCCTCATCCCTCCATCCCTCCATCCTCTCATCCCTCCATCCTCCATCCTCTCCATCCCTCCCTCTCATCCCTCCATCCCTCCATCCTCCATCCCTCCATCCTCTCATCCTCTCCATCCCTCCATCCTCTCATCCCTCCATCCTCTCCATCCCTCCATCCCTCCATCCCCATCCCTCCATCCTCTCCATCCCTCCATCCTCTCATCCCTCCATCCTCTCATCCCTCCATCCCTCCATCCTCTCCATCCTCCATCCCTCCATCCCTCATCCTCTCTCCATCCTCATCCTCCATCCTCTCCATCCCTCCACCTTCCCTCCATCCTCTCCATCCTCTCCATCCCTCATCCCTCCATCCCTCCATTCCTCTCCATCCCTCCATCCTCCATCCTCCATCCCTCCATCCTCTCCATCCTCTCATCCCTCATCCTCCATCCTCTCATCCTCTCATCCCTCCATCCTCACTCTCATCCCTCCATCCCTCCATCCTCTCCATCCTCTCCATCCCTCCATCCCTCCATCCTCTCATCCCTCATCCCTCCATCCTCTCCATCCCTCCATCCTCTCATCCCTCCATCTTCTCCTCTTCCAGGTCTTTAGTTACTCTGACTTGGATCTTCGGTCTTCCGCTATCGTGTTTCTTCGTTGTCCTTCGGCCTGAGGAAGAGGAGGAGCGATGAAGAGCATCTGTGCCGGAGCGCCTCTGGTCTCCATGGCAACCAGCAGCAGGAGGTGACACCTGGACCGGGTCTGGTGGTTCCGGCCCATCCGAACAGAACCTGGAGCTTCTTTAGATTTAAAATATCACAAAGTTCTGGTTGGTTCTGCTGGGATGGACTCTGTGGTTCTGGTTCTGTTTTAATCCGAACTTCTCCCTCCAGAATCCCGCCTCCCGCCTGGATCTGGACCGGGCCGAACCGAAGACCCGGTTCAGTTCGTCCCAACCCGAACTCGATGCCAGCGGAACCTTCGACATCCCGTCCCCTCCTCCCCCGCCCAACCGGGCCGAACCGCCCTCCAACCGGACCGAACCGCCCTCCAACCGGGCCGAACCGCCCTCCAACCGGGCCGAACCGCCCTCCTTCACTGCAGGGTTGTTAACCAGAACCCGACCGGAACCGGAGGAACTTCTCTCCAACAGAACCTCCAGAACTCTGATCGCCTCCAACTCGGAGTTTCCGGTTCCGACGGCCCGAACAGAAGCTCCGGTTGTTCCCGGCCTCCGGTCCAATCTGGCAGAACCAGGTTCGGACCAGAACCAAACCTCATCCGCTGCATCAGGAAACGGGGATGGTTCTGATGGTCCGAGTCCGGATCCAGAACCTCACGGTACCTCAGGAACCCGTCCTGTGGTTCTGGAGCGGCGGACCGGTTCCTCTAGGCGGGACTCGGGTTCGACTCTGGCCGAACCGGAACCTGAAGAGGCTTTAACACTCTCTATGGTCTCAGAACCGGAACCGACGGTACCAGGTGAAGATAAGCTGGACCTGAAGGTACCTGCTGTCCCAGCTAAAGGTTCTGATCCAGAACCGGACGCGGCGGTACCGCCGCACAGCCCTGGTCCCGGTTCGGGTCGGGATAAGTCTCTGCCTCCTCGGTTCTTTCTGGTTCGGTCTCCAGAACCAGAACCGCCTGCGGTCCAGTCCGTCCCTCTACTGTCACCTGACCCGGGCGCAGGTTTTTCCGGTTCTGCTGAAACCCAACCGAGCCGTGAGATTCGGGTTCGGTCCGCTTCCCACAGCGGAGGCCCGGTTCCGTCTCGGGTTACCGCGGCGTCTCCAGGGCCGGACTCTCGGGTTTCCGGCTCTGATCGACCGGTTCCGGTCGGACGGCAGATCGCAGCAGGCCGCCGGTCTCCGGATCACGGAATGAACGTTCAGGGCTTCTCCGAACCTCCCGAACCGGACCGGGCTCTGAGTCCGGCTTACCTGAGCTTCGGTTCGGACGACGGCGCGGATCTTTACTTCAGCGCCCTGGAGGAAACGGCGGAGAGCCGCGGGGGTCAGAGGTCAGAGGAGGAGCCGGAACAGGTGAGAGTGTGGGCGGAGCCAGCGGTACCGGTCCCGCAGGTAAACAGGCTGCAGGAATGCGGGTCGGCTCCGCCCGAACCCGGCCAGGCCGCGGAAACCCAAGATCCCGCTCAGAAAGTCCCGAACCGGCCGGGACCGGTTCTGGTTCCTGAGCCCAGGAGAACCGAGGAAACCCGAGAGGAGGAGGCGGGAGGGACGCCTGACGCCGCCGGCCGCCCCCAGTGGGCGGAGTCCAGAACCAGAACCGGGACGCGTCGCGTTAACGGAGCCGCCGCGACGCAGCGGCAGGTGCCAGACCTGACGTCGGTTCTGGACCCGCGCGGACCGCCTGGCGACCCGCATCCAGCCCGCGCCCCGGCTCACCTGGACCGCAGGTGAGTCTGATCCATTCAGCAGAACCGAGACGGCCAGGATTAGAGCAGCCCGGTTCGGTTCTGGAAACACCTGAACCTGAGCAGCGAACCGCTTATAGCAGCTGAAACATGAAACTGATAAAACCCGAACATGACGTTCTGGTCCGGGTTCTGCTCTGGGTTCTGGTTCCGTCTGAGGAATCTGCGTTTTAATGACGGTTCGTTCAGAAACCCGGTTCTGATCCGAAATTCTTCCCTGAAAAGTGAAATCCGGACAATCATTAAAACTTAAAGTTTGTTCTGGTTCCGTCGGTCGGGTCTGCTGCAGCTGATGTGACTAGTTCTGCCTGAGGCGGTTCTGATGGTCATCAGTTGAAGGTCAGATGTGTTTTTACATCATGTCCATGAAACGGTTCTGGGTTTTCCTGGACAAGATTCGGTGCTGAACGAACCAGGTGTTGCTTCTGGACCCTGTGCATCAGAAAGTATCACGGTATCCGAGCCCAGGTCGTGGTTCTGGGTTCAGACGTTGGTGGATGGAGGAACCTGAACATCCTTCACCGTCTGAACTCTGTGCTGGTTCCGGTTCGGCTCCGTCTTTCGGAACCGAGTTTCAGGATGAGGAACATCTGCTCCTCATGTCTGCAGCGGTTCTGCTGATACCTGCAGCTCATTTGCATCTGGAGTTCAGCTGCCTGAGTGACGCGCGGCTGAAGGAATTCGGCTCCGGGCGGGAACCGGTTCCCACAGCCGAACGGAACGGTTCCACAGCCGAACGGAACCGGTTCCCACAGCCGAACGGAACCGGTTCCCACAGCCGAACGGAACCGAGCCCGTTTCAACAGTAATAATGCCAGTGTTGAATTAACACCCCAAAGTGTCTATATGTGTCCAAGTCAGCTGGTGTTAAAGTAACACTTTGAAAGTGTTAAAAGATTGACACCCATTTATTTGTTAAATTAACTTTGGTCTATATACTGAAATGGGTTTAAGAAAAGTGAAACTTTCCATTTCTGTATCTTGTTTTGAATATTTTCCACTGGATTTGATTGATATTGACACCTTGTGGGTCAATTATTTACTTTTTTAACACCACATTATGTTTAGTGATCAACACTACACTGGTGTTACTTTTAATATATTTTAACACCAGGACCGGTGTAAATGCTAATGTGACTCTCTGTAGTGTTGAATTTAACACCAGCTGACTTGGACACATATAGACACTTTTGGGTGTTAATTCAACACCGGCGTTTTTACTGTCACTCTAACGTCTCTGTTCACGGCCTGAAACTGAAACCCATCAGCTGGACTTTAAATTCAGCTCAACTAATATTAGGACCAGGTTATGATTTTACTGTTTAATTATGACAATAAAGACAGAATATCTGAAGAATAAGGTCGTCATATTGAGAGGATTAAGTCATATTTTATGTGAACACAAAAAATAGAAAAGTGAAAGGAAGAATTTTGAGCATCTTGTTCATTTTACTTCGGTAAAAATGAACAGATAATGTTTAATACTTAATAGAAATAATTAATATTTGAACAGCATCAAATTATCAGCAGCAAAACAATCGTGCAAATAACTGTGTTTCTAATAAACACTGTTTGACGGGGTTCATAAGGCTGACATGAAAACGAAGGAGCCTTTATGTCTGCTTAGTGCTAACTTTGTTTTGTAAATAACACTTTAATGCCATCCATCCATTTTCCTACACCCTTGTCCCTTGATGGGGTCGGGAGGTGCTGGTGCCTCTCCAGCTGGCGTTCCGGGCGAGAGGCGGGGTCAGGGGTCACCCTGGACAGGTCGCCAGTCTGTCGCAGGGCAACACAGAGACAAACAACCATGCACACACACACTCACACCTAGGGGCAATTTAGACAGACCAATTAACCTGACAGTCATGTTTTTGGACTGTGGGAGGAAACCGGAGTACCCGGAGAAAACCCACCATGCACAGGGAGAACATGCAAACTCCATGCAGAAAGGCCGGGGCCGGGAATCGAACCCAGAACCTTCTTGCTGCAAGGCAACAGCTCTACCAACTGCACCACTGTGCAGCCGTCACTTTAATGCAAAGTTGGAATTTTAATGGCAACTTTTAGAGCAATTTTGCATTAAAAGTGTCATTACCTACCGAATGATGACAGCAGACATTCATAGACTCCTTCATGTTCATGTCAGTGTTACTGAATCAGCTCCTCAAACTGAGCTGCTGAACTCAGATCTCTATAAATCTGCCAGATTTGTTCTCATGATTTTAAGATATTTGAATTTCTGGTAGAATTGTGTTTTTATCCTGCTAATATTACTTTATTCCTGTAATTAAGCAAAAATCCTCACAGTCCGCCCCTGAAAAACTCACAGAGTGGACGACTGAAATAAAAGCTGCCATTTGTTTTTTAGAAAAATGAGAGGAAACAGTCAGATTTTATTTTTAAGTTGTATTTGTGACTAAAAAACTAAAATCTAATGCGACTTCAGAGGAGCAGTTTGTTTGGCAGCCACTGGATGGCAGCATTCGGTGCTGCTGCAGCCTTGAGGCCGTTCAGAAACTCGGCATGAAGCAGCTTGTGGTTCTCCTTGAGTCTGGGTTCTGTTCGGACCAGAGCCGATGTTCTGGTTCTGCCTCCGTGTCGGATGAAGCTGAGAGACGAATCCTCAGGTATTCAGAGCCTCTGCTTGTTTTCTGACCCTCCACCCTGACATGGCTCCTCGCACCTGGAACAACAGCTTTGTGCTTTAGCTGCCTGGATGGTGAGAAGGTATTCAGAGCCACACCTGGTCCACATTCCTCGTCCTCCACCAAATATCCTCTTCACTGAAGGCGTCACAGAGGTTCAGGAGCTGCTGGGTGAAGCGTCTCCAGTCCTCCAGACTCGGCAGGATCAAGAAGCTTCTTCTGCTTCAGACGATGATTAATCGGATCAATCAGTCCATCGCAGGGCAACACAGAGACAGACAGGACAGACACACGCCAGTTGCAGTCCTGTTGCGGTGTGCCGGGGTCCCTGGGGGGGGGGGCACCATGCACAGGGGGACCCCAGGCCGGGAATCGAACCCAGAGCAGCAGCTCTACCTACTGCACCGCTGTGCAGCCCCAATTTTATAATCAATTTTGTAATTGATTAATCATGAACTGGAGAATACAGACAGAAAATGACACATTGAGAGCAGTAATGAAGTCAGAACTGCACAATAAATATATAATACATTTATAACACACTTTTCATTAATAAAAATCTCAACATGCTACACGGTGCAGCTAAAAACATATAAAATCCACAATCAAAAACAAAAGTCATTTAAAAGTGGAGTATTCTTGTCTAAAAAGAAAGGTTTTCAAGCCGGCTTTAAAATCGGACAACAATTGCGAGGCTTTCATAGTCCAGCAGAGAAACGAGGAGCCACAGCAAATATGGTCACCCAAAGTCCTTAGTGCTGATCGAGGAAGGTGGAGGTCACAGGCTGGGGGTCGGAGGGGTCAGGACGTTGAATGTGAAATAAGGAGGTCCTTCAGGTAATCCAGAGGTTCCATATTAGGGCTGTAGTGATACAATAATCTCACCATACGATACACAATATTCTGCCCACGGTACGATATATATTGCGATATTCAGCAAACAATACAATTCAATACAGTTTTGCGATTTTCTGAAAGGTTTCAGAGGGACAGAGTGATTTTGGTGACATTTTGTGACTGTTATAAAGTTGGACTGAATTAATTTAACTGAAAACTGATTAAAAGCTCCAACTACACAATACCTGGATCTGGTTGGACACAGACTTAAAGTGGACAGCTGGACAAAATGAACCAAAGAAGTGGAGAGAAAACATGTTTCTTTTAGTTGAAACAGTCCAAACTGTAGCTGACATGCATTAGTAAAGTAAATAAAGTGAACCAAGTTCCTGCTCTGAATAGTTTGATACCTTTTTAACCTGAACATCTGAAGGAATCACTCTAAGCCTGATGACCTGGTGAAGCCAGCAGTGAGGGAACAAGGTGACAGTTGGACGTTACGATACTTGAGGATGAATATCGATTTTTATTCTAGGAAAGAAAATATCAATATATATCGTGATATCGATATTATCATACAGCCCTAATCCATATAGACAGTGATGAGTGATGAGTCCAATTTTATACTGAATCCTCTCACAAATCATTTCAGATGAAAATCTGACAGATTCACTGCCAACTATCCACCAAAGAAATGCTGCTATTGCATTTTAGGCAATAAAATGTTGATTTTTTTCCCCCCCATTTATCTTCTGATGTATTTCTTGTATATAAAAACGGCTCAAGTCATGAGAAATCTGCAGAATGCCTTTATTTTTAAAAATCCAATTAATCAATTAATTGGCAGAATAATTGATTAAGCCAGGATGAAATCAGAAAAAAGCTTTAATGCTGATATGAGATCAGAGCCAACAGGAAGTAGAACCTCCTGCGTTGCTGTGGAGGAATAAAGGTCCACTCCTTGTTCAGCTGAAGAGGTCATGACCTTTAACCTTTAACTCAGGCTGACATGGAGCTCTGGGCTTTCATCTGTTCAGACAGGTGGGAAAGAACCAGAACCATCACAGACCAACTCCTGTTTGGATCTGGATTTCCCTCAAAAAACAAGAAATCTGATTAGATTTACTTTATAATATTTTTTTTAAATGTTCTCATTTGGGTCAGAACCACCAGTTCCTGCGGCTCAGTAATTTATTTATGAAGATAAATTCAGGCTAAAATAAACTTTTCAACAGATTGTCGTTTGTTTTCCAGAAGTTCTGAGTCAGAACATTTGGACCCAACTCAAGCTAAACAGTGTTGGTTCTGAGGAAGAAGAGAAATGAAACCTGACAGGAGGAGACAGAACCTCCCACAGATCCAGTCGTGACGGTCTGAGCTCAGGTTCTGGTCCGGTTCTGGTCCGGGGACGTTTGCTCAAAGCTTCCCGGTTCTGTCGGCTGACTAGGTTTTGCTTATCTAACCGATCCTCCCTGCTGGTTCTGTTCCTCGGACCGGGTCAGGATGCAGAACTCTGGACTCGTCATGTGACCACTGTGTCACCACTTCCTTTCTCTCTGTGTCCCTCCAGCTGCCAGCCTACAGAACCAGAACCAGAACCAGACCCAGACGACGGGATGAGTTCAGGCTACAGCAGCCTGAGCACCACGCTGACCCTGAAGAACCCGTCTCCTTTCACAGAGGAGGAACCCAAACCCCGCTTCCACAAAGTGTCCCTGGTTACCGTGGAAACCATGCCCGACCCGGACGACCCGGAACCGGAGTACAAGTGGCGGAACCGTTTTCAGGGCGTGACCCAGTTTAAATCCAGCAGCAGGTCCTCCTTCCCTGAAGACGAGGCACCGGCCTCAGGCGGCTCTGTGTACCTGAGCCCGGCTGGAGGCGGGGCCTGGGGGCGGAGCCTGCTGGAGGAGGGGGCGGAGTCAGCTGCTCCCGCAGGTGAAGAGGACGAGCGGCTGAAAGGAGAGACGGAGTGGAGGAAGCCGAGGTGGGAGCCGGAGCCGCTGTCTGGGTCCTACAGCACCGAAGACGACGACTCCTTCTTCACCGGAGTCTTCAAGGCCACCCTGGTGGACCTGACCCCTGACCCCACAACCTCACCTGACCCCCCAACGCCCCCCAAAGTCGACTCCCCCGTCAGCGACATGGACAGCCTGGTGGACACCCTGAGGAGCATGGGGCCCTCGCAGAGGCCCCGGAGCACCGGCGTGCGAGCGGCTCCTCCTCCACCGGTCTCCACCCTGTCCCCCATCAGAGAGGACATCTCACCTGCCACCCTCGGGTCCCTCCATCAGAGAGGACATCTCCACCCTGCCCCCATCAGAGAGGACATCTCCACCCTGTCCCCCATCAGAGAGGACATCTCCACCCTGTCCCCCATCAGAGAGGACATCTCCACCCTGCCCCCCATCAGAGAGGACATCTCCACCCTGCCCCCCATCAGAGAGGACACAGGAAACCCCGTCATCTCCACCCTGTCCCCCATCAGAGAGGACATGGGGAGTCCCTTTGTCCGCAGCCCCCCCCAGAGGACAGAGGAGCCCCAGAACCAGCTGTACACCCTGCCATTGGACCTGGGCCTGAAGGGAACCTCTCCAGAGACGCCCGTCCCCCATTGGAGCTGATGAAGAGTCAGGTACCCGAACTCTTCCTCTCTCTGCTCAGTTTGTCCAGCTGAGGCTCATTTCTGATGCTTCCATCTGGGGGAAATGTCCGAGCTTTGACTTTACGACCTGTCTTTGGTGTGGGGGTACCTCAGGGCTCCATATTGGGCCCTTTACTTGTTTCTTCGTATATGTTGCAGTTGGAATCGATTAGAAACTGCCACAGTGGTAAATGTCATTGCTATGCAGCCGACCTGCACATTTCCATACCAATAAGGCCAGGATGCAGTGAGCCTCTGTTTCTCTCCTCCCTGCAGCCAAACAGTGGTTGAGCCAGAACTTTCTGTTCCTAATGACCACAGAACAAAGTGGACCCTGTTTGTCAATAAAGCTGCTACTGGTCTGGGAAATTTGGCTGCTACTATAGTGACCATGTGAAAAACCTTTTAGTTGCCTTTGACAATCAAACTGCAATCTGTTGTCTAATCCAGACTTTTGTCTTCTTCTAAGGAAGGTTAAGCCTTTCTTGGATCACTGCGACTTTTAGGAAGCTGTTACTGATTCATCATGTTGGTGACCCCAGACATCTTGTGCAGAATGCAGTGGTTTGACTTTCAACCAACACTTTCAGTCCGGACCACATTACACTCGTCTTGTCGTCTTTACATCGGCTTCTCGTTTGTCTTAGAAAATATTATAAGCTCTTATTTGCGTTAAAGTCCTTAAAGGCTTTGCTCCTTTTCATTTTTCAGAGTCATAGAGCTTTTCATCCACATTCGGTCTCTGAGAACTGATGATCATGTACTGTAAGCAAATGTTGGGGCGATTGCAGTTTCTCCATAGCTTCACCTTGACTGTGGTACCAGAAGACCTCCGAGTTAATCTTTGATAAAATGACTGAAAATGATTCCTGCTCTAAAACTCAAGACACTTTAGATCAACAGGCGGTCGGAGTCCAGGAGTAAATGTTGGGACTGTTTCTCAGATCTTGTCCTCTTCCTCCCCAGGAACTGACCTCCTCGCTGCACAACGGGAACGGCGCTCCTTCGTCTCCCACCATCGGCTCCCGCCTCGACAACAGTGTCCTCTTTGGCTCTTACCGCTCCTCAAACTCGGACCTGAAGCTGGAAAACGGGACCGCCCACCGGCCGCTGTTCGGCTCCCTGCCGGACTCAGGAGCCCCGGGAATGAGACTGAGGGAGAGCGGTGAGGCGGGGCCCGTTGGGGACGTAGCAGGGTGCCGTCTGGAGCGCATCTCCTTCCTCGTCAACTCCTCATCGTCCCTGAACGGAGACGCCGGCCCCTCCAGGATCAGCCGATCGTCCTCCTTGATCCTGGGCTCCCCAACCTCCAACAGCCCCACCCGTTTGCTCAGCCCCACCGGCTCCATCGACCCTCACCGGGCCCCCACCATCTCAGAGCCCCACCTGTTTAGCAAGGGGCCCGGGGTCCTACAGAGGAGCCTCAGTTATGAGGGGCTATCACAGGCATCCTTGTTCAGCAGCTTGTCTGGAGGGCCTCAGTTCAGCAGCTTGTCTGGAGGGCCACAGTTCAGCAGCTTGTCTGGAGGGCCACAGTTCAGCAGCTTGTCTGGAGGGCCTCAGTTCAGCAGCTTGTCTGGAGGGCCTCAGTTCAGCAGCTTGTCTGGAGGGCCACAGTTCAGCAGCTTGTCTGGAGGGCCACAGTTCAGCAGCTTGTCTGGAGGGCCTCAGTTCAGCAGCTTGTCTGGAGGGCCTCAGTTCAGCAGCTTGTCTGGAGGGCCACAGTTCAGCAGCTTGTCTGGAGGGCCACAGTTCAGCAGCGTTCTCAGAGGGTCCCAGCTCCAGAACCAGCGAGATGAACCAGACAGCAACCTGATGTCCAAGTATCGAGCCTTCCCAGACGCCTATGTAAGTACTGCAGGATGAGTGAATGTGAGTTATTGGTCAGGTGAATCCTTTCGTTCCGCAGATTAAAACATCTCTCCGCTCTTCACATCACCACTCGGTGGGATGGCATCAGGTCCGTCGTTCGGTGTAAACAGTTTGTTCCCGTCTGTGTTTATGACACGATTATGGAGCTTCTGTTGTGTTAAACAGAAATATAAAAACAGGTTCCAGAAACGGCTGCAGCTCGATCCAAACGTTTTCTTTGCTCCGAGCAACTCGGGTGTAATTAGGCAGCTGAAGGCGTGTCTGCGTGTGGCGCACACGTCTGCACACGTCCCACTGGGGCCAGGAAGGAACCTTCTGATCCAAAAATCATTCACAGTCAGGATTACAGACCTGACTGGAGATGGGCAGTTTCCCTGCAACACAAACCTGAGCAGAACCTGAGCAGAACCTGCCCTCGGGTCAGACTAGAAATGCAAAGCAGCATATTACTGTAAAACTCTGTCAAGTCTCCAAACAAGCGTGAAAATTCAGGTTGTATGTTTTTTATACACAGTCCAGTCACATTAATGTGACCACCACGTACTTTCCACTTCAGAGTTAAATAACCAATCACAGAAGGCAGGTGGCAGCACAGTGCAGTTGAGCGTATATAAAGGGTGTGTGTGGGCTTCGGAAAACATTTCAATCGTTGGCGTAATGCAGAAACGAAGCGATTTATCCGACGTCCAAAAGGGCATGATCATTGGCTTTCGGGCCAAGGGTGGAAGCATTTCCGAAACGGCTGAGTTTGTGAACTGTTCGCGTGCCGCCGTGGTAAAAGTGTACCGTGCATGGCAAAATGGGACTGTCCAAAATCAACGACGTGGCAAATGTGGTGCACCACGGGCCATAGATGACAGAGGCGAACGACGGTTGCGGAGATGCGTTCGGGCAGATAGACGGGCTACCGTTGAGCAACTGACCACTAAAATGAACCAAGGGGCTACCACAAGTGTCTCCCAAACCACTATTCAGCGAACATTGCTGCGTCTGGGCCTCCGAAGCGGACGCCTGGTTCGTGCACCTATGCTGACTGGTGTTCATCGACGACGAAGGCTAGAATTTGCACGCCAGTACAGCAGCTGGACGTCCACTGAGTGGCGACAGGTAGCGTTTTCAGATGAATCGCGTTTTATGCTCCATCGGACAGATGGACGTTGGCGTATAAGGCGTGAAACCTCTGAAAGGAACCACCCTGCAACCATTGCAGGAACGGTCCAAGCTGGAGGCGGGAGCATTATGGTCTGGGGAATGTTTTCCTGGCATTCTCTGGGTTCACTGATTATTGGGGAAGGCACGATGGATCAATACAAGTACGCATCTGTCCTTGCGGACCATGTCCACCCCTACATGCGCATTGTTTTTCCTCAGGATGATGGCATCTTCCAGCAGGACAATGCGAGGTGCCATACAGCTGCCAGTGTACGTGCGTGGTTCGAAGAGCACCAGGATGAGTTTACCGTCCTCCCCTGGCCAGCAAACTCACCTGACTTAAACCCAATCGAGCATCTGTGGGACCATCTCGATCGAGTTGTTCGCGCCATGGATCCTCAACCGCGTAATCTAGCGCAGCTGGCCACGGCATTAGAGTCGGCATGGCTCAACATCCCAGAGAAGACCTTCAGGGACCTAAGTGACTCTCTTCCTGCACGTCTCGTAGCAGTTCGCTCTGCGAAAGGTGGTTATTCTGGCTTTTGACAGATGGTCACATTAATGTGACTGGACTGTGTATTTCCCATCAGCCACTTGAACTTCATGATGACGTCCACTTTTCAAGATGGCTGATCTTTTTGAGGCTTTGAGCCAATTATTACCATAAAGTATCACTCATTTTCATAATTTGGATGAACTTTATGTCACATCATGCTTCCTGCTTTGGCCATCCTGTTCAGTGTCAGCTAGCTTATTTAGTGCGTCTGGCTTTAGCTTCCAGTCATGTTTATGTTCAGCAGTGTGTTGGTTTCTGTGAATCTGGCATTAAGCTAACGTTTTGGCTAGCTGAGCCCATCACCATGTCAAACATATATTCTCCGTTACAACCATGGTGGCCGTTTTGAACAAAGTCCACCAGAAGAACAAAAACTTCCTGTGGTTCAAAATATGTCGGCTATAATTCAACATCAACAAATTCACCTAATTTGTGATTTCAGAGCAAAAATATATTTTCCAAAACAACCCTCGTCGGCATGTAAATATGGTTCCTATGAGTCCAATACCCAAAGTTTTCATCAGCAATAAATAGTGAATTAGTAAATTCTCCTTGTGGACCATCTTGAACATTTCAGTGTCTAACGTTTTAAAATAAAAATCAAACCCTGTGGGAACGTCTGTGATACGTTGGGTTCTTGTCTCCACATGTGAAAGATTTTTCTGAAATATTCAATTATCTGCTCTCTATTATATGAAAACTCTGGGATGTTGCAGCGGTGGAAGGCCGTTATCCGAAGGCAGAGCAGCTGCTGGGATCCTGCAGAGCGTTTCGTGCTTCAGGTCTAGATAAATATTGTCGGAGTTGTCCGCACCCGCAGCAGCTATCTGCCTGATCCTGCAGAGACGCAGCCGCGCCTCTCCTTCGCATTCATCCTCCGCTCTGCTTGACGAGGTGATGGGGAGAGAATTCCTCCGGAACCACGTGTCTTCATCACACCGCCCGGTTCTGCTGAAGCAGCACTTTCTCTGGCCGCAGGCGGGAGCGGAGCAGCTTCACTCTGCTGGTTTCAGCTCTGAAGCCTCTGGACCCGGTCAGAAGCAGAACCAGAAGCAGGTTGTGTAGTTTGACGAGCCGTGAGACCGAGGAATGTGGAGGGAACCTCTCCATTGTCTGTCAGTCAGCAGCTGAGATCCGGTTTTTCTACCAACATCAGCAGGTTGATTCTGATGGACGGCTCGGTCCAGGAAACGGCTTTAGAGCTTCACGCCCTGCCGCCGCGTCATGTATGATCAGGAACAGGTTGAGCATGAAACCAGAGGAACCTCAGAAGATGACGGATGAAAACGTCTCAGGCCTGCAGATGAAGTCAGAGCAGCGAGAGTTGAAACAGGAGCCGGGCCTCCGCGGTCCGAAACCCGATCCCAGTGACACCCGACCCTCCTGACCTGAACAAATCAGACCCAGAAATCCTCCTGCTGCTCCAGCGGAGCCTTAGGAACCTGATGATGATGATTGGTCCTGAAATGTTTCTGTTTGTCTGCAGCTCACCAAGGAGAAGGAACACGGGAAGCTGAACCCGCGACCAGGAAAGGTGAGTTCCACCAGTTAGTCCAACTGGTTAAACTGGTTCCAGAACAATAAAATGGCAAGGCTGATTGTTGACAGGACAAAAGTCAGTGGAAGGAAGACCTTCTCTGTCCCATTCAGACTCCACTAAAGAGAAGACGGATATGTCTCATGACCAACAGGAGACAAAATCTGCAACCAGTTCAGGCTCTTTGTCCAGTCCAGAACATCCAGCTGCTGGTCTGTGGTCTAGTTAAAGGCCTCGCCTCATCATGGCCTCAGCTTCTGACAGAACCACTGGCAGTGAAGCAGGCCCACAGCATGATGCTGCCACCACCATGCTCCACAGCTGGTGCGGTGTAGTTAAAGTACAGAGAGCTCCCCGTCTCCTCTGGACGCGTTTCTTCAGTTTATGACTGTTCTTAATTTATTACCCAGATTATTACAATGACATCTGGAAACGTGGAATAAACTCGACCCAAGGTCAATCCTGATCAGAACGGTGAAGACAAGATGGCCGCTTTGCAGATTCTGACTCCAGAAAACCTCCATTAAATGTTTTCCCTGCAGACCTTCAGCTTCAGTCAGGAGGGAGACTTTCCCAGCGGGTGGAGGTGTTGGGGACGGGGGAGGCGGAGGAGATGGGGGGGCGGGTCTTCATCAGAAGAACTGGTTCGACCAAATCATTTCAGCTGAAAACCACAGCGCTTGCAGAGCATCAGGCCTGCTGGAGCATGCTGCTGCTGCTGCTGCTGCTGCTGCTGCTGCCGCCGCTGCTGGAGCTGCTGCTGCTGCCGCGCTGCTGCTGCCTGCTGCTGCTCGCACCAGCAGCTGTTCCCGAGTCTTCCACTGCTCTGCTAACAGAAGTCACCTCGCTGCGGCATGATCCGGCCCAGCAGCTCGGCTTTGGGCAGAAATGGCTGGAGTGCCTAGTCATCGGCTATCTGCTGAGTGCCGCTTTCACTCTCTGATAGTCTGGATTATGCTCGCTATCAGACCGGGTCAGGTCGTCCAGCTGTGATGTTGGGATCGCGCTGTGCTGTAATCCGTCATATTAAACCCAGATAGATTTTTCTTGTTTGAAGTTCTGCTGTTCGCGTTGCGGGCTCTTGCTCGCCGCTTGGATGCTGCTGCTGCTGCTGCTGCCGCTGCAACGCCAGCTGCTGCTGCTGGAGCTGCTGCTGCTGGAGCTGCTGCTGCTGCTGCTGCTGCTGCTGCTGCTGCTGCCGCTGCTGCTGCTGCTGCTGGAGCTGCTGCTGCTGCCGCCGCTGCTGGAGCTGCTGCTGCTGCCGCCGCTGCTGCTGCCGCTGCTGCAGTCGAACACCAGCAGCTGTTTCCCACCGAGTCTCTTCCACTGACTCTGCTAAACAGAAGTTCACCATCAGCTGCAGGACGATGATCCCAGGAACACCAGCAAGTCGGCCTTTAAATGGGCAGAAATAAAGGATCTGGAGTGGCCTAGTCAAAGTCAGGGCCTAAATCTGACTGAGATGCCGACTTTCAACTCTCCGATATGTCTGAATTTAATCAAATCAGCTATACAGACCGGGTCAAAGGTCGTCCAGGGTGATGTTAGGGTTCAGCAGCAGGTCAGGAATAAATACTTTTCAGTCATTATTTTAAAACCAGTATCAGATTTTTCTTGTTTGATTTTTAAGTTTCTGACTGTTTCCAGCGTTGACGGGTCTCATAATGCCAGATCAGAACCGTCTCTGGAAATGACTCTGACCTCTGCTCCTCTCAACAGATTTACATCTTCGACCGGCCGGGAATGTGCGGCCGCAGGATGGAGATCCGTGGAGACGTGATGGACGCCACATCCTGGGAGCTGCAGGACACCATCTCCATCAGGGTGGTGCGAGGAGGGTGAGCCGCCGCCGCACCGGCCAAGGTTCAACGGGTCCAAAGGGTTCAAATCAACGGGTTCACACGGTCCAAACGGTTCAACAAAGGGTTCCCAAACGGGTTCAATCCAACTGGGTCCAAACGTTCAAGGTAAACGGGTTCAACACGGGTCCAAATGGGTTCAACGGGTCACGGTCCAGAAATGGTCAACGGTAGGAAAGGTGAGTAGGATATTTATTAAACTTGAATTAAGGCACGAGTGTGTGCAGAAAATGGATGGCTGGATGGATGGATGAATGATGGATGGATGATGGATAAACGATGGATGGATGGATGGATGAAGGGATGAAGGAATGAAACAGCTCTGCCTTGGTTCAGGCTTCTGGGGGATGAAACTGAGGAGATTCGATTATTCCTCAGATTTTACTCCAATGTCTCTCGGTTCTGGATCTACAACATTAATCTATAATATCCTGTCATATCCAGGTCGGTGTGGCGTCTCGTAATCCCAGACAGATTATCTGGCTGATCAGGTTGATGGTCATAAAGACGATCGGCTATAATTAATGCCAAAAAGCTGCTCGTCTTCCTCATTCCGGTTCGGCTCCTGAGCCACTAACCTGGTGGCGTGTAAACATGGAGGACGCGCCACGCCTGGTTTCTGCTGAACTCTGGGTGTGGAGCGTCTCCATGTCACTCAGCCAGCAGGTGGAGGAATGTTCCGTTTACTCTGCCGGTTCGCAGCTGGTCCCTGCTTGATCCTGGAGTGACGACTGACACGTTAACCTTTGACCTCTGACACGCAGCACGTTCTCACGGCCGGCTGCTCTCCTGCAGGTGGGTCCTCTATGAAAAGCCCAACTTCAAAGGGGAGAAGGTCGCCCTGGACGAGGGAGACGTGGAGCTCACCTGCCCCTTCAGCCCACCTGAGGAGGCGCCGCGGGACGGACAGGAAGAGGAGAAGAAGAACGGAGAAACGGAGGAGACGCCGACCCAGAAGTTCGTCATCGGATCGATTCGCAGAGCGGTCAGGGTGAGATGCTTCACTTCTCCTTTCAACACGCAGACACAGAGCGGTGATGCTGCAGGCTAGAGCGCCACCTGCTGGTCGACAGGCTAAACGTCTTCGTTTCAGACCTGTGAGGCGAGGAGCAGGGAGTTTTTATTCCCATTGTCCTCCTGCCGTCAGTCTGAGCTGCAGGTGATCAGATTATTCAGTTTAAACAAAGGGGAAGAGGAGGAGGAGGGAGAGGAGGAAGGAGGAAGAGGAGCTGCTGGTCTGATGACTCCAGTTAGTCTGGGAGCAGGACATGATCTCACTAGCACCATCTAGTGGCCCCATTCAGAACCTGCAGGTTTAAAGGAAATGTGACCGTCTGAACGATTGAGCCGATCGATATAGTAGAGGATTATTTTTTTTCTACTAGGAATTAAAATAATAATTTAATCTCAGAATTACTAGTTTTAATGTCATAATGGGGAAAAAACTGAAAAGCAGTCTTCATCAACCCGGTTCTACTAGAACTGTTCTGTGTAGACATTTTCCTACTTGTGGCTCATGGCTTACACTCTCTGTCTTCTCTGACCTCTGTGGGACGTTGGGTGACCTCTGTCTGACGTTCAGTGACCCATGTGGTGCGTTCAGTGACCTCTGTCTGATGTTCAGTGACCTCTGTCTGACGTTCAGTGACCCATGTGGTGCGTTCAGTGACCTCTGTCTGATGTTCGGTGACCTCTGTCTGACGTTCAGTGACCTCTGTCTGACGTTCAGTGACCCATGTGGTGTGTTCAGTGACCTCTGTCTGATGTTCGGTGACCTCTGTCTGACGTTCAGTGACCTCTGTCGGACGTTGGGTGACCTCTGTCTGACGTTGGGTGACCTCCGTCGGGTTCAGTGACCTCTGTCTGACGTTCAGTGACCTCTGTCTGACGTTCAGTGACCTCTGTCTGACGTTGGTGACCTCTGTCTGACGTTCAGTGACCTCTGTCTGACGTTCAGTGACCTCTGTCGGACGTTGTGACCTCTGTCTGACGTTGGGTGACCTCTGTCTGACGTTGGGTGACCTCTGTCTGACGTTCAGTGACCTCTGTCTGACGTTCAGTGACCTCTGTCTGACGTTGACCGTTGCTTGGGTGACCTCTGTCTGACGTTGGGTGACCTCTGTCTGACGTTGGGTGACCTCTGTCTGACGTTGGGTGACCTCTGTCTGACGTTGGGTGACCTCTGTCTGACGTTGGGTGACCTCCGTCGGGTTCAGTGACCTCTGTCGGATCTTCTCCATGTCCTCCTCAGGACTACAGCGTTCAGAGATCTGTCTCTTCCCAGAAGAGAACGCGAGGGGAGAAGGTGGTTTTCCGGGACACGGCGGAGGACGCCAGGATCTTCGGGTTTCCCATCAAAGCCAACTCCATCATCGTGAACGCCGGGCTGTGAGCGAGCCGCCGCCTGAGAGGCCAGGTGGGTCTCTGTCTGGGGACGGTTCTGACCCAGATGTTGTTCCGCTCCTCAGCTGGCTGGTCTTCGCGCAGCCCTTCTTCCAGGGCGTTCCCCGCATCCTGGAGGTGGGGGGCTACTCCAGCCCGGCGGCCTGGGGGGTGGAGCAGCCCTACGTGGGCTCAGTGCATCCCCTCAAAGTGGTGAGTACTCCTGCTGACGCCGGCCTGGTGCTGCTGACGCTGATAACCTGAGCTCGGTTCTGTGACAGGGAGAACCTCGGGTGGAGAACATGAGCGAACCCAAGGTGAGAACCTGCAGCAGCGTCTGGTCAGATCCTGCGGCTTCCAGCCAGCCGGCGTCCTGACGACCCTCTCTGTCCTCAGATGGTGATCTACGAGAAGCCGTACTTCTCTGGGAAGTCCAGGACCATCTCCTCCAACACGAGGGACTTCATGAGCCGGACGGACCGCCAGCAGAACCTCTTCATGGCCAGCCTGGGCTCCCTGAAGGTCCTGGGAGGAATGTGAGTGAGGCGCTGAAGGAAAGTGGTGAGATCTGACCGTGGACCAGTCTGACCAGCTCCGTCTGCCGCTCCAGCTGGGTGGGATACGAGAAGGAGGGTTTCCGTGGCCACCAGTACCTGCTGGAGGAGGGCGAGTACCACGACTGGAGGGTGTGGGGGGGCTGCGACTCCGAGCTGCGCTCCGTCAGGATCATCCGGGCGGTAGGTCCACGTTGTCCACTCATGAGTTCCTCTAAGGTTGATCGATCTTACCGGTCGACTAATTGATGAGTGACCATTTCCTTTAACTTTAACATCATCTTGTGTGACTGAATAAACAGAAAACTGTGATTTTGAACTTAGATGTATTTAAAATGCAACACCACAGGAACCTCTTGAGTTGCTGAGTATGAATATAAAATAATTGTACTGTCGGTGGTCGATCTAGAATTAAAGCTTTTCTCCATGAAGTGCATTAACAGCCCTAAAAATCAGCCTTGCTTATTGACTTTTTCCATCAGGTTTAATTTGTTCCAGTTTTTCCCTCCTCTTTTCCGTCTGCCTTCATAGCAGATGAGTCGTTTCTGATGGAGTTGTTGATGCTGCGGCGCTGGATGAGTGACATTTCAGTGAAACTTCAGGATGCTGTTCAGTGTTTTTATTTCAAAACAGAATCTCATGAAAACCATTTTCCATTCCACACCGGACTCTGCTGGAACCGCTTCTCTTTCCTGTTCTGGTGTGGCTGCCATCTTTGTTTCTGTATTAACTGGCTGGGCTTTAGGCTGGCCAGCAGCTCCTCCTGCTGGATGGAGGCCAAATTACAACACTGAGAAAACGAGCATAAGCAGACGTTGGAACTGATTAGTTGTTAATGGTTTATAGTATCAAAAACTACCGTATTTTCCGCACTATAAGGCCTTCAATGAATGGCCTATTTTAAAACTTTTTTCATATATAAGGCGCACCGGATTACAATGCGCACTGTTGGCTTTGGAGGAAATTGGAGGTTTTTAGGTGCGCCTTATAGTGCGGAAAATACGGTAATCGCGATGGCTTGCATCCCTTGTTTCCATACGGTCGGCCATCTTAACGTCTGTGTAGGAGGAGCTGCTCAGAATCCACTTCCTGCTTCCAGGACCTGACGGACCCGGTGATGGTGATGTTCGAGCAGCTTGAGGAGGAGCAGGGCGTGACGGAGGAGAGGACCTTCGAGGTGACGGAGGCCATCCCTGACGTGGAGCTCTTCGACTATAAAACCTCCACCCGCTCGATCCACGTCCTCGGTGGAGCGTAGGTTCTTCTTCTGTGGCTCTAGGCGCCGACCTCGGCCGTCACCTGACCGGCCTGACTCTCTGACCCCCAGGTGGATCGCCTACTCCCATGTGGACTTCTCAGGGAACCAGTACATCCTAGAGAAAGGCTTCTACAACAACTGTGCTGACTGGGGCTCCCAGGACACCCGGGTCTGCTCGGTCCAGCCCATCTTACCGGTGAGAACCGGTCCGGCGAACCGGGTCGCTCTCAGCGCCGCCGCTGGTTTCACTCTTGTGTTGTTGTGTTTCAGGCTCCAGCCGAATCCTCCGGCTCCAGAGACCAGGTGAGTGGTGGACGACGTCCATCTTCGGATCAGAACCAGGATGAATCGCGTGTTTCTGGCCGTTTTATCTCCATTTCAGAAATGGTTTGGTGGTAAAATACATATTGGGAAGTAAATAAACGAAATATTTAGCTCCGATCTAAATACTCAGCAAACTAAATATTTATCTCCAGCAGAATCTTGGAGCTAAATATTTAGTTAGCAAGCTAATAAAAGCTAAAACTTAAACTTACAAACTGATTTAGCTTCCAATATAAATATTTAGTTAGTAAGTTGATTATCTGGGTCCAAACTACATATTTAATTTTAAGCTAAATATGTAGTCCTGAATTACATCTCTAATTAGCTTAATATTCAGCTAAAGTGTAAATTCACGGATAACCGGAAGTGGACTACCAAAATAAAAGCTGTTTCCTGGGAACTCGCTGTAGAGTCAGACTGCTCCATGTGACCAACTTTATCAGTGAAGATATGAAAGGATGGAACTTTTCTCTATGGAAATATTGATGAACTAAGCTACACATTTTCAACAGAAACGATCCTTAAAATCCTGATTTCTTCTGTATTTTAGTGTTCGGCTCCTTTTTGCTGCAACTTTGTGCTTCTTCACTCATTTCGGACGCTACAGGATCTAATCGATTCTCCTCTCCTCCAGATCATCCTCTACTCTGAACCAGACTTCCAGGGCGAATGCCTCGTCTTCCACCACAGCCAGGGGGCGCTGTCAGAGAAGTTCCTCATCAGGTCGTGCCGAGTGGTGAGAGGAAGGTGAGAACCGGAGCGTCGAGTTCAGGCTGCTGCTTCATCCCAGAGAACGAACTGGAAGAGCTAAAGTTACATCTTAACAGGCTAATTAACGGAAAGAGCGAATAGCTGCAGACTCAACGGTTCCCTCTTAAAGGGCCAGTATCAGGATTGTTCCCTCATCAAAAACCCAACTGCACAACAAAAAGAGGCCCGGTTAGACACACACACACTGTGACACACACACACACACTGTGACACACACACACACACACACTGTGACACACACACACACACACTGTGAGACACACACACACACACTGTGACACACACACACACACTGTGAGACACACACACACGCACACTCACACTGTGACACACACTCACACTGTGACACACACACACACACACACTGTGACACACACACACACACTGTGACACACACACACACACTGTGAGACACACACACACACACTGTGACACACACACACACACTGTGAGACACACACACACACACTCACACTGTGACACACACACACACACACACACACTGTGACACACACACACACACTGTGACACACACACACACACTGTGAGACACACACTCACACTGTGACACACACTGTGACACACACACACACACTGTGACACACACACACACACACACTGTGACACACACACACACACTGTGAGACACACACACACTCACACTGTGACACACACACGCACACACTGTGACACACACTCACACTGTGACACACACACACACACTGTGAGACACACACACACACACTCACACTGTGACACACACTGTGACACACACTGTGACACACACACACACTGTGACACACACACACACACTGTGAGACACACACACACACACACTCACACTGTGACACACACTGTGACACACACACACACACACTGTGACACACACACACACACTGTGACACACACACACACACTGTGAGACACACACACACACACTGTGACACACACACACACTGTGAGACACACACACACACACTCACACTGTGACACACACACACACACACACACTGTGACACACACACACACACTGTGACACACACACACACACTGTGAGACACACACTCACACTGTGACACACACTGTGACACACACACACACACTGTGACACACACACACACTGTGACACACACACACACACTGTGAGACACACACACACACACTCACACTGTGACACACACTCACACTGTGACACACACACACACACACTGTGAGACACACACACACACACTCACACTGTGACACACACTGTGACACACACTGTGACACACACACACACTGTGACACACACACACACACTGTGAGACACACACACACACACACTCACACTGTGACACACACTGTGACACACACACACACACACTGTGACACACACACACACACTGTGAGACACACACACACACACTCACACTGTGACACACACACGCACACACTGTGACACACACTCACACTGTGACACACACACACACACTGTGAGACACACACACACACACTCACACTGTGACACACACTGTGACACACACTGTGACACACACACACACTGTGACACACACACACACACTGTGAGACACACACAAAACACACTCACACTGTGACACACACTGTGACACACACACACACACTGTGACACACACACACACTGTGACACACACTGTGACACACACACACACACTGTGACACACACTGTGACACACACTGTGACACACACACACACACTGTGACACACACACACACCACTGTGACACACACACACACACACACTGTGACACACACACACACACTGGCTCCTCCAGACTAGCCTGCAGCAATTAGCAAACAGCTGCTGCTCAGAGGGACGCTGGTAAAGAAACGTTGAAGGGTTAACAGAGGAGACTTCCTGGAGGCGGAGCTTCAGAGAGAGCAGGAGCTCTTAAAGAGACAGATGCCCGATTTCAAGATGTTTAGTTACAAAGTACATTTTCTTTCAAGTCATATTCAATATACAGCTGAATTGTGCTATGAAACGGCACCAGGAGCCTGGAAACACCTGGTGATGGACAGCATGAAGGTGTGTCTGTGTTCCAGCTGGGTCCTCTGTGAGAACAAGCGGTTCTCTGGCACCATGCATGTCCTGTCTGAGGAGGACTATCCCAGTCTGCCCAGCATGGGCTGCTGCTCCTCCAGCTGCCCGGTGCTCTCCATCAAGCTGCTGCCGACGGTGAGGAGCGTGTGGCGGCCGCAGCCCGGCGCGCCGCCGCCACACGCTGACGTCCTCCTGTGTGCAGACGCTGTCGCTGCCGTCCGTGTCTCTGTTCGGCCTGGAGGGTCTGGAGGGCCGGGAGGTCACCACCGGGTCAGAGGTCAGCAGCCTGGTCCTGGACGGCTTCAACGACCACATCCTGTCGGTCCGGGTCAACAGCGGCTGGTCAGTGTGTGCTGTCGCAGTGTGTGCAGGTGTGTGTCAGTGTGTGTGTCAGTGTGTGGTAGTGTGTGTGTCAGTGTGTGTGTCAGTGTGTGTGTGTCAGTGTGTGTGTGTGTGTAGTGTGTGTGTGTGTCGCAGTGTGTGTGTGTGTCAGTGTGTGTGTCAGTGTGTGTGTGGTGTGTCAGTATGTGTGTGTCAGTGTGTGTGTGTCTAGTGTGTGTGTGTGTGTGTGTGTGTCATAGTGTGTCACAGTGTGTCGCAGTGTGTGTGTGTGTCAGTGTGTGTGTCAGTGTGTGTGTGTCAGTGTGTGTCAGTGTCAGTGTGTGTGTGTGTGTGTGTCAGTGTGTGTGTGTCAGTGTGTGTCAGTGTGTGTGTGTGTCAGTGTGTGTGTGTGTCAGTGTGTGTGTCAGTGTGTGTGTCAGTGTGTGTGTCAGTGTGTGTGTCAGTGTGTGTCAGTGTGTGTGTGTCAGTGTGTGTGTGTCGCAGTGTGTGTGTGTGTCAGTGTGTGTGTCAGTGTGTGTGTGTCAGTGTGTGTGTGTGTGTGTCATAGTGTGTCAGTGTGTCGCAGTGTGTGTGTGTGTCAGTGTGTGTGTCAGTGTGTGTGTGTCTAACTGGGCCTCCTTTTGCTGTGCAGTTGGGTGTTATGTGAGCATAGCAACTACAGGGGGCGCCAGTTCCTCCTGGAGCCGATAGAAATCACCAACTGGCCCAAGTTCAGCTCCCTGGACCGGGTCGGGTCCATGTACCCCGTCAGACAGGTCGGCCCACCTCAGCTCACTTCGCTTCGCTCTTCATTTCCAAAAACCGCTTTGACCAAACTGGAGAATCGTCTCTGCTTTTCACTAACGAACCATCATTAAACCCAAAACTGGGCTTCACTCACGTCTAGGGCAAACTGTTTTAACATAAAATAAGCTTCACTCTCGGCTATGACAAACTGTTTTAACACATTTACATCCCAGATATTTGATCCTGGTTTATCATTAGACATATTAGTAAATTAAATCTAATCTGATTGGTATAAATGACATCAGATTTACCATCAAGTCGTACTGGGGGTTTGAGTCAAGACACCTACAATAAATGACTACCTGAAACATATATTTCAGATAATAATAATAAATGTACTTAATTAAGATTTCTTGCTTTTTGTTGTGACCATTCCTGAGTCCAACTCTAGATATCCTGAATGTTTTTTAGACACCATGTCTATAAAATTCAGTTTGTGGAAATTAAATTGCACATATCTTGAAAACAAATGTGACTCAGATATTTTAAATCACTATGAAGGATGGTCAAAATGTACTTGTCACTTTTAAATATCTGGAACGTAATTACAGATAGGCAGACAAAACATATTTTGTTAAATGGGCTTGCCATAGATGTCTCATACCTTCACGCGTTCCTCCTGCAGAAGCGTCACTTCTTCCGGGTGAAGAACAAGGAGAGCGGCCACTTCCTGTCGGTGCAGGGCGGGGTGGAGGAGCTGAAGTCGGGCCGGGTGGTGGCGGCGGCGGAGGCGGAGCCGCTGAGCGACGTCTGGTTCTACCAGGAGGGACGGATCAAAAACAAGGTGAGCGTCCCAAACATCTCCGATTACATCAGATGATGTAAGACGTTCCTGAAGTTCCTGAACTCGTGTCTCTGCTGCAGCTCTCGCCCTCCATGTGTCTGCAAGTGATGGGCAGCGTGGAACCGGCAGCCAAGGTGGTTCTGTGGAGCGAGAGCCGGCAGCCGACCCAGAACTGGTCGGCGCAGATGCAGGGTCCGATTGGCAGCCTGACGTTCCCTGGAATGGTGCTGGACGTTAAAGGTGAGGCAGGAAGAGCGGCAGCTACGCAGAGCAGGTAGTAACCGGTTCCATTTACGTCTCTACCGGTTTGAATGAATTACTTTTCAGAGTATTTTTACTACGCTGTACTTGGAAGTATTTCTGCTCTTGAGTAAAATTTCTGGATTTTCTTCCCACTGGATGAAAAACAAACATGTTTTGATCAAAAATCCACCAGACAGACTCACACTTGCAGTTATTGTTCAAGTTTCATCAGTTTTTATTGAAAGAAACGGATTTGGAAAAATTGTCTTTCGCCTCATTTAGTTATTATTTTTTAGTTTTATTGTCATTTTCCCTAAAATACCAAAATTTCTACTTAACTGTATATTTTAGGTAAATTGGTGATTTTTAAATATTAAGCGAAGTCACTTGAGTAGACCTTTCACTGCCTTTTACTTGAGTAAAAGCACGTCCACCTCCTCTGGATCTCCGATGTCACAGAGTTTTGATCGTTTGACCAATAATTCATTTTATTTTGCACTTTTAAACAGAAGTCTGTCTCTTTGGAGGTTTCAGTTTGGAATAGTTTTATTTTGCATCAGTCTTCAATGCAGTTCAACATAAACTACTCATGGGCCAAAACTTGAATTAAATTAATTAATGACGATAATGATGAGGTTTGCAACTTGTATCGTAAGTTAATTTACTACATAAGGTCATAAAAATGTAGTAATTATTAAGAAAGTGGCAGATTGTTTTACTCGTGTGCAGAAAAGTGTTTGTGAATTAAGGATGAAACTTGTTAAATCCAGTGAATAAACAGATCAGTTTCCAGAATATTATAATTACTATAAATCCAGAGTATTCCTGCATCAGAGGTTTTCAGGTCTGAATGTCTGAGGATCCGACATCGTTACTGAATCAAAACTGAAACCAGAAACTCGACCTGCATCAGACGTTGTTGATCTGATGTGATGGAATGTTTTCTCGCTGCCAGGCGTTAGACCTCCAGTCTTCATGTCTGTCCGTCCTCGTCCTCAGCTCTGCTGTCTGATCTCCGCAGGCGGCAGAACGTACGATAAGGAGCATGTGGTGGTGATGCCGGAAAACGAGGAGAGGCCGAGTCAGCAGTGGGAGATCCAGCTGCTGTAGCCGGAAACCTGCTGCGCCTTCCTGGAGCTGCATGTTGTCCTGGATGCACTGAGACCGGCGGACAGAATCTGGAGCCGTTTCTCCAGATTCTGGAGAAACGGAGCAGGAGGTTCTCCAGAACCTCCTGCTCCGTTTCTCGGCAGCAGGAGGTTCTGTTACCAAAGATGCATCCGACTTTCTGGTTCCTCCTGTCAATGTTCTGCCTGGATCGCTGCACGTCGACCAGCAGAACAGGAATGTTGGCTCTCAGTATGTTTATATGTATACGTGTGTGGACGACGCTGCAGCCGGGTTCTTTTTATTAGCCTCCTATTGTTACATTAACCTGCTTCTGCTCTGTTAATATTTGAAATGAAATGCATTCAGTTGGAAGACGATGTTTCACCAGGGAAGGGTTTTAAAATGTTCAATAAACAATAAGGGGAGATCATCTGTCTGACTGGCTTCCTGGAAAATGCTACTTGAAATAGCATGATGGGTTAACGTGGTCTGCATTTAGGTTAAAATATCCCGGACGAGCCCCCATTTTTTTGTTTGAGTCGCAAAATAAATGGCAAACTTGTCACTTTAAGAGGACATAAGACTCCTGCATATCTGAACCTGAGACATTTGTACAGTTAAACGTAAGTTATTTAGCCTGTTAAAAATGTAAAAGGGGCTTCATTGTTTCACTGTTATTCATTCACAAACAAAAGTATGTAGCTAAACTAAATAGCTAAAAATATAGTTGAGATATTTAACTAGCAAACAATTCAAATTGATTATTTAGCTGCCAGCTAAGCATTTAGCTAGCAAGTTAAATATTTACATCCAAATTGAATATTTTACTTTATTATATTTAGAAACATTCACATTATTTTTCCCTACACAGGCATGCAGATTTGCTTTGGATCATTTGGTGCAAAACTGGAAGTGTAAGATTTTTTACAGTGTGACGCAAAGAAAACAATTTGTGTACTTGCACTTATGAATTGAAGAGATGAAACTGTTGCTTTTCATTTGTGAAAGACTGAAAAAAATCTACAATTACAAAATTCCTTTAGGACTTCAACTTCAAAGTAACAATGTAAAAATACTTTTGCACCAAAAATACCTCCGTAGAAAGAATTGGGCTGTCCAGACTGCTGTGAAAAACTGGAATATGACTCATATGTGGCCAAAAAAATCTGGTTTGGATTGCTGGGAGTTTCCTGCTGGTTCAAAGAAAGTAACCTGGAAGTTCAAGAGGAGAAACCTAGAAGATTCAGGAACCTGCAAGGTTTTAAAAACAACCAAGATCTGGAAGGCAACATAGGGGAAAAGCCTGCAAGTCCTGGGAACTTTACATTCGCTCTGCAGAAGAAGCCTGATGAAACAAATAGTAGAAAATGTCAACAACAAAGTTTCCTCTAAGCCACTGGTTCTTAACCAGTGGCTTTATATTACTAAATCAGAATACCACAAAGTCTTTATTATTTATTATTAATTGTTCATTCTCTTAAGAATATAGAGCTAATTAAATGATCTAAACCTTAAAGTGGTTCCAGTTTCTCTCGATGGCCAACCTGCTGAAACATTTTAAATTCCTTGGGTCGTTCCTGGACAGTCAGATCAACTTTGCTGAAAACACTGACTGTATTTTGAAGAACTGTCCTCAGAGACTCTACCTCTAATAAGACTTGGTGATCATGGGGTGAAACAACTGGACTAGGGTCACCCCTATGTCTTGAATTTGAAGGGAAAAATCATTTTATCACTCCAGAAGGGTTCAGTGAATGCGCACATGAATCTGATGGGTTCGGTACCTCAAAAACGGTTAAGAACCGCTGCTCTAAGTTGAGCTGCAGCGGCTCGGCTGTTTGCAGTGAAAACACCGGATCGTGTTGCTCCGCTGCAGGTCTTGGCTCTGAATGGGGAAACATGGAGGCTGTGAATGTTTGACCTGCTGAGACACGAGCAGCATGAGGGACAGGCGGCTCCAGATCGGCTCCTTCGTTATCCAGGACATCTGCAGCTAACGGCAGCAGCATCACTTCCTGCTCAGAACCGGCCCGGCAGCATTCCTGCTCATCCCGGAGCGGATCGTTTTCCAGCCGGGAGTCCTCACACCGACCAATGAGCTGCTGAGCTCACACAAAGCTGAGCTGTGATTGGTCGGGAGTTGCTGCAGCAGGTGCGTCTCGGATCCGGGTCGGCAGAAAGACGTCCAGTTTCAGGTGGGAGGACAAGCTGAGGACAGGAGCTGAGGCTTCAGGGAATTAAAGGTTCTGCTGCTGGTTCTGTTCAAGCTGAGCCATGGATGAAAACCTCTCCTCAGTGAGTGACACCAGAACCCGACTCTGACCCGACGCAGGCCGACGTTAAGCTGTGTGTCTCCTCAGGACATGTGGTGGGGGACGCTCGGCACCATCCGACCCTTCCCCAACTTCCACCCGGACCGAGACGCGGCGGACATCCAGGCGGCGCTGGAGAGGAAAGGTACGGGCCGAGGTTCCCCTGACCCGCCCCGAACCGAACCGGGCCGGGAGCCTGATGTTTGTGGACTTTGTTCAGACGCGGCGGCGCTGGTGAGGATCCTGACCAACCGCAACAACGCCCAGAGACGAGCCGTCGCCCAGAGCTTCCAGGACCAAACCAAGCAGGTAGGCAGACAGGAAGTGGAGCAGGAAGTGAGCCGAGCATCACCTCACATAGCAGCGAGGGAAATACAGGAATGCTCCCGGAAATTCACAAAGTAAACGTATTTAAATAAGTCAATTAATCACAAGATGAATTAAAACAAGCTCAATAATTTCCATTTGCTTGATTTATCAATTTCTCTGTTTTCTCTTCCTACCAAAACCTGGATGGTAAAGTTTTCAGTCTGGTTCACCATATTTTTAAGGATCATTTTGTTTACAGAGACTAATATTTAATTTGTTTAGTTTATTTTGAATATTTAAAATGTCTTCTGGTTCCACTTTAAATGTCCTTTACAGTTTATTAATCTGTCCTCTCATTATTATCCCATTTCTGTTGTGTTACTGGAAAATGGTCTCAATATTATCATTTATCCTAATAACTTCTGGGCCAAATTATCATCCAGCAGAACCATGACAGGTTTGAGTTTATCATGTTTTGTTTTATTTCTGTCACTTCCTGGAGTATTTTGAATCGCTGCTTGTGATTGGTTCTTTTTCATCCAAGGGCTGGATGCTGATTGGATGGTAAGGCAATTTGCATTCGCTTTAAGTTGGGAATGCAGTTAAGACCATATTTTACATATAAAAGACAAGAAGTTTCACACATTTTTGGCCTGCTCTGTGTTCCATACATGAGGAACAGGAGTGTCAGAGTGTGACTTATAAATGTTACCTTGATAAATGCGCTCAGATTAGTGGAACAGAGACGATTCAAGTTTTAGAGCAAAACTGCATGAAAATATGAACCATCTCACAGTGGTTCATATTTACAGTGGAAAGTGCTAAAACTCACACAGTGCGACGCCCAATGAATGAATGAATGTTGGAGCCTCCCTGTTGCTCAACATGTCTCTCCACGTCGCTGCTGCACTTTGATCCCTGCGCTCTGTGTTTGCTGACCAAACATGCGTTGACACACCTGTGTTTGCAGAAGGAGCTGAGCACTGACGGCCAGCTGGTCTTTACCCTGTTCTCTCATCGCGTCCGTCCTGAAGCAGCAGCTCCTCCCTGCAGCGTTAAAGCTGAAGCTCTGCAGAGAGAAACACACAAAGCCCTGCGGGATAAAACGGAAAACAATCCGTTTCTTTCATTCTGATTCAATAAAAAAATCCAGCAGACGCTTCATTGAAGCTCATCTTATACACAATTAAAATGATCATTTTTAATGTTTTTATTTTATTTTTTTAAATTTAATTTTTTTTTTTACTAAGATGAACCTTTTTATTATTTTACTGTTTCAATTTACATGGAAATAATAATTTTTAATATTTACATTTTATTTGATTTTTTTAGTTTTTTCGTTTTATATTTTTTATTTCTTTCTGTAATTTATTTTTATTACTGATTTACTTTTTAATAATTTTTGTTCATTCATTTAACTTTTTTTAATTGTCCTGGGAATAAGAGGAAGGCTTCTAACCCTTTAGTGAGCCAGAACCTGGGCCTGGTTCTCCCGGTTCTCCTGGTTCTCCTGGTTCTCTCCGGTTCTGGAGAGCTGCTGCGGACCTTCAGGTGTTTCTGTGCCGCTGCAGGACCTGAGCGCGGCTCTGAAGAAGGTTCTGTCCGGGGATCTGGAGGATCTGCTGCTGCAGCTGCTGCTGCAGCCGGAGCAGCTGGAGGCCCAGCGGCTGAAGGCGGCCATGGCGGTGAGCCTCCGGATCCGGTCGGGAGTTCACCAGAACCGTCCGGGTTCTCATCCGGTCCGTGTGTCTGCAGGGTCTGGGCACCGACGAGGAAACGCTGCTGGAGGTCCTGTGTTGCCGCTCCAGGAAGACGCTGCAGGAAGTGGCTGCCGTCTACAGGCAGAGTGAGTCTCTACTGGAACCAGGCCCAGTCCGGTTCTGATGCTGGTTCTGATGCTGGTCCTCTGGTTTCAGTGTATAACAAGGATCTGGAGAAGGAGCTGAAAGCAGAAACCAGTGGAGACTTCGCCCGGCTGGTTGTGGCTCTGCTGAATGTAAATGTATTTATTAATAACTTCAGACAGGAAACCGGATCCATTCGTACGTCAACGTAAAGAAGCAATTTTCTTCAAATCCAGGCTTCCAGAGTGACGACCGTCTTTCCAACAAGGACCAAAGTTTTCAGAATAATCAAATGTTAACATTATTACAGCTGTATTAAATACTGACTGCCACCTCGGACCGTTTCTCTTCCCGGTCAGAGGCGCCGCCATCTTTGTTTCTGCTTAAAGACGAGCAGCGGCGCCCTCTGCTGGGTGGACGGAGCGCTGCAAGCCAGGGGGTCCAAACGTTTGGGCAGACCCCGGGAAAAACATCGTTCCAATGGCAAAAACTTTGTTAACCTGAGAAAAAAACAATAATCTAAACAATCAACATGTTAATGAAATAATTAAGATTTAAAACAACAAAAGAGTTTTGCCAGATTTAAGAAAACAGCAAACCGTAAACTTTTGGCTCTTGCTTCAATTGGACCAGTTTATTAAATGGCCTGTATCTCAGTGAAGTCACTGGATGTTTTTTTATGATCTTTTTAAACTATTTAAAGAAATTAAATTAAAAGCAAGAGGCTGGATGGATTCTTTGTTATGCACCTTACCTGGTATCAGTGAAACACATTGTTTTTAAATCTGCATCAGCTGCCTGAACTGTGATGAACCAGAACGGTTCCAAGGGCTGCAAATGGCCCCCAGACCACACTTTGGACACCCTGGTTTGAGCAAATGTCATTAGTCTATCTAATTTTAATATCATAAACCATTAATCGACAATTAATCGTCTTTTCAAAGTTTGCATTCCTACTGAATATTATTTAACACTGAAGACAAAGAAAAGCCGATGAGAAGCAGGAAACTCTTTATATTCCCTCCAAGAATATAAAGTTTTCAGAATTCTGAAATTTCAGAATTTCAGCAAATTGAGAATTTGCTGAAATTCTTCACCAAAAGGTCTTCTGGTTAATTTAGAGCAAAATGTTTCCTGGATTTTTGTGCAAAGACATTTCCAGCCCATCTTTGGTTGTAATTAATGTGAATAATCTGAACTGGTTTAGTCCCAGCAGGAGGATGAAGCGTGTCGTTTGTCCTCCATTTTGTCCCAACAGAAAGCCGTTACTGCAGGTTCTGTCCAGAGAGACGTCCAGGTACTTCCTGCTCCTCGTTCGGTCCAGATCGTCTCCTCTCCCTCTGCCTGAGCTCCAGCTCTGCTCTGCTTCGTCCCCAGGCTCTCGCTGCATCTCTCAGTGGGAAGAAAGCAGAAGCCGGACCCTGGATCAATATCCTGACGTCCAGAGACTCGGATCACCTGGATAAAGGTGAGTGTGCGACCAGCTGCGGCCTGCGGGTGGAGCTGAGACGCTCACTGTAACGTCTGGCAGTGCTGATGGAGCTGGAGCTGGAGACGGGGCAGACGGTGGATCAGCTGGTGGAGAAACGCTTCTCAGGAGACTTCCGGCTCGGCCTGAGAGTTTTAGGCGAGTCCAGGTTGGAGGTTTGCTGATTGTTGGGCTGACGGACCGACTGGCTCCTCACGGTTCTGTGTTTGTGTTGGAGCAGTTCAGTGCATCCAGAACCCCGAGGTCTACCTGGCCCAGAGGCTCCTCACCATGAAGGTGAGACACACCAGGCCTGGAGCTGAGGGCAAAGGGCATCGCAACCAGAAACACTTTGTGTTGCAGTGAGACCTCTTGTCTGTACACCAGCTTTGACTTGTAATATTTTCTATTTTCTGAGTGTGTGAAACATTTAAGAAGATGGAGAAAACGCTTTATATGGGAGCACAGGTTAAATATCAACACATTATCTAGTTGTAATGGAAAAAATCCATGTTTCTTCTGTCTTCATGTTATTTTGTCATTATGCTATTAATTTGTTTCATTTTAGGCTCTAAAATATCACTTTGCACAAAGCCTTTGTTTCTGTCCAATCACATCAATGTAAAATATTATATCAGGTGTTATAAACAGTAAAAGTACTTAAGCAGCCTTTTTACTGAATACTTCTTTACTTTTACTTGAGTAATATCTTATATGATAACGTTTTACTCTTAATCAGGCTAAAAATTGTTAAAGTAGTGATTCTCTGACTGGAGTAAAATCTTTGACTCCCTTCCACTCCAACTTGGCCAAAATCAGGAAAACGTCATTAGCATGTGTAGCTAACACTTAGCCTCACTAAAAAAAACGTGAGGCCGTTGCCATGGTAACCAGCATTTTTCCCTCTCAAAACCCCCCATTTAAACAGTGCGGAGCTGGACCACATTAGTTATTATTTAGAAACACAACCTACCAACATCTGCCTCCATCTGGACCAGAGGTTCTTAACCTGGGTCCAGTAGAACCACAGGGGTTCGGCGGAGCCTCCGCCGCGGAGGTAAAGACTCACCTGCGTAAGGTCGTGATGACGAGGATCACGTTACGTTGCTGAGCCAATCAGAGCTGCGGAGGAGCAAATTCTATAGTCTAAATCTGCTCCTTAGTCGCATCTTTTCGGGGTTGGTGCTGCCTCTAGTGGCGTGGGGTGGTAACACAACTAATATAATTACATTACTAAATCAGAATACCGTAAAGTCTTTTGTGTGTCGGCGGGGGAGGAGTAAGAAGGGTTCGGTGAACGCGCATATGAAACTGGGGGTTCGGTACCTCAAAAAAGGTTAAGAACCGCTGAGGAACCAGCTGAGGAATGTTCCAGAAGACATGAGGACACGCCGGAGTTAGCTAGCCTAGCCTCGGCCCGGTCGGTCACTGTTCCGACAAAACGGCACAGCGACGAGGTAAAAGTATTACAAAACACCACCCGAACTCTTAGACGACCAGAACCAGCAACCCGTTTTCCCACTTGAATGGCTCTGGTACCGGTTCGGGCCGCTGAAAACGACGTACTTTCTTTACCCGCTAACTCGTTTCTTTGCGCCTGCGCAGACCCATGTAACGGCCAAAACAAAGATTTTACTCAGGAAAGAGCAACACTACTTCTACATATTTTCACACACGTAGGTAGTGCTGAAAAACTGACCATAACACCCGATTAAATATTTAAAAAATATGTAATCAAACAGACAAAAATATAAGATAATGTACAAACTCTGGAATTTTAAAGACTAAAACCTAGCATGTGTACAAAATACTACATTCAGGCAGAAGAAAAACTAAAAAATAAATAAATAATCTTATTTACAGGATTACAGGAGGTCGTGTTTATGTGTTTGAACAGGACCAAAAACATCCCAGTGATGATTATGTATATTATTCTATGTCATGTCAGCAAATCTGACAATAAAATTAGAACAACAAAGCTGGTGTTCACACAGGATGTCTCACTCCGTGCCTGTTTCTTTTGTTTGTGGTTTAGTGTTTTTTCTCCATCAGTAAAAATTATTGACAGAAGGTAGAAAACGTGTTCAGAAATTATAGTGGTGCTAATAATAACAAAGTAAAAAAGTACAGTGCAGTACTGCGGTTCTTTTGTGTTTGTTTTAGTGCTGATGAGCGAAATCTAAAGAAAACATCTTGGATAAATGTGTAGATGAATCGACCTGATCCTGTGGGGACCGAGTCGGGTCACGACCCGGTCAGCTACTGAAACATGACCAGAACTAATTCTGCTGACTCATCTGAACCTCTAGAAATCAGGCGGAGGTTTCAGGCCAGAAGTAATATTATTAGAATCATGAATATTTCTAAAACTGCTGCTGAACCAAAATGCTCCACGAAGATTCAATAACTCTGTAAATTAAGACGACTTTCTGCTGTAATGATTATGAATCGGACTGATCTCAGCGGACTGCAGGTAAAATATTAACCCTTTAATTCATGTTTCTGGATTCAGTTGTTTAAAATTAATTCGTTTTTAGTAAGTACACCCTCTGACAGCTGCAGGTTTGGATGAACATATTCATCACACTTTTTATTAAACTAAAATGAGGCAGAAGCTGAACGGAGCTGATCCCTCGCCTTCTTCAAATCAGAAGAGATTTGTCAATCAGTCGCATTGCTGCAGTCAGTCATGTTGCTGCAGTCAGGTTGCTGCAGCCAGGTTGCTGCAGCCAGCCAGGTTGCTGTCCAGTCGGATCCTGACGGTTTCCCCTCTGCAGACGTCGCTGCTCCAGGGCATCATGGTCTCCCACAGTGAGGAGGACCTGCTGCGAATCCGCGCCGCGTTCCTCAGGCTCAGCGGATCGTCTCTCTACTCCACCCTGCAGGTTGGACTCATGTTGCTGCATCACCTGCGCTGCATCACCTGCAACCTTTACTGACCTGATTGTTCTGTGATTGTCCCTCAGAAACACTTTAAAGGGGAGCAGCTGCTGGCTCTGCAGGCCATCTGTCGGTCTGAAGATTAGACTGGACCAGGAACCTGTTGGTTCATGTTTCACATCTTCTTCTCATATTAATGACGTTTCTGACTTTCATCTGTAACTTATTAACTTTTACCACTTTGTGCAGCTGGAACACTTTGGTTCTTTGCTTTAATTTGTAACATGAACTCATTAAAACTTAAACATGCAAACAAACAGAGGACTGGCAGCGAAAGCTTCTTTTATTTACTAAAAGCTGAGCAGAAACATAAGAACAAGCGTTAATATGTGAGCAGGTCACAAGCTGACAGAAATGCTCTCATCAATCCATTCAGAACGATAAAAATCAAACCTTTAAATTATCATTTTAACCAAAAGCCCCCTTAGAAGATAAAGAACAATCATATCTGTGGTTCTACAGTACTTCTAACTTTTCAGGAAATTTGTTTTGATGAGGTTTGAGGTTCACAGGAAGAACAAGTAGAGCAGGAGAGGAGCTGCAGGAAGCAGCAAAGGAGCTCTGAAGCCACAACATCCACTCGGTCTGGTGGTGGGAGTTATGGTGGCGGAGCTGGAAGATGATGAAGACATGGAGGGGTTTGTTGGTGAAGAGGATGATGAGGTTGTTGGTGAAGAAGATGATGGGGTTGTTGGTGAAGAGGATGATGGGGTTGTGGTGAAGGGATGATGGTGTTGTGAAGAGGATGATAAGGTTGTTGGTGAAGAGGATGATAAGGTTGTTGGTGAAGAGGATGATGGGTTGTTGGTGAAGAAGATGATGGGGTTGTTGGTGAAGAGGATGATGGGTTGTTGGTGAAGAGGATGATGGGTTGTTGGTGAAGAAGATGATGGGGTTGTTGGTGAAGAGGATGATGGGTTGTTGGTGAAGAGGATGATAAGGTTGTTGGTGAAGAGATGATGGGTTGTTGGTGAAGAAGATGATGGGGTTGTTGGTGAAGAGGATGATGGGGTTGTTGGTGAAGAGGATGATAGGTTGTTGGTGAAGGGATGATAAGGTTGTTGGTGAAGAGGATGATGGTTGTTGGTGAAGAGATGATGGGGTTGTTGGTGAAGAGGATGGATAAGGTTGTTGGTGAAGAGGATGATGGAAGGTTGTTTGGGGAATCGGTGGATAGGGGGTTGTTGTCGAATCGGTGGATAGGGTTGTTGTCGAATCGTTGGTTGAGGTTGTTGGGGAATCGGTGGATAGGGTTGTTGTCGAATCGGTGGATAGGGTTGTTGTCGAATCGTTGGATGAGGTTGTTGGGGGAATCGGTGGATGGGGTTGTTGTCGAATCGGTGGATAGGGTTGTTTATTGTACGGAATCGTTGTTGATGAAGGTTGGTTGTGGGAATCGGTGGATAGGGTTGTTGTCGAATCGTTGGATGAGGTTGTTGGGGAATCGGTGGATAGGGTTGTTGTCGAATCGTTGGATGAGGTTGTTGGGGAATCGGTGGATAGTTGTGTCGAATCGTGGTGGTTGTTGTCGAATGGGTTGGATGAGGTTGTTGGGGAATCGGTGGATAGGGTTGTTGTCGAATCGTTGGATGGGATTGTTGGGGAATCGGTGGATGAGGTTGTTGGGGAATCGGTGGATGAGGTTGTTGTCGAATCGTTGGATGAGGTTGTTGGGGAATCGGTGGATGGGGTTGTTGTCGAATCGGTGGATGAGGTTGTTGGGGAATCGGTGGATGGGGTTGTTGTCGAATCGGTGGATGAGGTTGTTGGGGAATCGGTGGATGGGGTTGTTGGTGAAGAGGCAGATGAGGTTGTTGTCAAAGAGGCGAATGAGGTTGTTGGTGAAGTTGCTGATAAAGTTATTGATGTAGTTGCTTCTCCAGATGTTGGGCACACCTGCACAGAGAATTGGTTTGATCAGTGTTAGAAGTCATTGAATATCCCACAGATGTAGAACTAGCAGAATACTCAGATGTTAGTAAGTTAGAAGGTAAACATGAAGCCCCAAATGTATCCATTAGCTACAGCCCTCAGTTGGTGCTGCTGAAGGTTCTGGAGGGTGTGAAGGTCGGCTGACTTCCTCGTAGTGGTCACCATTGAGTCCAGCCAATTAATGGGCTGAGCTGCCATCAAAACTAAAATTCAAACATGTTGGAAACATTTCCTGGAGACATTCCAGCAGATTCCAAAATCTCTAGTTCAAACAAATGCACCAAAGCCCAAGTTATCAGATGGGGCTCCACTTTGCCAAGATCCTAAAGAAGATCTGATTTGTCCTCCTTTGGGAAGCTGACTACATTGTCTGGCAAGAACCTGAGACGTTTAAAGCTTCTCTTCTGATATCATTCGGTAAGGAAACTAGTCTAGGTGTTAGTTAGGGTATCTTTGAAGATAATAAAATAATAATTATAGAAGTCATAGACAAGCCAACTGTCCCTCAGCCTGTCTGGACCTGGAGCGGTTCTCTGACAGATCCAGATCCAGATCAGCGGATCAGGCTGTGAGAAGGATTGGTCCGTCTAAAACTCACCTGGCTGAGTTCTGGAACATTGTTAAAGCCGTCCGGTGAAATGATAAGCACCTGAGGATCGGCCAATAACGGCCTTTCTACTGACTGGGAATATCATGTCAGATACCTGCTCGGAGCAGATCCTCAAGGCTCTGCTGTCAACATTTGCTCCCACTTATAATACATTGGCATGGAGAGCGCAGTGAACAGGTATTACACACTGGTTCTGTTGTTATGACCAGTGTTGTATATTAACGAAGTAAAAACACTTCACTACTTTACTTAAGTATATTTTGGAGTACTTCATACTTTCCTCGAGTATGAACATTTTTGATAACTTTCACTTCACTATATTTCTGAACTTAATTGCATACTTTTACCCCAATACGTTTTCAATGTGTGGTTTAGTTACTCGTTACAAAATAGCGAGAGAGAGAAACGCTGGAGTTTTGACCCCACCTACTGATTGACTGCTACAAAGTCGGTACTTACCTGGGCTTGTTCATCACCACCAATAGGAAACATTGTTTCACTTCTCCCATTAAACACAAAGTCTCGCAATGAGCAGCAGCCAGATGTCCCTAGTAGGGCTGTAGTGATGCAATCATCTCACGATACGATACACAATATTCTGCCCACAATACGATATATATTGCAATATTCAGCAAACGATACAATTCAATACACTTTTGCTATTTTCTGAAAGATTTTAGAGGGACAGAGTGATTTTGGTGACATTTTGTGACTGTTATAAAGTTGGACTGAATGAATTTAACTGAAAACTGATTAAAAGCTCCAACTACACAATACCTGGTTCTGGTTGGACACAGACTTAAAGTGGACAGCTGGACAAAATGAATCAAAGAAGTGGAGAGAAAACATGTTTCTTTTAGTTGAAACAGTCCAAACTGTAGCTGACATGCATTAGTAAAGTAAATAAAGTGAATCAAGTTCCTGCTCTGAATAGTTTGATACCTTTTTAACCTGAACATCTGAAGGAATCACTCTAAGCCTGATGACCTGGTGAAGCCAGCAGTGAGTGAACAAGGTGACAGTTGGACGTTACGATACTTAAGGATGAATATCGATTTTTATCTAGGAAAGAAAATATTGATATATATCGCGATATTGATATTATTATACAGCCCTAGTCCCTAATGCCACATAATGACCAGTTGTTGCACCAATAGTTTGTGAAGTTAAGTTAAGTTAATTAATCATAACGGCTTTTATTCTTCATGTTGGTCGCATTTTCTGTACTGACTATTTATTTTTCTCATTTTCAGCTCTGACCTTACTTGAAGGGGAAACTTAAGGCTTACAAAATTTTAATATGTTCTGTCCTGGGGGGAAATTAAGAAGCTGGTTAAGCAGGTTACGTTAACCTTGTGGTTAAAGCACCTAATTTTCTTAACCAAATGATGCTGCAGGTTTATCTATTAGCAGGTTAAATTTTACCTGCACTTGGTTGTGTTTATTACTTTAACTGTATTTGACAAGTTTACCAAAATATAAAAAATGTAATTCAAACTGCATTTGCCTTGTTTTACTTTTTACTTATACTTTTCTTTACATTACTTGAGTTCATCCATTTTTACAGTAATTTCCATACTTAAGTACAAGAAAATTCAGATACTTTAAGACTTTAACTAAAGTAACATTTCATCAGTGACTTGGACTTTTACCAAAGTCCTATTTTGGAGAGGAACCTAAACTTTTACTAGACTCTCAGATTTCAGTACTTTATACAACACTGGTTATGATGAAATATTTCACATTGGCAAACAAAGATTACCTGATTACAAAAATACAGAATTTAATTGATGAATTAATTCATTAAAAGAAAATGCATCCAAACCAAATGTTTCCTCCCAGCCTAAGAAGGAAAGCGTCTCAGTTGATGAGGACGGTGAACGATACCTGCAGAAGCAGACAGAAGACGACCAGAGTCTCCGTCTTCATGGTGCAAAAACCCGGAGAAGTTTACCTGAAAGCTTCGGTGGGACCTGACTGAGGCGAAGAGAGGAACCTCTGCTTTTATACGACGTGAACTCAGAGGGAGGAGAGTCGATGTGGAACCAGGAAGCTGAAACTGGGCCTCCACCTCAATGCTGACGGTAAAATCAGAGTTCAGGAGATTATTGACCGATCAAACCGTTCAACAGAAACACATTCATCTTGAGTTTCTCCACAAAACTCAGTCAACAACACATTTTAATCAGTTTATAATTTCTGAAAATATTCGCCCCTCCTTGTGACATTGAGTTTAATTTTTATCCTGTGCTGATCCGGCATGATGTTTGCATGACGACGCCTGAAGGTGAAAGAGGTGATTCCTCCAGGTGGATTATTGACCGCCTGGAAAACCAAAGACCAGGAACTTCCTCAAAACGTGAATCAGCTGCTGGGTCTAAAACATAACCGGGTATTAAATATGGTTCGCACCTGGAGGACGTCATGGCTCACAACATACACTCTGTTAATATTAGCAAACACACACAGGACAAACGTCCGGTTCTGTAGAATATGGGCCGGTGCTGAGGTTCAGCTGAAGGGAAGCTGTCAGGACCAAAAATCTGCAAATATGACAGAACCAGAAACTACCAGAACTGTGAGTACACAGTAAAAATGCCAGTGTTGAATTAACACCCATTAATATGTGTCAAAGTCAGCAGGTGTTAAAGTAACACTTTTGAAAGTGTTAAAAGATTGACACCAATATTTTTTGTTAAATTAACATTGGTCTATAAAACTGAAATGGGATTAATAAAAGTTAAACTTTCCATTTCTATGTATTGTTTTGAATATTTTCCACTGGATTTGATTGATATTGATACCTTGGGGATCAATTATTTACTTTTTTAACACCACATTGTGTTTTTGATCAACACTACACTGGTGTTACTTTTAATATATTTTAACACCAGCATCGTTGTAAATGTTAATGTGACTCTGTAGTGTTGAATTTAACACCAGCTGACTTGGACACATATAGACACTTTTGGGTGTTAATTCAACACCGGCATTTTTACTGTGTATCACTGATTATTATTATCAGTTGATCCGTTTTGAATGAAGGTCAGAGACCCCATGATTGATGTGTTGGTTCTGAATCCCAGCTTGGTGGATCTGGTATCATCTGGTACCACCAGAACCACCAGAAAAAGCCCAGAGATTGATGTTCTGTTCGACATCCGTTCAGAGTCTCCAGGAAGTCACTCCTCAGGTTCATTAACATTATGATGATTCCTCATGAAACCCAGAATGAGGTTCTGTGTGCTGGTTCCCCCTGGAGGTCCGGCCCCGTTGCCACATGCTTGTTCACGACCAGCTGTTGCTGTGATGTCACTTCTTAACTGAAACATTATTAGACTGACAACTGGAGGGAACCTCCTGCCAGTGTTGTAGCTCTGCCAGCAGGGGGCGACAGCGTTCCAACAGACCTCTGGAGGAAAGTGATGCATCGCTCACCTGTCCAGGTGTGGCCCCGCCCCTACCTGATGGGGCGGAGTCTGTGTTTACCTCAGCAGGTCTCAGCTGCTTCCTGCTGACACGCCAGTTAAACGTTTGCTCAGATTTTCACAAACTCTCTGCTCACTTCAATATTTAACTTCACAGCAGAAGAAAAATTCCCGTTTTACAGAAAACAGAACGCTTCCTGTTGCAGGTCAAAGGTCAACTAAATACACAGACAGAAAACTGATGGTTAGAAATAATAACTCATAATCTATAACACATTCAGAGATTAATACATTCAATAAATAACACAAGTTACAGCACTTTAGATAAAATAACCAAACCACAGAATAAATGTGGCATTTACTGAGAAATATGGAGAGATTATTATCATTTTTAATTGTGTTTAAGTTTCAAAAGCTATATAATAAATGTAAAAAGTCATTAGTTGTAATTAAATAAAATGTAATAGTGTCTCTGAATGATTTACTGTTTTCATACTTTGGGCACGGTTTGTAAAGTTAGTCTAAAATTAATCGATTTATTTAGCTTTCAAAAAAGAAAAAAAATTGGGTTCATGTTTCAAAGTCATATTTTCACATTTCATTAATTTATAAATGATAAATGTCAGTTTGAAACTGTTGTACAGAACCTTGTAGGCGGACTAAACAGAACTGATGGGATTATAACCTAAATGGTACGCAGCCCTGTCATGGTTCCTGCTTGACCGGTTCCGGTTCGGACAAGTTTGGACCGAATCAGACTCCAATCATCGGATCGGAGAGCCAACAGGTAATTTAACCTCACCTGTTACCCCGTTAGTCCATCTGTAATATAGCTAAATGTTTAACAATATAGCTAAATATTTAAATAGCAAGCTAAATAAATAGTTTGGTGCTACATATTTAACTTTATTAAATATTTGAAGCTAAATATGTAGCTTGAGACTAAATATTTAGCTCTAAACTAAACATATACTTACATACTTAATTTTAATTTTAAATATTATATTAGCGAGCTAACTATATAATAGTAAACTTAAGCGTTTATTTGAAGATAACATGTAGGAAGCGACATAGCCACCAGGGGTCGCTGTCGCTCTGATTGAAACGACAAGCAGGTTTTTCCCTGTATCTGACGGGTCAGTCCTGCTGACCTCTGAAATTAACGTTAAACATGAATTAAAGCATGTAATTAATGTTCAGAACCAGAAATGATGTGATGATGATGGAGGACAGGAATAGTTCATGTTGTGTTCAGGTGCTGTAGGAACTTAGTGCTTCTCATTAGTCTTTGCTACATAACAGCATATTTAGGTACAGAATCAACAGCAGGCAAAGATTTCTCCTTTTTATCTTTATTTATTCTACCTTTACCTTAAAATATTGTATCCATGTCATAAATATAGATTTCACACATTTCAGAAAACATTTTCTATGAGTGATCAGCTTAATTTCACATATTTACTGAGAGTTTATAGATAACAGGCTTACAACTCAACACTAACTGCTACAATGTGACTCGTTTAATGAGCTAAATATGATTTTAATCAAAGCAAACTACAGAATAAAACAACAGCGGGTGACGGAGGCGAGTGGAGGAACTTCACCTGCTGCTGCTGCTGCATACCTGAGATCTCAGGTGGACAGAAGCTGCTGCTGACTAACCTTAACCTGTCCTAAACACAGGGCTGGGCAACAAATCAATAACCTCATATAGCTGATAGACACGTCATCAATATCAATATATGTAACATCTGATCGAATATTTCATAATTACAATGAAGTCCGCACAGCATTCTGGGAGATGTAGGCAGAGGAAGCAGCTTAGCCACTCAACCTCTCGCAGCTAGCTTAGCTAGGTGGTAGCATCAACTGATTCCCTCGCTCTCTGGTTACCTAGCAACAACCTGCTGCGTAAGAAGCATTTTCAAATTCCCCTCCACCTCGGTTGCCTAGCAACAACCTGTTGAATAACTGGCGCAGCAGCAGTTTCAGGTTTGCTGAAAAATGAAAACCAACGGCATTCAGTGAAAACTGGATAAAACAGGACAGATCACCACCAGTTTGGCAATATTTAAAAAAAAAAATCCGAAATTATTGATATTGACTAATAGGAAATGTTCATATCGTGAAACATTTTTCAGCTTTATCGTCCAGCCCCTCCTAAACAGTCAGCCTAGCAGCTCCAGGTGAGCTGGACCATGATGGAGCAGAGCAGCAGCCCAACGGAGGAGAAGCTGCAGCCTGAACCTGCTGAGTTTCCCCTCTGCGGTTGGGTGGTGGTGCGGCTCCCGCTGCTCCAACTGCCCCCACTGCCGGTGCTGTTGGTGCCGCCGCTGGTGTCGGAGGAGTTGGTGGGCCTGCCGTTGGTGACAGCAGGGTTGGTGGTGGTCCAGGCTGAGGTAGTGTTTCCTGTCACCGCTGGAGCTGAAGGACCTGCTCCCTGATGGAGGACAGAGACAGAGTTAGGACGCCATTTTGACCTGAATTCAGAGGAGACGCACTTGGCATGTCCTTGGGAAGGAAGACATTTCACCCAAGCAATGACTTAAAAGCGGAGCGGAGTTAAAGCGGATGTGCCCAGATGATCCTGACATTCCTAGATGTTCTCTGATGCCCCCTGAGGTTCCCATATGTCCCCTGATGTTTCTAGATGTCTCCAGATGTCCCTGATGTTCCCAAATGTCCCCTGTTGTTCCTATATGCCCCCTGATATTGCCCTGATGTTCCCAGATACCCACTGTCATTCCCAGATGTTCCCCGATGTTCCAGCAGCAACAATCGATGGCTGTAATTGGCTACAGGATGTAAACCTTGTTGATCTGAAGCTCAGGTGGTTAAAATACTTTTTTTGCTCATTATATAGGATTTAATTCAAGTTTCTGTTCTCAGATTTAATAAACCAGTGGAAAACTGAATCATAAAAACCTCTTAGTTTAATTTTCTATCATGAACTCAGTCTTTCTGTGAGTGTAAAACCAAACAACCACTTTTAAAAAGAGCCATTCTGCAGCCTGCAGTTTCTGTGTGCGATGCTGCAGCAGTGAAACGTGTTGGTGCTGCAGGTTTGGTGTGCGATGCTGCAGCAGTGAAACGTGTTGGTGCTGCAGGTGTTTTACCTGCACTGAGCTCATCCAGCAGATCCTGGTACCCAGCAGGGCCAGAGGCAGCAGCTCCCACAGCTTCATGCCGACGCTCCGTCTTCCTGCCCAACGCGCCACAAACGGGGCAAACTGTCCAGACGGCAGCCTTTTATGGCGCGGCGTTCATCTGATACCTGCTTCCAGGTCTCGGTCTCCTCCCCACCGAATGCAAAACGTCCCGCCGGGCCAGATGAACTCCATCACACCTGGGCTCACCTGGAGCCGCCGCCTCCTCTCACAGGACACATTTCATTGGAAAGTAAAGTCGTGCAGCACGACGACGACCCAGAAACCAACATGCTGGTTTACTGTTGGGCTGAGGAGAGTTTTAGTTTTAAATACGGTTATAAAGACAGAATATCACAAGAAAAAATTATTTATGAGCAACTTTATTCAAAAACTTAATGAAAAAGAGGAAAGTTGAGCATAGTTTGGTATCGGTTTTACAAATAAGGAAATTCCAACTGCAAGAATGTGCAAACAGCGAGAGAAACATTTATAATAATATTTATTTTACAAGCAAATATAATAAAAAATAAGGACATTTTTCATCTTTTGTCTATCAGTGGATTAAAAGTTTTAATCTTTCAGGGCTTATTACTAATCATTTTAATAAGAAATAATTTATCACCAAAATAAGCAACATTTTAAATTCAACATTTGCTGAATAAATAATCCTGAGCTCTAACAGTTTTATAGTTTGTAATCTTTGCTGAGGAGCAAAGTGTCGCCCTGAGTTCAGTCTGGAAGGAGGAACTGGTCATCAAACGGACCTAGACTGGACTTAAGCTGTGAAATCCTGAGAAGATCTGATGTTTGATAATTAGGCTGAATATTTTACACCAGGAAATAAATCCTGTCTGGATCAGGTTTGATTTTAATGTAAAACATTTGAGATGTTTCTGGATTAAAGCAAATTCAGACAGATTTTATGAGTAAACCTTTAATAAAGCAGAGCTGCGTTTGAGTTCCTGATGTTCCTCCAGGCGGGTTAATCCTGCCTGTCCTCTGCACAAACAACACCAGCTAGATTTGCATGTGTTGCTCTTTAAATTAAAGCTGTTTTCCTTTTAAAATCAGGATGTAAATCAGGATCAGGGTTTAGTTTTCCATCAGCTGCAGCGAAGCGGAGCGGCCGGTTGGACTTTCAGTTCAGGAAAAACACGAGCAGAACCGGCTAACGTTTTGTTGCTCATGGAAACAGAAGTTCAGATCATGTCTGACGGTTCATGTTGGATGAGAGGAGAGTTTATGTTGGATGAGAGGAGAGTTGATGTTGGATGAGAGGAGAGTTGATGTTGGATGACAGTTGGATGAGAGGAGAGTTGATGTTGGATGAGGAGAGTTGAGTGGATGAGAGGAGAGTTGATGTGGATGAGAGGAGATCTCAGCCTGCAGACCCAGAGTCCAGGTTCAGGTGTGAGCGCCGCGCTGCAGCAGCATGCAGGCCGCAGCCAGCAGCAGCTGCTGCAGCCTGCGGCCTGCAGACACGCAGCCAGACCCCGCCGTGGGGGGGGCGGAGACACGGGGGGTCGCTCTGCTGCCGGGGGGGCTCTGGCTGGGAGCCGTCGGGGTCCGGGTCATCGCAGGGGACTGGACGTCCGTCTGGGGGGCGGCGGTGACGGAGGGGCGGGTGGAGGAGTCGGGGGGGGAACTGCTGGGGGACGTACCGGCCTCCGAGGGGGGGGTGCTGGCCTTCGAAGAGGGGGGGGTGCTGGCCTTCGAAGAGGAAGAACCGGCCTCCGAGGGGGATGTACTGGGTCCCAAGGGAGGGGTACCGGCCTCTGAAGGGGGGGTGGACTGGCCTCCACATGGGGCGTTACCGGCCTCGAGGGGGGAGGCGAACGGCTGGTACTGCGGCGTTGGCCGTCCGAGGCTGGGGGGTCGCATAGTCTCCGCATGAGTGAGGTCCAGGTGGCCATGACAAGGTGGAGGGAGTCGAAGTCTGAACCTGGAGGGGGGAGACAGGGCAGGGTGAGAACCGATCTAACACCCTGGAACACCTGGAAACTGCAGCTCAAAGATCTGACAACTAAAATAATCTAGAACAAACTTCCAGAAAACTGCAAAACTGCCAAAACAATATTGGTAACACTTTATGTGAAGGGCTGTGAACAAGACTGACATGACATGTCATGAACAACAATAAGTCTTTATGAATGTTTATGACAGTCGTCATGAAGTGTCATTTTGTAAATAATGACACTTTAATGCAACATTGGCATTTTTAATGGACTTTCAATGCAACTTTTAGAGCAACTTTGCATTAAAAGTGTCATTATTTACCAAATGACACTTCATGACAACTGTCATAAACATTCATAAAGACTTATTTATGTTTATGACGGGGCTTAAAGAGCTCCGGCCGGGGGCCGGATTTCCGGCTTTTGACCAAACGGTCCGCCTCAAACCAAACTGTGGACTCCGGCAGACATCTTGTAGCTCCGCCTACAAAAATGTCTGCCAATCAGAATTCTAGCTCCCGTGTTTTTGACCAATGACTGTAAAACAGTTTGTAGGTAAGAAGCGCATGCGTTTGGTTCGCGATATGAAAGAAGATGGAGTTTGTCTCACCCGGTAAAGAAACACGTTTGAGAAAGGAATTTAAAAACAAGTGGCACTGGGTAAAGGAAAGGGGACAAGACGGGAAGTTGGCGGACATTTTTACCAAAGGGGGGCGCTGGGATGCCTTTGGGGGGCGTTTGGTCGAAGGTAAACTTTACACCGTACAATCACAATACCGAAATTGTTTCCGTTGTTTTAAAAGGTTTATGTCAGTCTGCCTTTTCCCCATCGATACGCTTCCCGACCAAAACTCTGAAACAGGAGAAGCGACATAAAACGGAGTGACAAACTAGATGTGAATTATGGCATAAAAACAGAGAATCCAACGCTGAACAGTGAAAAATCAACACATGATGTGAAACATGACGATTAGGCGGCGCAGCAGGTGATGAGTGAAGATTATATGATGGTCAATAAACGATAAAATAAATGTAGCAACAGGAAAGAAACTAAAGTGGACATAGCAATAAACCAGGAGATGATAATACTAATCAAAGGAAACTAAATGGAAATGAATGAAGAACAAAATGCAAGAATAACTAAGAAACTAAAGTAAATACAGAGGAATAAACTGGTATGGCAAGACCTTTTGATCAATAATTAATACAGAGACAGTATGGCAAGAATAAACAGACACTATTTCCAGATAAAAGGTAAAAAAATATTGTTAATAGGTTTGTTGAGACAACATCTAGTACTGAGAATAAATATATATTACAGACCATAACAGTAAAGAACTGATCACAAATTTATGTTTTTAATTAGATTTGATATATTTATTTCTTTAATATTATTTTTCATGTCAGTGTTAATGTCATGAGGCTGAGACTCCATGACACTTTCAATTTGACTCATTAGGATTTGATTAAGAACCAGATTTGTTCTTTGTAATTCCTGTCCAGTAAAACTGTTAATCTATAATCAATAGTCAGGTCAATATAAAGATATAATCCATGTTTCTGATAGATATAGTAAATTTCTATCATAATTAAGTTTCAGGCTCAGGATTTGTTTTACTTTAAGCCCCAGACAGCATCATGTCAGACTTATTCACACACCTTCAAATAAAGTGTTGCCACAATATTTAGTTTAAAGATCTATATTTAAAGTCTGTTAACTAAATATTTTAGTTTGGCAACTAAATACTGAAATCAGCTGAATTGGTAAAATGTTTCTCTCCTGTCTCATAATCAGTTCCTGTGTCGTGTTTTGTGCTGAAATAAACAAATAAACTTGATTTGGATCAGAACCAGAGAACAACCGGAGCTTCTTGCCTGAGCCTTCAGGCCACGATCTGTGTGTGTGTGTATGTGTGTGTGTGTATGTGTGTGTGTGTAGTGTATGTATGTGTTGTGTGTATGTGTGTGTTGTGTTGTGTGTGTGTGTGTGTGTGTGTGTGTGTGTGTGTGTGTGTGTGTGTGTGTGTGTGAGTGTATGCAAAGTAGAAGCATCAGCTGCTCCATGAGCCATGAACACATTAAGGCTCTTTGCATGCGGCTGCAGTCACTGATCTGCGTTTCCTGCAGACGTCATCCTGTCTCTGCTTCAATCTCAGCGTCGCTTCGTGTTTTTCCTCCAGATCTTCTCCTGCTGCCCTGGAGGAGCGTCTCCACCCTGAGCCCTGCTCTTCTATAGCAGGGGCCCCCTGGGCCACGTCGGGCCACGTCACCCCCCTGAGCCCCCCCTGGGCCACGTCGTCCGCCCTGGGCCACGTCGTCCCCCCTGGGCCACGTTGCCCCCCTGACACTCCCCTGGGCCACATCGGGCCCCCTGGGCCACGTCGTCCCCCCTGGGCCACGTTGCCCCACCTGGCCACATCGGCCTGGGCCACTCGCCCCCTGGGCCACGTCGTCCCCCCTGGGCCACGTTGCCCCTGACACTCCCCTGGGCCACATCGGCCCCCTGGCCACGTGCCCCCCCTGGGCCACGTCGGCCCCACCTGGGCCACATCGGGCCCCCTGGGCCACGTCGCCCCCCCTGGCCACGCGTCCCCTGGGCCACGTTGCCCCCCCTGGCCACGTCGCCCCCCTGGGCCACGATCGCCCCCTGGGCCACGTTGCCCCCCCCTGGGCCACGTCGCCCCCCCTGGGCCACATCGCCCCCTGGGCCACGTCGCCCCCCCTGGGCCACGTCGCCCCCCCTGGGCCACGTCGCCCCCCTGGGCCACGTCGCCCCCCCTGGGCCACGTCGCCCCCCTGGCATCGCCCCCTGGGCCACTCGCCCCCTGGCCACGTGCCCCCTGGCCACTCCCCCCCTGGGCCACGTCGCCCCCCCTGGGCCACGTTGCCCCCCCTGGGCCACGTTGGCCACGTCCCCCCTGGGCCACGTGCCCCCCCTGGGCCACGTCGTCCCCCCTGGGCCACATCGGGCCCCAAAATAATAACACATAACTCATCACAGGATTCGTTCCTGTGTGATTTATTGCAACTCGTCTGTTTTACAGTGCCGGCTCTATAATCAGCCTTTGTGTGTGTGATTTAATACACTGCAAAAACCAAATCATCTTTAGTTTCTATTTTAGTTGAAATAAGTGGGAGCTAACTTAGCGAGAAGGCAGCTTGTTCAGAGTCGGTCCTTCTTCACTCTGAGGTCAGATTGATCCGACGTTTCAATCAGATCAAAACACATCCAGAGTGAAACCATCACCCTCCTCCACCAGCAGGTGTCAGACTTTCCTGCTCAACCAGAACCTGAACATGACCTCTGACCCTGCAGAGCCTGAACTGCCTCCATCTGGTCCAAAGCTCAGTTTCTCTCTCTCACTTCATTAATATCCCAGTTATTCCAGTAAAACTGAGGCAAACCGTCGTTTTCCCATGATGCTTCTGTGAAACGCCATCATGGCTGCAGATCCTATGAAAAACCGAATAACTAAAATTGTTGCTGTTGATTTTTTACAGTGTAGCTTCATAAACTCAAACTGGATCCGTCGCGTTCTGGTCTGAGGCCGTCTACCGGTGACGGCCCAGTTAAAGTCCAGGCTCTGCCCAGCAGAACCGGGCAGTGGGGAGGCTAGTGGGTCACGGCCGACCCGTCAGAACCTGAGACCATAAAACCCGGAGCAGCTGCTGCATGGACATCTGCTTTTCTCTGCATTTGAATGTGGCCTTGCTTGAGCTGCTGAACCAAATGTTCTGGTCTGTTCTGGTTCCTGCGGTCCGGCCCGTTCTGCTTCCTTACCTGAGTGCATCTCAGCAACACGACGACCAGAACCAGCGCCTGGGGCGGCTCCATCCTGCCCGGATCCGTCCGTGTGTCTGTCCCCTCCTCTCAGTCGGCCGTTTTATACCTGAGCGCCGCGGCGGCGAGGTGATAACAGCTGATAACACTCAACTTCCTGCAGGACAAACGACCCAGAACCCTGGTTCTGTTCGTGAAGCAGAACCTGGCACTTCGCCGTCATCACTGGTTGGGACGGCTGAGTCATTCTCACTGCGTTAGGAAGGTTGTCTCCATTTGGGGTGGGATGCTGCTGGTCCCCCCTTTACCACTGCAGCTTCAGGTTTAGTTTAGTTTCTTCCTTGAAGTTCTCCAAACTGGAACTGAGCCGAGTTCCTTTGAATGTTTTTGTCTTGGTCAGTGAGTTTTTGTTCATCTTTTCTGTATTTTTCTATTGCTTGTACCACATGATCGTGAAATTCCTTGGGTGGCATAAACATCACCAGTGTTTAATAGTAACGAAGTAAAAACACTTCACTACTTTACTTAAGTATATCTTGCAGTACTTCATACTTTCTTGGAGTATGAACATTTTTGATAACTTTCACTTTTACTTCACTATATTTCCAAACTTAATTTCATACTTTTACTCTGATACATTTTCAATGTGTGGTTTAGTTACTGTTACAGTGAAAAAGAGAAACTCTGGAGTTTTGACCCACCTACTGATTGGCTGCTACAGTCGGTAGCTACTTACCTGGGTTTGTTCATCTCCTCCAATAGGAAACACCTGTTTGTTCATCTCCTCCAATAGGAAACACCTGTTTGTTCATCTCCACCAATAGGAAACACCTGTTTGTTCATCTCCTCCAATAGGAAACACCTGTTTGTTCATCTCCACAATAGGAAACACCTGTTTGTTCATCTCCTCCAATAGGAAACACCTGTTTCTCTTCTCCATTAAACACAAAGTCTGTGATGAGCATCAGCCTCATGTCCCTAATGCCACATAATGACCAGTTGTTGCACTAATAGTTTGTGAAGTAGAGAAATTAATCATAACGGCTTTTTTTCTTCATGTTGGCCACATTTTCTGTACTGACTATTTATTTTTCTCATTTTCAGCTCTGACCACTTGAAGGGAAACTTGAGTCTTACAAAAACTTAGTATTTTCTGTCCTGAGGGGAAACTAAGAAGCTGGTTAAGATGTAAAGCAGGTTAAGTTATTAACCTTGTAGGTGAAGCACCTAATGATGCTGCAGGTTTATCTATTAGCAGGTTTAATTTTGCCTGCACTTGGTTGTATTTATTACTTTAACTGTTTTTGACAAGTTTACCAAAATATAAAACATGTCATTCAAACTGCATTTGACCTGTTTTACTTTTTACTTATACTTTTCATTACATTACTTGAGTTCATCCATTTTTACAGTAATTTACAGACTTAAGTACAAGAAAATTCAGATACTTTAAGACTTTAACTAAAGTAACATTTCAGTGACTTGGACTTTTACCAAAGTCATATTTTGGAGAGGAACCTAAACTTTTACTAGACTCTCAGATTTCAGTACTTTATACAACACTGGTTATGATGAAATATTTCACATTGGCAAACAAGATTACCTGATTACAAAAATACAGAATTTAATTGATTAATGACTTGTTTTACTTGGACTTTTACCAAAGTCATATTTTGGAGAGGAACTAAACTTTTACTAGACTCTGAGATCTCAGTACTTTGTACAACACTGACATCAGAGCATCACCACAGTTTGAGCCGCTCTGGCATCACATCCACCATTGACCTCCGAAACACACCTGCAATCATCAGGTACTCGTCAACGTCAAACTCCATTTCCTCGTTCCACCTTCTCAACTGCCTGGCGACATAGGATGCTGGATTCTCCGAGTCACCGATTGGTTCCACTATCAAGTTCTTAGGGTCCACTTTGTCTGCCCAGATCATTGTCCGATCAGATCGACATGAACCAGCAGGAGATGTGAATAACATCAGGCAGAAATGAAACATTCAGAGAGAAAAAGGAGCTAAAATAAAACAGATTGTTTCTGGAGACGACAGGAAGAGGCGACACTCTGCTGCCGAACCCAGAGAACCAATCAGAATAATGTCTGAGAAATGAGATATATTCTATATCAGACTCAAAGGGAGACGTGAATCAAACCACGTGTCCCACAATATATATTACATTTATGTTGAACATTAAAAACGGCGGTTTGGCTCAGGTTTGATTATTGTTCATGTGTTTTACATGTTGACTTTCCAAACTGTCCCAGTAACAGGACGGCTGTTTATCAGGTTAGCCGAATGCTGCGGTTTTACTGTCCTGATTGATGTTTCGGTTTATGGATCAGAAACTGGACGTTTTTCTTCTGTTTCCACTCAGATCACATTTTCTCTTTAAATGTAAAAAAAAACATTCTAGGTTGAAACATTAATTTTTGTTTTCTTGAGGATTTTTTTTTCCTTGAAAGAGAAAATTGATGCAAAATTTTTGACCAGATGTTTTTCTATTGCATATTTTCACTGTAAAACATTTATTTATGTCATTTCAAAGAACCAACAGCAAAATGTTCCACAAGGAGAAAAACAACTTTTATATACTTTAATATCATTTTTTTTTGTTTTTACTAAAGAGTTTTAAAGTCAAAAGAAAAAGAAGATTTAATCAGACAGCAAACTGTCTTCCCTCCACCTAACTTTCTCTCAGTTTGAACCAACTTGAATCAGTCTGGCTCCGTGAGGAAACGACAAATCAGCTGAAACTGGGAGGAAACCATAGAAACCAGCTGTTACCATCTGTGTTTTCTGTATAGCTAATTTGGGATTTTCTGTGTTTAGTCCTGTTTCCCTGTTGTCCTGTCAGCCCTTGATGGTTCCCAGGTGTGTCTCGTTCTCTTGATTACCCCCCTGTGTATTTAGGTCCACCTGTTGTTTCTGTCTCTTGTCAGATCCTTGTGTCTCTGTCAGCCAGTTTCTCTCAGTTGAACTGTGAAGTCCTGAAGTTGCTTCCTTCAGCCTTTATGTCAGTTGCTACCGGTATTGGCTGTGAGCCAATTTGCCGCCTGATCCTGGACTGAGATTCTTCATTAAAATATTCGTCTCACATCCTGGGTCTGCCTGCCTGCGTCTCTCCTCACCACCACCCCATGACGCCAGCAGCCACTCAGGCCTCCTGGTCATCCTGCTGGTTTTCCTGGAGTCGAGCTGCCGAACGCTTCCTGCTCCAGATCGACTCGGCTTCTCTTTTCCGATCTGAGGCGAAACTGGACCTTCTATCTGGGGAACAATTTGATCTCCTCAACAATGAACCCACAGCTTCCTGCCTGCTGCTCCTGCAGGGTTTTAAGTTTCAGGCCGGAGTTCCGGGTCAGGCTGTGCCGGCTTCGCCTAGAGGTCAGAGGTCACAGAAGCAGAAAGGCTGGGAGGAGAAGAGCCGGTTGGGACACAAGCTGCTCTTTGTGACGTTTATCAGCTGCTGCTCGTTTCCTGCTGCGCCGCAGATAACGCTGCAGGCCCAGTCCGCCCAGTCCGCTGGTTTCACTGGTTCGGTTGCCATGGTAACGCCGAACGCAGCAGAGAGGAAGCAGCAGCCGTTTCATTTAATCTGTTTATTTTATTGGTTTCTTGCTGGACGGTCCCGTTTATTTTTTAATTTAATCCTCTTTAGTCTCAGCTGGACTCTGTCACTTCCTGCTGATCCGCCTCAGAGTTTCCTCTTCGCCGGCCTGACGTTTGGTTTTACGACACTTTCTCCTCTTTTATGGGACGTTTATCTCGTTTCATCAGAACTGAGCTGAGCTTTAGTTTCATGTTGTGAATCATTTTCAAGAGAAACATTTGAAGCCAAAACACAACAGATAAAATCCAGTTTTAAAGAATCAAATCCATCAATTTTTTTTACAAATTTAGTGGGAATTAAAATGTTCAGGGTTCATGGCAGGATCTGTAATTAATTAATTGCATTTTAATAAAATAAAAACCAGATTTTTAATTCAGAAATCCTTTTTTTATAGTCATATAAGCTCAACAACACTGATTTTTATGTTTTTTACTTTTTTTTTGATTGAAATGTAGTTAGAAACAGCATTAGCATTAGCAACATGTTTTAGTATTTTCATTATATTTCAACAAATCAATGTTAAAATCCCCACAAACAAAAGAAACTTCATTGTGCCTTTCATACGGCTAATATTTTCTTCATCTGTGGACGAGTCTGGAGTTAGATAAACACAACTAATTAACATATGACCAGATCTATACATTTATTTAACAGATAAACTTTCCATCGAGTCATCAGCTGAAAATGTCAGGAGAGTAAAAACTGTACGTCTCAATCCAGACCCAACAAGCAGAGCAGCATCACCTCCGCCTTTGTTCACCCTATTTTGACTGAACATTTAATATCCATCTAACTCAGAGTTTCTCCATCCTGGTCCTTCCTGTCCTCCATGTTTCAGGTGTTTCCCTTCTGCCACCTGGATTGAATCTCTGGGTGATTAACAGGCGTCTGCAGCTCCTGATGGTCATTCAGTCATTTGGATCTGGAGCAGAGGCTCATCTAGAACATGCAGAGCAGGAGGGCAGAGGACCAGGGGGGCAGAGGACCAGGGGGGCAGAGGACCAGGAGGCAGGGACAGGGGGCAAGGACCAGGACAGGGGGGCAGAGGACCAGGGGGGCAGAGGACCAGGACCGGGGGGAAGGACCAGGGGGGCAGAGGACAGGACCAGGGGGACAAGGACCAGGGGGCAGAGACCAGGACCAGGGGGGCAGAGGACCAGGGGGGCAGAGGACCAGGACCAGGGGGACAAAGGACCAGGGGGGCAGAGGACCAGGACCAGGGGGGCAGAGGACCAGGACCAGGGGGGCAGAGGACCAGGACCAGGGGGACAAAGGACCAGGGGGGCAGAGGACCAGGAGGACAAGGACCAGGGGGCAGAGGACCAGGACCAGGGGGCAAGGACAGGGGGCAGAGGACCAGGACCAGGGGGACAAAGGACCAGGGGGGCAGAGGACCAGGAGGGCAGAGGACCAGGAGGGCAGAGGACCAGGACCAGGGGGCAGAGGACCAGGGGGGCAGAGGACCAGGAGGGCAGAGGACCAGGACCAGGAGGGCAGAGGACCAGGACCAGGGGTCAGAGGACCAGGGGGGCAGAGGACCAGGAGGGCAGAGGACCAGGACCAGGGGGGCAGAGGACCAGGACCAGGGGGGCAGAGGACCAGGACCAGGGGTCAGAGGACCAGGGGGGCAGAGGACCAGGGGGGCAGAGGACCAGGAGGGCAGAGGACCAGGAGGGCAGAGGACCAGGAGGGCAGAGGACCAGGACCAGGGGGGCAGAGGACCAGGAGGGCAGAGGACCAGGACCAGGGGTCAGAGGACCAGGGGGGCAGAGGACCAGGACCAGGGGGGCAGAGGACCAGGACCAGGAGGGCAGAGGACCAGGAGGGCAGAGGACCAGGACCAGGGGGGCAGAGGACCAGGGGGGCAGAGGACCAGGACCAGGGGGACAAAGGGACCAGGGGGGCAGAGGACCAGGAGGGCAGAGGACCAGGACCAGGGGGGCAGAGGACCAGGACCAGGGGGACAAAGGACCAGGGGGGCAGAGGACCAGGAGGGCAGAGGACCAGGGGGGCAGAGGACCAGGACCAGGGGGACAAAGGACCAGGGGGGCAGAGGACCAGGAGGGCAGAGGACCAGGACCAGGGGTCAGAGGACCAGGGGGGCAGAGGACCAGGAGGGCAGAGGACCAGGACCAGGGGGGACAGAGGACCAGGACCAGGGGGGCAGAGGACCAGGACCAGGGGTCAGAGGACCAGGGGGGCAGAGGACCAGGGGGGCAGAGGACCAGGAAGGGCAGAGGACCAGGAGGGCAGAGGACCAGGAGGGCAGAGGACCAGGACCAGGGGGGCAGAGGACCAGGAGGGCAGAGGACCAGGACCAGGGGTCAGAGGACCAGGGGGGCAAGAGGGACCAGGACCAGGGGGCAGAGGACCAGGACCAGGAGGGCAGGGACCAGGAGGGCAGAGGGACCAGGACCAGGGGGGCAGAGGACCAGGGGGGCAGAGGACCAGGACCAGGGGGACACAAGGGACCAGGGGGGCAGAGGACCAGGAGGGCAGAGGACCAGGGGGCAGAGGACCAGGACCAGGGGGGCAGAGGACCAGGACCAGGGGGACAAAGGACCAGGGGGGCAGAGGACCAGGACCAGGGGGGCAGAGGACCAGGACCAGGGGGGCAGAGGACCAGGACCAGGGGGACAAAGGACCAGGGGGGCAGAGGACCAGGAGGGCAGAGGACCAGGAGGGCAGAGGACCAGGACCAGGGGGGCAGAGGACCAGGGGGGCAGAGGACCAGGACCAGGGGGACAAAGGACCAGGGGGGCAGAGGACCAGGAGGGCAGAGGACCAGGGGGGCAGAGGACCAGGACCAGGGGGACAAAGGACCAGGGGGGCAGAGGACCAGGAGGGCAGAGGACCAGGACCAGGGGTCAGAGGACCAGGGGGGCAGAGGACCAGGAGGGCAGAGGACCAGGACCAGGGGGGCAGAGGACCAGGACCAGGGGGGCAGAGGACCAGGACCAGGGGTCAGAGGACCAGGGGGGCAGAGGACCAGGGGGGCAGAGGACCAGGAGGGCAGAGGACCAGGAGGGCAGAGGACCAGGAGGGCAGAGGACCAGGACCAGGGGGGCAGAGGACCAGGAGGGCAGAGGACCAGGACCAGGGGTCAGAGGACCAGGGGGGCAGAGGACCAGGACCAGGGGGGCAGAGGACCAGGACCAGGAGGGCAGAGGACCAGGAGGGCAGAGGACCAGGACCAGGGGGCAGAGGACCAGGGGGGCAGAGGACCAGGACCAGGGGGACAAAGGACCAGGGGGGCAGAGGACCAGGAGGGCAGAGGACCAGGGGGGCAGAGGACCAGGGGGGCAGAGGACCAGGAGGGCAGAGGACCAGGGGGGCAGAGGACCAGGAGGGCAGAGGACCAGGACCAGGGGGGCAGAGGACCAGGGGGGCAGAGGACCAGGAGGGCAGAGGACCAGGACCAGGGGTCAGAGGACCAGGGGGGCAGAGGACCAGGAGGGCAGAGGACCAGGACCAGGGGTCAGAGGACCAGGGGGGCAGAGGACAAGGAGGGCAGAGGACCAGGACCAGGGGGGCAGAGGACCAGGGGGGCAGAGGACCAGGAGGGCAGAGGACCAGGACCAGGGGGGCAGAGGACCAGGGGGGCAGAGGACCAGGAGGGCAGAGGACCAGGACCAGGGGTCAGAGGACCAGGGGGGCAGAGGACAAGGAGGGCAGAGGACCGGCATATTTAACAAATATGGAGAAAACATATTTTTTATTGTCCTGCAGCTTGAATAAAATGGAACTACGGTGCATTTTTGAGAAGTCTGTATTGCTTTATGTGTCGTTGGACGTTGCGTACCAGAAACACGCGAATCCAAAGGTTTCAGGTTGGCCATGAAAAACTCAGCTGATTGTTTTTGACCTGTTAAAGTCCATGTAATTAAGTTAACGCAGTGGTGGTGCTAACAGGAAGATGTTCTGTGAGGAAAACCCTGCAAACATGTGGCGACAGTGAGCAGGAACAACTCCTTTGTATTCAGTTTTTATCAGTGACGCACATTGACCTGCCTGTTCCTGAAATGATGTAATAAAATCAACTTCTGCATTTGGTCCTAAACAGTTTGGTGTGTCTTGGTTGGAGCTCATTTATGAATCCAGTAGGCGGGTCTGAATGAACCATTTCAGCGATAAAAACACAGAAAACACCTTATAAAACAGTAAAATTTAACAAAAACCAGCTGCAGGAGATCAACTCTGAGTTTAGAGGTTTTATAGTTTACATTTTTAACCATATAAATGAATAAAATCAACCAAATGCATATAAATATGTAAAACCCAGGAGAATCTATAAAGTAAATGGAGTTAATGTAAATGTGACTGATGTGTTGTGTTGACTTGCGTTCCTACAATAACCTGATGGTGACGTAATCAGCAGTAATTTAAAGCTGCTAAGCTGAATCGCGTCTTTATTCTGATCTCATCTCATCCGGTCGTGACTCGGATGTCCTTCGTATCTCCTAGGAAACCGGAGCTCATGCAAACGCAGCTGATATTTACATGCTGGGTAGAAACTGTGAGGTTCTTCCTGATCCGCTGGATAAGATCCACCAACATCCTTCATCACTTCGGTCATCTTCTCTTTCCTGACACTCTGCAGGTTTTCAATCAAACATTTAGAGTTAAAAGTTACATTTGGCTGTTTTTAATGTAGCCAAAGCTTTTATTCTTGCATTTTAATGAAGAACCAGGTTAAAGCAAGTCACATAATATTTCCACAATTAAACTGCTGTTTAAACATAAACACTGAGTTAAATATTTAGTTTACTGACTATATATTTTTGCCCCAAACTCAACATTTCACACTCTAAACATTTAAACATTTAGCTCTGATCTAAATATTTACCATTTTAACTTGTTAGCTAAATATTTAGTTTGAAACTGTGATGTTTATAAATGAATAAACAACAAGGTGAAAATTAACCCCATTTTTTTTATTGCAGGGTAATAAACACGGCATCCCATAATTTGATACAAACACACCCACTAATTATTCCAGTTAATGATGAACTTGATCATAAACAGGTTTATAGTCTCACCTTCACACAGGTTAGAACATAAACAGACTGAAATCTGGGTTTCTGTCTCCCTCTGGTGGAGAGAATCCAGCATTGAGCTTCCGGTGGGATTAAACGTGAAGAATCAATTTATCACGTTCATTTTGTAGTTAGATGAAACAAACGTCGTCTCTTCACCTGGCGTGGTGACGTCACCCCCGGCTGTACTGACCAGGTCCCACCAGCAGGGGGCAGCGCGCGGCTCCGAGGGCGTCCGCCAGCAGCCGGAAGTGACGCACAGAGCCCGCGGTGAGCCGAGCGGAGGATCGCGGAGCGGCGTCCGTACAGGTTAGTCACCCCCCGCGGTCCCTGATGGCGGCGCCCCCCCCGGCGCGCTGCGGGAGATTTCCCCGGTTTTCCTCTGCAGGATCGGACAGGAGACCGTGCAGGACATCGTCACGCGCACCATGGAGATCTTCCAGATCACGCGCGCCACGCAGGTGAGGCGCCGCGCGCCACGCAGGTGTGTCCGGGAGGGGCGGGGCTGCCGGGGTTCTGGAGAACCGTAGACCCGACCTGAGCGCGTTACAGATCCGGGAAGGTTCGGAGGAACCTCGGCAATCCAGAATCACCTCTGGGTGTCACTTCTGGGGGAGGGAACGGAACCGATAGAGAAACGGAACCGGTAGAGAAACGGAACCGGTAGAGGAACGGAACCGGTAGAGGAACGGAACCGATAGAGAAACGGAACCGGTAGAGAAACGGAACCGGTAGAGAAACGGAACCGGTAGAGAAACGGAACCGGTAGAGAAACGGAACCGGGTAGAGGAACGGAACCGATAGAGAAACGGAACGGTAGAGGAACGGAACCGGTAGAGAAACGGAACCGGTAGAGAAACGGAACCGGTAGAGAAACGGAACCGGTAGAGGAACGGAACCGATAGAGAAACGGAACCGGTAGAGGAACGGAACCGGTAGAGACGGAACCGGTAGAGAAACGGACGATAGAGAAACGACGGTAGAGGAACGGAACCGATAGAGAACGAACCGGTAGAGGACGGAACCGTAGGGAACGAACGGTAGAGAACGGAACCTGTAGAGAACGGAACGGTAGAGAAACGAACCAGGGAACGGACCGTAGAGAAACGGAACCGGTAGAGACGGACGTAGAGGACGGAACCGGTGAGGAACGGACGGTAGAGGAACGGAACGATAGAGGAACGGAACCGGTAGAGAAACGGAACGATAGAGGAACGAACGGTAGAGAAACGGACCGATAGAGAACGGAACCGGTAGAGGAACGGAACGGTAGAGGAACGGAACCGGTAGAGGAACGGAACCTGTAGAGAAACGGAACCGGTAGAGAAACGGAACCGGTAGAGGAACGGAACCGATAGAGAAACGGAACGGTAGAGGAACGGAACGATAGAGAAACGGAACCGATAGAGAAACGGAACCGGTAGAGGAACGGAACCGATAGAGAAACGGAACCGATAGAGAAACGGAACCGGTAGAGAAACGGAACCGGTAGGGGTCAACACAGAGCCCTAGATGTCTGTGTTGACAGACGTTTAGGGTTTGGTTCTCCAGATGGACACCTGGTGGTTCTGACGGACCTCCTGACGGGTTTTAAATAGTTTTACATTTTTATTTATCTTTGATTTGATCTTTAATTCAAAAACAAAACAGACTGTCCAGCTTAAATGGAAAAGAATCTTTGTGGTTCTGGTTCTGACGTCTCCCTGTGTGGCCCAGCTGCCTAACGGAGTGACCCAGAGCCACGCCGTGTACCAGGACCGGTTCGGGAAGCTGCAGGAACACCTGCGGCAGCTCGCCCTGCTCTTCAGGAAGCTGCGGCTGCTGTACGAACGCTGCGTGGAGATGACCTCTGACCTCCAGGAGGCGCCCACGGAGGTGAGGGCCGAGCCGGACCCGGGTTCTAACGGCGGTACTCGTTAGGACCCGACCCGATCCGATCCGTGTGGCTGTGTGTGTTCAGCTCGTCCCGTACGCCGGAGAGGAGCTGGTTCCGGTCCGGTCGGAGCCCTGCAGCCCGGCCGTCGTCCAGGAGCGCCAGGAGGTTCTGGAGGTGAGAGGAGCCGTTATCTGGACGGGTTCTGGTTCTGTTCATGTTAGCGACCCAACAGCAACCTTCAGAAAACATGTAAAATGTCCAAACTAAAAGAAAACAAAGTTTAAAAAATTATGATAACCATGATAATAGTAATCACCATTATGACAGGGAAAACAGGCTAAAGGGGCAGGCAGTGCAGACCAACTGCTTACTGGGTGTCACTGCTTCTCTTTTCACTGATATTAAGTTGAATTAATTGATTGTTAATTGATTTATTGCTTATTGTGACCCGCCTGTGTGAATTAGCCGCTGAGCTCCAGCCTGTTGACCATCTAAGGTCCAGATTCCTCTCTAGTTTCCAGATCAGGTCGTGGATGATGCAGGTCCCTGCAGACGCCTCCAGGGGGCAGCACTGCCTCAGCAGCAGGTTCAGGTTATCGATCGAAAGGTGATTGATCTCATTGACGGACCAGAGCTGATTATGTCTTGGTTGCACCTTGGCGAGAAGAAGACGGACACAAATAGAAGAAGAGGCTGGAGATGTTTAAATAAACGTACAGCAAAGATTTCTGGTGGACATCATCTTTACAGTGTCTAGTTATGATTTACAGCTTTACATTTACAGGAATCAGTTTGGTGTGTGACGTGTCAACATGTTGATGGTCTCATAGTGACAGATAATACGTTAGACCAGAAGTCCACTTATTTAAATGCACACCATATTCTTCCAGTTTCTAACTTCTTCCTTCTTAAGATTAATGTTGAGGTTGGTTCTTGGTCTGTTGGACTTAGTGATGGTCAGACAAAGTGTATAACAATGTAGTTGTGAGAAAAATGGAATCGTTACTGATTTTGGTAGCTTAGACATGGACCATATGGGGACGATGGGTCTCCATGCATATGATCAGTCCATCAGTCTCGCTGCTTCCACCTGTTGAGGTTTATGATGAAGGGACAACCGTCTCTGATGTACCTTTAAAACTAAACAGGATCCTAATGATGTTCAGACACAAGATGAGAATCTGCTGGTCCACTAGAGAGACAAGAATATGTCCACAGTAGAAACAAAGACGAGAAAGGACTAAACAGAGACTGATGCCAAACAGACCAATAAACACATGAGAGGTGGTGACCTTCATGACCTATAAACCCGTCATGCTGCAGAGTCATGGTCAGGTCCTAGACGTGGTGGTGGAACCCAAAAGCTCACCTGTAAACAGGGTGATGGTAGCCAGCAGGTTGGAGTTTACCTGGTACCTGCTGGAAGCCCCACTTTGTCTGTCAGTCATTGTGACCTTGATCAAGAGGACGATTCACCCGCCTGGCCAGCTGGAGGTCAGAGGACATGGAGGTCAGAGGACATGGAGGACCTGGAGGTCAGGACCTGGAGGTCAGAGGACATGGAGGTCAGAGGACATGGAGGTCAGAGGACCTGGAAGGACCTGGAGGTCAGAGGACCTGGAGGTCAGAGGACATGGTGGTCAGAGGACATGGTGGTCAGAGGACATGGTGGTCAAGGACATGGAGGTCAGAGGACCTGAAGGACCTGGAGGACCTGGAGGTCAGAGGACATGGAGGACCTGGAGGTCAGAGGACCTGGAGGTCAGAGGACATGGAGGTCAGAGGACATGGTGGTCAGAGGACATGGTGGTCAGAGGACATGGAGGTCAGAGGACCGAAGGACCTGGAGGACCTGGAGGTCAGAGGACATGGAGGTCAGAGGACCTGGAGGTCAGAGGACATGGAGTAGGACCTGGAGGTCAGAGGACATGGAGGTCAGAGGACCTGAAGGACATGGAGGTCAGAGACTGGAGGTCAGAGGACAGAGGACCTGGAGGTCAGAGGACATGGAGGTCAGAGGACATGGGTCAGAGGACATGAGGACCTGGAGTCAGAGGACATGGAGGTCAGAGGACATGGAGGTCAGAGGACATGGAGGTCAGAGGACATGGAGGACCTGGAGGTCAGAGGACCTGGAGGTCAGAGGACATGGAGGTCAGAGCGAGGAATGGGGTCAGAGGACCTGGAGGTCAGAGGACATGGAGGTCAGAGGACCTGGAGGTCAGAGGACCTGGAGGACCTGGAGGTCAGGACTGGAGTCAGAGGCATGGGTCAGAGGACCTGAAGGACATGGAGGACCTGGGGTCAGAGGACCTGGAGGTCAGAGGACATGGAGGACTGGAGGTCAGAGGACCTGGAGGTCAGAGGACATGGAGGACATGGAGGTCAGAGGACATGGAGGACATGGAGGTCAGAGGACATGGAGGACATGGAGGTCAGAGGACATGGAGGTCAGAGGACCTAGAGGACATGGAGGACAGAGGACATGGAGGTCAGAACGAAGGAGGAACTGGAGGTCAGAGGACATGGAGGTCAGAGGACATGGAGGTCAGAGGACATGGAGGTCAGAGGACATGGAGGACATGGAGGTCAGAGGACCATGGAGGACATGGAGGTCAGAGGACATGGAGGACATGGAGGTCAGAGGACATGGAGGTCAGAGGACCTAGAGGACATGGAGGTCAGAGGACCTGGAGGTCAGAGGACATGGAGGTCAGAGGACATGGAGGTCAGAGGACATGGAGGTCAGAGGACATGGAGGTCAGAGGCCCTGAGGACATGGAGGACCTGGAGGTCAGAGGACCTGGCAGGACCTGGAGGTCAGAGGACATGGAGGTCAGAGGACCTGGAGGTCAGAGGACATGGAGGTCAGAGGACCTGAAGGACATGGAGGACCTGGAGGTCAGAGGACCTGAGGACCTGGAGGTCAGAGGACATGGAGGTCAGAGGACATGGAGGTCAGAGGACCTGGAGGTCAGAGGACCATGAGACGGAGTCATGAGGACCTGGAGGTCAGAGGACATGGAGGTCAGAGGACATGGAGGTCAGAGGACCTGAAGGACATGGAGGTCAGAGGACATGGAGGTCAGAGGACCTGGAGGTCAGAGGACCTGAGAGAGGACATGGAGGACCTGGAGGTCAGAGGACCTGGAGCAGAGACTGGAGGTCAGAGGACATGGTGGTCAGAGGACATGGAGGACCTGGAGGTCAGAGGACATGGAGGTCAGAGGACTTGGAGGTCAGAGGACATGGAGGTCAGGAGGCCCATGGAGGTCAGAGGACCTGGAGGTCAGAGGACCTGGAGGACCTGGAGGTCAGAGGACATGGAGGTCAGAGGACTGAAGGACATGGAGGACCTGGTGGTCAGAGGACCTGGAGGTCAGAGGACATGGAGGACCTGGAGGTCAGAGGACATGGAGGTCAGAGGACATAGAGGACCTGGAGGTCAGAGGACATGGAGGTCAGAGGACCTGGAGGTCAGAGGACATGAGGTCAAGGACATGGAGGTCAGAGGACATGGAGGTCAGAGGACATGGAGGTCAGAGGACCTGAAGGACATGGAGGACCTGGAGGTCAGAGGACCTGGAGGACCTGGAGGTCAGAGGACCTGGAGGTCAGAGGACCTGGAGGTCAGAGGACCTGGAGGTCAGAGGACCTGAAGGACATGGAGGACCTGGAGGTCAGAGGACCTGGAGGACCTGGAGGTCAGAGGACATGGAGGTCAGAGGACATGGAGGTCAGAGGACCTGGAGGTCAGAGGACCTGAAGGACATGAGGAGGACCTGAGGTCAGAGGACCTGGAGTGTCAGAGGACTGAAGGACATGGAGGTCAGAGGACATGGAGGTCAGAGGACCTGAAGGACATGGAGGTCAGAGGACATGGAGGTCAGAGGACCTGAAGGACATGGAGGACCTGGAGGTCAGAGGACCTGGAGGTCAGAGGACATGGAGGTCAGAGGACCTGAAGGACATGGAGGACCTGGAGGTCAGAGGACATGGAGGTCAGAGGACCTGAAGGACATGGAGGTCAGAGGACATGGAGGTCAGAGGACCTGAAGGACATGGAGGTCAGAGGACATGGAGGTCAGAGGACCTGAAGGACATGGAGGTCAGAGGACCTGAAGGACATGGAGGTCAGAGGACATGGAGGTCAGAGGACATGGTGTAGGGCTGCCTTACTTCTGTCACACTGAGCCAGGGAAGCTGTGGCTACAATCTAGTAGGTAACTGCTATCAGTGTGTGAATGACTGAATGTGGTGAAAAGCACTTTCAGGTCATTTGGTCTATACAAGTACAGACCCTTTAACTTTCAGATATTGTTTTACAAATGAGTCGTAGGAGGAACCACTGAAAGGTTTGGCACATTGAAATGGATCTGAAATGGACACTTCAAGTTATGACCAGATGAGACCGAGACACTTTCTGGTCGGTCAATGAAAGAATCGTTTGCAGAGATGTTGCTTTGCTCCACCAATACCTTGGAGAAATTCTAGGCTTTATTGCTCATTCAGTGCTTCAAGAAAGAACATGGAAAATATGGAGAGGATGAAATATCCCGAAACTGAAGGAAACCAAAGACACCAAATGGTGAGAAGGAGCCAAACGTCTGGACCCGGGGTTCTGGTATCCTGCAACTTTCAGGTGTGTCCCTGGTCCAACACACCTGGGTTAAATGCATCACCTCCTCCAGATCCTGCTGATCACCTGGTCCAGGTGTGTTGAAGCAGAGGCGGATGCATGACCTCTGCCCTCAATCCCTGGAGTTGGAGACTCCTGGACTAAGTCTGTAACTAGTGTGACTGACGGATGTTCTTGGTTTTCAATATGAAAGCCTCTTCTATGGAGATCATCGTTAATGTGATGACACTACAACTCACTGAAGTTCGACATAATTATGCTTAAACACTCAAATTTACCTTGGTTTAGATTATACAGATAGTCAAATTTGTACTTTACAGAGCAAATGTTGCCCTAAACTGGCAAGATATATTAGAATAAAGTACAAAGTCCACATATTATAATCAAGTCTGTTAAAAGCTCCTCTTAGTAAGAACATCTTATTATCCCACCGGTCACCATGGTGACCCATTAATGCGTTCATGTCTGGGAAAAGTTTGGGATTAAATGTTAGCGGCGCGTCTGAATTCGTTTCCCCGTTTTTCCCTCTGCTTTGCCTTCGTGGCACATCGGTAGTTTTTGGTTGAGGAGCTGCTGCTTCTCAGCAACGCTCAGGTGGAGCTTCAGGACTTTGTTCAGGTTTTATATTTCTAAACAGAACCAGGTAAAGAACGCCGGACTCGGATTGGACCGTTTCTCTTTCCTGTTCCGTTCTTTGATTTTGCACCAACTGGTTCCTCAGCGGCGCGGCGCCACCTGCTGGATGGCGTCCAGGCCGCAGCACTGAGACGGGCCTGAGCCGACAGTTAAGACACTGGACCCAATTTTAACCGAGTGAGGAATTAATCAACAATCAGTTGGTTAGTCATCGATTTTGTGTTTGTAATTTTGTTGTTTTTATAAAATATCGGTGAGTCAACCTGGAAAACCATCAGCCAGAACCAGGTTCTGCTGGTTCTGCTGGTTTGGACCGTGGCCTGACCCAGATGTTCTGCTGGTTCTGCTGGTTTGGACCGTGGTCTGACCCAGATGTTCTGCTGGTTCTGCTGGTTTGGACCGTGGTCTGACCCAGATGTTCTGCTGGTTCTGGTTCTGCTGGTTTGGACCGTGGCCTGACCCAGATGTTCTGCTGGTTCTGCTGGTTTGGACCGTGGTCTGACCCAGATGTTCTGGTTCTGCTGGTTTGGACCGTGGCCTGACCCAGATGTTCTGCTGGTTCTGGTTCTGCTGGTTTGGACCGTGGCCTGACCCAGATGTTCTGCTGGTTCTGGTTCTGCTGGTTTGGACCCTGGCCTGACCCAGATGTTCTGCTGGTTCTGCTGGTTTGGACCGTGGTCTGACCCAGATGTTCTGGTTCTGCTGGTTTGGACCCTGGCCTGACCCAGATGTTCTGCTGGTTCTGGTTCTGCTGGTTTGGACCGTGGCCTGACCCAGATGTTCTGCTGGTTCTGGTTCTGCTGGTTTGGACTGTGGTCTGACCCAGATGTTCTGCTGGTTCTGCTGGTTTGGACCCTGGCCTGACCCAGATGTTCTGCTGGTTCTGCTGGTTTGGACCGTGGTCTGACCCAGATGTTCTGGTTCTGCTGGTTTGGACCGTGGCCTGACCCAGATGTTCTGCTGGTTCTGGTTCTGCTGGTTTGGACCGTGGTCTGACCCAGATGTTCTGCTGGTTCTGCTGGTTTGGACCGTGGCCTGACCCAGATGTTCTGCTGGTTCTGCTGGTTTGGACCGTGGCCTGACCCAGATGTTCTGCTGGTTCTGGTTCTGCTGGTTTGGACCGTGGCCTGACCCAATGTTCTGCTGGTTCTGGTTCTGCTGGTTTGGACCGTGGCCTGACCCAGATGTTCTGCTGGTTGTTCTGCTGGTTTGGACCGTGGCCTGACCCAGATGTTCTGCTGTTCTGGTTCTGCTGGTTTGGACCGTGGCCTGACCCAGATGTTCTGCTGGTTCTGGTTCTGCTGGTTTGGACCGTGGCCTGACCCAGATGTTCTGCTGGTTCTGGTTCTGCTGGTTTGGACCGTGGTCTGACCCAGATGTTCTGCTGGTTCTGCTGGTTTGGACCGTGGCCTGACCCAGATGTTCTGCTGGTTCTGGTTCTGCTGGTTTGGACCGTGGCCTGACCCAGATGTTCTGCTGGTTCTGCTGGTTTGGACCGTGGCCTGACCCAGATGTTCTGTTGTCCATGAAGTCCGTCGAAGAACCTGGTTGAGTTTCTGATGGACCGATGAGGAACCTGCTGTGGACGTCAGCGCCATGCTGACCCAGGAGTTGCTGGTTGCGGTGGACCTGTCTACCCTTTCTGCTGGGCTGGTGCTGCAGGTACCCCCGGCCTCCAGATGTCTGTTGCGCACGAAGTCCGTCAGGAACCAGGAATGAAGTTTTGATGAAATAAACCTTGTATTATTGACATGTTTAGATGCTTGATTCCCCTCTTCCCAGCAGGTCGCCTCAATCCCGCCCGGATCCCCCAGCAGTTCCCTTGCGACTGATTCCCATCAATACCTCAGGAGTGTGATTCCCATCAATCCCAGCAGGATTCCCATCAATCCCAGCAGGATTCCCATCATTCCCAGCAGGATTCCCATCATTCCCAGCAGGATTCCCATCATTCCCAGCAGGATTCCCGGGTCCAGAGCTGCTCCTGCCCCGAACGGAGCTCGTTTTCCCGGCTGAATGTGCCGAGGACTCATTCAGTCCGATTCACAACAATGAAACAAATCTGACTTCCGGCCCTGGAACCCGACCCGAATCCAGGTGCATTGTGGGTTTTCAGAACCTCATGGTGGCGTCATGTCCTTGAAAATTAGGGCTGAACAGTTTTAGATAAAAGTTAAAACTATCCTGGGATTTAATTCTGAAAAATTAAACTTTAAACTGCAATACCTGGGCTTCTGTTTGTAAAGTCACTTATTTAGCCTTTAAAGTCACATTTTAATTAAAATTCTTCCAAGTCACATCTTCAGTTTTCATTCGTTAGCGTCAGTTTTTAAACTAATTAGCATAATTAATATTCAGCTCATAGCTTCTTAACTAAATGATCAGTTCCAAGCTAAATATTTAGTTTACAAATTAAAAGGCTACATGTTTAATTTGCAGCCAAATGAAATATCGGTAATGAAATCGATTAATTTACTGTTGGTTCTTCTCTCTGAGGTTCTGAATGACCCGGGAACTTCAGGTCCATTTCTCCGTCTGTTGGCTTGTTTTGCTCCAATCAGATTATGCAGAAATAAAGACATTTTTATCCTGAGAGGTTTCTTATCGGACTCTGGTCAGAACCAGAACCGGACCGCTTCCTGTTCTGTTTGGATCACAAAACCGGACCTGCATTTAGAACCGCTTTATTGGTTCTGATAGAAATCATTTTATTGTTTGACAACATTTCCCTGTGAAATAATCAGTTCATTATTATCAACGGTTCCTGCAAGGTTCTGCTGTGGGCTGAGCAGAACCGGTACCGGTACCGAGTCCCTCCGGCGTTCTGTCACCGTCCATCAGGGAGAGTTTTCACCGTCCACACGGACTCCCCTGCCCGTCCAGGCCCGGTCTGTGTGGAGGTCTGGACCTGTGCTCATCAGGTCGGTCCGGTCCGGTCCGGCCCGGAGACTACGCCCGCTCCAGGTCCTTGTACTTCTTCCGGAGGACGGACACCTGGTCCTTGAAGAGGACGGGGTCCAGGCGCAGCTGGGAGTGGACCAGCGGCATGTAGCCGAACCAGCTGGCGAACGTGTTGACGCAGTCCTGCCTCTGGGCGAAGTGCTCCGGGTTGGTCCAGGGGGCGCTCTTCATGTCCTGGGGGGGGACGGGACGCATCAGAGACACTCAGCCTGTCCACCAGCAGGACGGGACGCATCAGAGACACTCAGCCTGTCCACAGCAGGACGGGACCATCAGAGACACTCAGCCTGTCCACCAGCAGCAGGACGTACCTGAGGAGGCGGGACTTCCTTGTACTGCTTCCTCTGAGCCACTTTCACAGGCGGCAGGTGAGTCGCCGCCGACACCAGGAAGTTCATCAGGATGTCCTCGCAGTTGGACGTCCGGTCCACCAGCGTCCGCAGGGACTGGGGCAGGTAGTGGGAGAACAGGAAGTTGTAGTACCTGCAGGGACACGCCCACAGGAAGTCAGAGCATAAATAAACACTGGAGGCAGGATTAAAAAGTTTCATGGAGCCAACAAGAGTCTGGAGTTAGTAACATTTTAATCATCAAAATAAGCAACATTTTAATTCAAAAATCAGTTTTGCAACCAAATAATTGAATAAATAAGATAAAAAATGAAAATATTTATAGTTTTTAACCCTCAGATTGGAGCAAATTTAAAGAGATATTCATGGTTCTTCTCCAGAAATCTGGACGCTAGTTTAGCTGTAGCATTGAGATGCTAAGCTAGGCTACCATTGCTAAGCTAACTCGTTTTAGCACAACTTGAACCCAACAGCAGCTTTTTCCAGCATCCAATCAGAAATTAACCAGAAGCTGCAGGTCAATAAAACTTCAGTTTCTAAAGAAGATTTAACTCTGGAACCAGAAGCACCGGTGGTACCGGTACCGGCACCACCGGTACCAAGAGTCCAGAAAGAAATTTTGCATTGGGAAAAAAAGGTGATGAAGTGCATTAAAATTATAATTAGTAAATGAAAATGAACACAGCCTTAAATAAAACACGATGTGTTTAATTTTTATATAATCAGACTTTAATCCTTTGAAATAATTCTGATGTTCATGTCCGTCAGAAATAAAGATGATTTTTAGGGTCAAGATTTGAATCAGAAATTACTTTAGAGTCAGAAAAAAGAGGAATCAAATATTTATCTAAAACAACTCAAACCCATTTATATTTAGCCGGAAATAGATTCATACATAAAGTTCAGCATCCTGTGTTCAGGATTAGCTTAGCTTAGCAGCACAAAGACCAGCAGCTGGAATGGATTCAGGACGAGAAATGGATGCATTTGTGTCCCTGCGACCGGATCCAGACTGGTTCCGGTCGCAGTCGGACCCGGACCGACCGGTGGTAGAAGGCGGCGCCGGTCAGCACGATGGAGTACTCGTTGGTCCACTTGGACGTGTAGCCCCAGGCGCGTTTCAGCGGGTCCCAGAAGTGGCTCCGGGGCGGATAGCGACGATCCGGTCCGGGAAGCTGAGCCACACCTGGAAGGCGAAGTTCACCTGCAGAGACGAGAACGTCAGGATGGGAGCGAGCAGGTGTGTGTGTGAGAGGAGGTGTGTGGGTGTGTGTGGAGGAGGTGTGTGTGTGTAGAGGAGGGTGTGTGTGTGTGTGAGGAGGTGTGTGGTGAGGAGGTGTGTGTGTGAGAGGAGGTGTGTGTGAGAGGAGGTGTGTGTGAGAGGAGGTGTGTGTGTGGATGTGTGTGAGGAGGGAGTGTGTGTGGAGGAGGTGTGTGTGTGAGGAGGTGTGTGTGAGAGGAGGTGTGTGTGAGGAGGTGTGTGTGGAGGAGGTGTTGTGAGAGGAGGTGTGTGTGGAGGAGGTGTGTGTGAGAGGAGGTGTGTGTGGAGGAGTGTGTGGTGTGTGAGAGGAGGTGTGTGTGGAGGAGTGTGTGTGAGAGGAGGTGTGGTGTGAGAGGAGGTGTGTGTGAGAGGAGGTGTGTGTGTGGAGGAGGTGTGTGTGTGGAGGAGGTGTGTGTGTGAGAGGAGGTGTGGTGTGAGAGGGGGTGTGTGTAGAGGAGGTGTGTGTGTGTGAGAGGAGGTGTGTGTGTGTGAGGAGGTGTGTGTGTGAGAGGAGGTGTGTGTGGAGGAGGTGTGTGTGTGAGGGGGTGTGTGTGAGGAGGTGGTGTGGAGAGGGTGTTGGAGATGTGTGGTGGAGGAGGTGTGTGTGTGTAGAGGGAGGGTGTGTGTGAGAGGAGTGTGTGTGTAGGAGTGTGTGTGAGGAGGGTGTGTGTGAGGAGGTGGTGTGTGGAGGAGGTGTGTGTGTGAGGAGGTGTGTGTGTGAGAGGAGGTGTGTGTGTGTGTGTGGGAGGTGTGTGTGTGGAGGAGGTGTGTGTGTGGAGGAGGGTGTGTTGAGAGGGTGTGTGTGTGAGGTGAGGAGGTGTGTGTGTGAGGAGGTGTGGTGTGTGAGGGGGTGGTGAGGTGGTGAGGTGTGTGTGTGTGAGGGGGTGTGTGTGAGAGGAGGTGTGTGTGTTGTGAGAGGGTGTGTGTGGGGAGGTGTGTGTGTGAGGAGGTGTGTGTGTGTGTGATGGAGTGGTGTGTGTGAGGAGGTGTGTGGGAGGAGGTGTGTTGTGTGAGGAGGGTGTGGTGAGGAGGTGTGTGGTGTTGTGGAGGAGGTGTGTGTGGGAGGAGGTGTGTGTGGAGGGGGTGGTGTGAGGAGGGTGTGTGTGAGGAGGTTGTGTGTGTGAGGAGGTGTGTGTGTGTGTGTGGAGTGTGTAGGAGTGTGTGTGTGTGGGAGGTGTGGTGTGTGAGGTGTGTGTGAGGAGGTGTGTGTGTGTGTGAGGAGGGTGTGTTGTGTGTGTGAGGAGGTGTGTGGGTGTGAGGAGGTGTGTGAGAGGGGTGTGTGTGTGTGAGGAGGGTGTGGTGTGAGAGGAGGTGTGTGTGTGTGTGGAGGAGGTGTGTGTGATGAGGAGGTGTGTGTGTGTGAGGGGGTGTGTGTGTGAGAGGAGGTGTGTGTGAGAGGAGGTGTGTGTGAGGAGGGTGTGTGTGAGAGAGGTGTGTGTGAGAGGTGTGTGTGTGTGTGAGGGTTGTGTTGTGGGGAGTGTGTGTGGAGGAGGTGTGTGTGTTGTGAGGAGGTGTGTGTTGTGAGAGGTGTGTGTGAGAGGAGGTGTGTGTGTGTGAGAGAGAGGTGGTGTGTGAGGGGTGTGTGTGTGTGTGAGGAGGTTGTGTGTGTGTGAGGAGGTGTGTGGAGAGGTGTGTGTGTGTGAGAGGGTGTGTGTGAGAGGAGGTGTGTGTGTGTGTGAGGAGGTGTGTGTGTGAGGAGGTGTGTGTGAGGAGGGTGTGTGTGTGAGGAGGGTGTGTGTAGGGAGGAGGTGTGTGTGGTGTGAGGAGGTGTGTGTGTGTGGAGGAGGTGTGTGAGTGAGTGAGTGGTGTTGTGGGAGGTGTGTGTGTGTGTGAGGAGGTGTGTGTGTGTGGAGGTGTGAGAGGTGTGTGTGTGTGAGGAGGTGTGTGTGTGGTGAGTGTGTGTGTGAGGAGGTGTGTGTGGGAGAGTTGTGTGTTGTGTGAGGAGGTGTGTGTGTGTGAGGAGTGTGGTGTGTGAGGGAGGTTAGTGTGTGGAGGGGTGTGTGTGTGGTGAGGAGGTGTGTGTGAGGGAGGTGAGATGTTGTGAGGAGGTGTGTGAGGTGTGTGTGTGTTGAGGAGGTGGTGAGGTGTGTGTGTGAGGAGGTGTGTGTGTGAGGAGTGTGGTGAGTGGTGTGAGGTAGGGGTGTGTGTGTGAGGAGGTGTGTGTGTGGAGGGTGGGTGTGGAGGGGGGGTGGTGTGTGGGGGGTGTGGTGTGGGGGTTGGTGGGAGGTGTGTGGGGGGTTGTGTGGGTGGTGGGTGTGGGTGTGGTTTGTGGGGGGGGTGTGTGTTGGGGGGTGTGTGGTGGGGGTTGTGGTGTGGGGGGTGTGGGTGGGGGTGGGTGGGGTTTTGGGTGAGGTGTGGTGTGTAAGGGTGGTGTGGTGGGGGTGGTGGTGTGTGGAGGGGGTGGTGGGTGGTGTGTTGGTGTGGGGAGGGTGTGGGTGTGTGGGGGGGGTGTGTGGAGGTGGTGAGGTGGGTGTGGTGTGGTGGTAGGGTGTGGTGGGGGGTGTGGTGTGGTGGAGGGGTGGGTGTGGTGGGGAGGTGGGGTGTGTGAGGAGGGTGTGAGGGTGGTGTGTGTGTGAGGAGGGTGGTGTGGTGGTGGGTGAGGAGGTGTTGTGGGGGGTGTGGTGTGGTGGAGGAGGTGTGGTGTAGGGGTGTGAGGGGGGTGGTGTGTGGGTGGGGGGGTGTGGGGAGTGTGGTGTGTTGTGAGGAGGTGTGTGGTGTGAGGAGGGTGTGTGTGTGTAGTGAGAGGTGTGTGTGTGTGAGAGGTGGTGTGTGTGTGAGTGGGGGTGTGGTTGTGTGAGGTGTGTGTGTGTGGTGGGTGTGGTGTGTGTGTGGGAGGTGTGGTGGGAGTGTGTGAGAGGTGGTGTGGTGGGTGTGTGTGGGAGGAGTGTGGTGTGTGAGAGGGGTGTGTGTTGAGGTGGTGTGATGTGTGGGAGGTTGTGTTGAGGGGTGTGTGTGTGGTGGGAGTTGTGGTGTAGGTGGTTGGAGGGGGTGTTGTGTGAGGGGGGTGGTGGATGTGTGGTGTGTGAGAGGTGTTGGGAGGTGTGTGTGAGAGGAGGAGTGTGTGTTGTGAGGAGGTGGTGTGGTGGAGGTGTGTGGGGAGAGGTGTTTGTGTGGTGAGAGAGTGTGTGTGTGTGAGAGGTGGTGTGTGTGTGAGAGGAGGTGGGTGTGTGTGTTGTGTGAGAGGAGTGTGTGTGTGTGTGTGGAAGTGGTGTGTGTGTGAGGAGGTGTGTGTGTGTGTGTGTGTGTGTGTGTGTGTGTGTGTGAGTGGTGTGGTGTGAGAGCAACACACGCTCTCACACACACACTCACTCACTCTTGTTTATAATGCCTTGTGGGGACCAGTTGCTCCTTGTTTTAAAACCCTGTTTTAGGGTCAGGGGTCAGAGTTGGGACTAAGGCGTGAAAAGGGTAAAGGTCAGGCTGTAGAAATGAATGGAAGTGAATGGAAAGTCCCCACAAAGGTAGCAGCTCAAACGTGTGTGTGTCCAGCTGCCCCCCCACCTCGCTGGTCAGCAGCACCGTGTCCTCATCCAGGCTCAGCACCGCCTCCGTTTCTATGGCGACGTGAGGCAGGAAGCGGCTGGTGGTCTGGCGGGACAAGAGCCGGTCAGACGCGGCTGTGGGACGAACAGGAAGTGACATCACGGCGCTCACCTTCCTCCTGCCGTCCGTGACCACGAGGGGGACGGGCATCGGCGGCCATTTGCTGCGGCCGGGCGGCGGCTTCTCGCTGTTCCACAGGATGATGATCTGGAAGCAGAACCGGGTCAGAACCTGCAGAACCCGACTCAGGCCCAGCCGGGTCGGTTCTCTACCTGAGAGCAGAACTTGGACCTGGACACCACCTGGAGCAGCTTCATGATCGGCTGAGACTGGGACACGAGCGGCGAGACGGCGTGGATGACGGCGGTGAACTCGTGGCCCGGACCGACCCCTGGGGCGGGACGGGACCGAGAACACGGGTCAGAGGTCAGAACCGACAACAGGCTGCGTCTGGGTCAGAACCACGGATAAAAGCGCTTCCAGAGTCTCTAATTAAGGCCTGAAAATGTCTTAAATCTATTGTTAAAAATAAAATGGAGATGGATCAAATTCATAGAATACAAGATATTTGATAATATTTATAGATGTTTAATGATATTTATTGATATTTGATATTTATTAATATTTAATAATATTTATTGATATTTAATCATATTTAATGATATATAATTATATTAATGATATTTAATCATATTATTTATATTTAATTATATTTGATATTTATTAATATTTAATAATATTTATTGATATTTAATCATATTTATTGATATTTAATCATATTTATTGATATATAATTATATTTATTGATATTTATTAATATTTAATTATATTTATTTATATTTAATAATAACTATTGATATTTAATGATATTATTTATATTTAATGATATTTATTGATATTTAATGATATTTGATATTTATTAATATTTAATAATATTTATTGATATTTAATCATATTTATTGCTATTTAATTATATATAATTATATTTAATGATATTTATTAATATTTAATGATATTTAATAATATCTATTGATATTTAATCATATTATTTATATTTAATTATATTTATTGATACTTAATTATATTTAAATATGTTTATTGATGTTTAATGATATTTCATAATAGTTAATAATATTTATTGATATTTAATAATATTTATTGATATTTAATTATATTTATTTATATTTAATTATATTTATTTATATTTAATGATATTTAATAATATCTATTGATATTTAATTATATTTATTTATATTTAATGGTATTTATTGATATTTAATGTCAGATAGTTGTGCATCTTTTTTCTCATTGGATTTTTCTGTCAGGTAAAATTTTCATTTCGTTCTGTGACTCACTGCTAACACCCATGCTAGCTAGCTAGCTAGTTAGCTTGTTCACGTCTATCTGGGTAAATGTCATTTCATGGGTTGGATGAAGTTTGCATGTTTCTTTAGTCTTAAATTGATTTCATAAAAGTCTTAAGCTTGAGTTCCTGAGACCTGCAGACGCGGCAAACCGAACCGTTCAGGTTCTAAGCCAAAAGCAGAACCAGCGTCTGTCCACCTTCAGTCCAAATATAACTGTGTTTAAGGAAGAGAAACTGAAAGATGGCCGTGGGTTGAGGAGGATCTAGGCCCGGTTCCCAGGTCCCAGGTCCCGGCTCCCAGGTCCCAGTTCCTGGTTCCCAGGTCCCGGGTCCTGGTTCTCAGGTCCCGGTTCCCAGGTCCCAGTTCCTGGTTCCCAGGTCCCGGGTCCTGGTTCTCATTCCCCGGTCCGTGGTTCCCAGGTCCCGGGTCCTGGTTCTCAGGTCCCGGTTCCCATGGGTCCCAGTTCCTGGTTCCCAGGTCCCGGTCCTGGTTCTCAGGTCCCGGTTCCAGTCCCAGTTCCTGGTTCCCAGGTCCCGGGTCCTGGTTCTCAGGTCCCGGTTCCCATGTCCCGGGTCCCAGGTCCTGGTTCCGTCCCAGGTCCTGGTTCCCGGTCCCAGGTCCCAGTTCCTGGTTCCCAGGTCCCGGGTCCTGGTTCTCAGGTCCCGGTTCCCATGTCCCGGGTCCCAGGTCCTGGTTCTCAGGTCCCTGGTTCCCAGGTCCCAGGTCCTGGTTCCCAGGTCCCGGGTCCTGGTTCTCAGGTCCCGGGTCCTGGTTCTCAGGTCCCGGTTCCCAGGTCCCAGGTCCTGGTTCCCAGGTCCCGGGTCCTGGTTCTCAGGTCCCGGTTCCCAGGTCCCAGTTCCTGGTTCCCAGGTCCCGGGTCCTGGTTCTCAGGTCCCGGTTCCCATGTCCCGGTTCCCAGGTCCTGGTTCCTGGGTCCCGGGTCCTGGTTCCCAGGTCCTGGTTCTCAGGTCCCAGGTCCTGGTTCCCAGGTCCCAGGTCCTGGTTCCCGGGTCCCGGGTCCCGGGTCCCGGGTCCCAGGTCCCAGGTCCTGGTTCCCAGGTCCCGGGTCCTGGTTCTCAGGTCCCGGTTCCCAGGTCCCAGGTCCTGGTTCCCGGGTCCCGGGTCCCGGGTCCCGGGTCCCAGGTCCCAGGTCCTGGTTCCCAGGTCCTGGTTCTCAGGTCCCAGGTCCTGGTTCCCAGGTCCCAGGTCCTGGTTCCCAGGTCCCAGGTCCTGGTTCCCGGGTCCCGGGTCCCGGGTCCCGGGTCCCAGGTCCCAGGTCCTGGTTCCCAGGTCCCGGTTCCCAGGTCCCAGGTCCTGGTTCCCGGGTCCCGGGTCCCGGGTCCCGGGTCCCAGGTCCCAGGTCCTGGTTCCCAGGTCCTGGTTCTCAGGTCCCAGGTCCTGGTTCCCAGGTCCCAGGTCCTGGTTCCCAGGTCCCAGGTCCTGGTTCCCGGGTCCCGGGTCCCGGGTCCCGGGTCCCAGGTCCCAGGTCCTGGTTCCCAGGTCCCGGTTCCCAGGTCCCAGGTCCCGGTTCCCATGTCCCGGTTCCCAGGTCCTGGTTCCTGGGTCCCGGGTCCTGGTTCCCAGGTCCTGGTTCTCAGGTCCCAGGTCCTGGTTCCCAGGTCCCAGGTCCTGGTTCCCGGGTCCCGGGTGTGTGCGTACCTAGTCCCAGGTAGTAGAAGGGGAAGTGCGCCAGGTGAGTGGAGAACTCTGGCAGAACCAGCAAGCCGCCCGGCAGCGAGTTCCACATGTATCGGTTCCTGGAGACGTGGGAGAAGATCCGGTCCTTGATGATCTGAGCAGAAACAGGAAGTGGTTTTATGTCAGCATCAGACCAGCAGAACCGGCTCTGGACTCACCTCCAGGGTGGTCAGGACTATCTGGTCCACAGAGGAGAAGTAGGCGTCCCACAACATCTGGGTCCGCTGGCGGAGCTGCAGCACCCGATGGTTTGGTACGGAGCGAACGGTGGACGGGACCTGGAGGAGGAGGAGGAGGAGGGAGAGAAGGAGGAGGAGGAGGGAAGGAGGAGGAGGAGAGAGGAGGAGGAAGATGAAGAGGAGGGAGGGAGGAGGAGAGGAGGAGGAGGGAGAGGAGGAGGAGGAGGAGGAGGAAGAGGAGAAAGAGTGAGGAAGG
>CM065363.1:742500-860000 GCA_033032245.1 Poecilia picta | reverse complement strand
ATCAGGGAGTAAAATTTAAGCTATGTTTTAAGTAATGTTTTTATAACTGAATGTCAGTCAAGCGATCTGGACCAGAACCTCACAGAACCGGGCCGAGACGGTCAGACCGACGGAAAATTCAGTTAAAACAGCAGAAATTCATCTGAGATCCAGAAACATGTCCTCCTCCTCCTCCTCCTGCTCCTCAGCGCCGCTCTGGCTGCAGCTTGTTGTTTCTGGACGGCTCCATGGTGAACACAAATACCCGGACCACAGCCCAGCCTGTCATTACAGGGCCCGGCCCGGCTAGCAGAACCGTCTCGGTCCTGCCTCGCCTTGAACACAGAGCGGTGTAATCTGAGCATGACCCCGCGGCGGCTGATCCGCTAACACCGGTCGGTTCTCCTGCCTCCATCAGGTGAAGAGCCGCAGCGGATTTGTTTTTAATCAGGAGTTACATAAAATGTTTCAGCTTTAATTCGGATTAAACCACATTAAATAAAACATCAGACTGGTTCCTCTGCAAGGATTTAACTCATCTGCCACGAATCCATCCGACCTGCAGAACCACCAGGCTCATCTGGGCTCTGCGGGGGATTTTATACCGGCGGCCATTTGTAAGGTCAAAAATATCAGCAATAATCTGGATTGTTTAGTCCATAAGAGAAAAAATGGGAGTTCATTTTTCAAAATCGCATTTTCACCAGTTCCAAACTAAATATGTAGATCAGAGGTTAGAAATTAAACCTTCAGCTTCAAACTAAATATTTAGTTGGAAGCTAGCTAGTTAGCATCAAACTAAATATGTAGATCAGAGCTAGCAAGGTTAGAAATTAAAAATTTAGCTTCAAACTAAATATTTAGTTGGAAGCTAGCTAGTTAGCTAGCTAGTTAGCTTCCAACTAAATATTTAGTTTTTAAGCTAGCTAGTTAGCTTCCAACTAAATATTTAGTTTGGAAGCTAGCTAGTTAGCTTAAAAACTAAATATTTAGCCAGGTAACTTGATATGTTGTATGTAAACTAAATACTTAACTAAAACGTGGCTTGCTAAACATTTAGCTTGGTAACAAAATATTTTGTTTCCAAGCTCAGTATTTGGTTTGATAGCTAGATACTTAGTTCTGAACAACTAGTTTTCAGCCTGAACATTTAAGTAGGTAGCTAAATATTTACTTTAACTCAATATTTAGCTTCAACAAACTAAGTGTTTAGTTTGAAGCAGGTTGTAGCTGAATGAGAGCCGTGGTGAAAGGTGAACTGTCAGGTTATTTCTGACATTTTCTGGCTGCTTTGTTTGATGCTAAGTTTAGCAGCAGGAGCTCAGCTGGACATGACGGGAATCTGTGTCCTGTTGTCCTGCAGCGACCCGGACCGGCTGACCGGTTCTGATTGGACACAGTAATCAGATGTTACTGGGGGAATGGGCTGATCCGAACCAGAACCAGAACCAGAGGATTACTTTGAGTAGTAAGAACAGAAACATCAGTTTGGTGGTGAGCTGCAGCCTGCATGGTAAACAGATGCTGCAGCTTCAGATGCCGCAGCGCCACTTTCACGGTGAGGGCGACGCCCCCCAGGTGAGGGCGACGCCCTCCAGGTGAGGGCGACGCCCCCCAGGTGAAGGCGAAGCCCCCAGGTGAGGCGACGCCCCCCAGGTGAGGGCGACGCCTCCAGGTGAGGGCGACGCCCCCCAGGTGAAGGCGAAGCCCCCAGTGAGGGCGACGCCCCCCAGGTGAAGGCGACGCCCCCCAGGTGAGGTCGACGCCCCCCAGGTGAGGGCGACGCCCCCCAGGTGAAGGCGACGCCCCCCAGGTGAGGGCGACGCCCCCCAGGTGAAGGCGAAGCCCCCCAGGTGAGGGCGACGCCCCCCAGGTGAAGGCGAAGCCCCCCAGGTGAGGGCGACGCCCCCCAGGTGAGGGCGACGCCCCCCAGGTGAGGGCGACGCCCCCCAGGTGAGGGCGACGCCCCCCAGGTGAGGTCGCCGCAGGTGCGCAGCCTCTTTTCAGCCTGAACAACAGGGAGGTTGACGCTGATCCACCTGCCAAAGGCGCCGACCCAAAACAGCAGCTTTACGCACCCAGCACAACACAGCTGAGGCCGACCAGAACCAGAACCCAACACGAATGGACCAAACCCGGCCGAGGTTCTGAATCCACAACACACCGAGACCCGGTCCGGTCAAAACCAGAACCTTCTGCTGCCATGGAGGAACTTCCTGGGGGCGGACAGCCTGGGGGACAGTTTATGACGTTACACAGTCAGAGATTCATTTTGGGTTTTTTTCCGCCATTAGAGGAAAAACGGAGTTTCATCTTTCATAACTTGACGTTTCAGTCTGAAGCTCTAAGCTACATATTTAGTTATAAAACATATATTTAGCACTAAGCTAAACAGTTAGCTAGCAAGATCCAAATATAAAGCTAATTGTTAGCTTAGCTAATGAAATATTTAGCTTTAAGCTAATTATTTAGAAAATACTATTTATTTTCCGCTTTGCATATTAGCTAAACGTTAAGCTAGCTCAGAGGTAAAATTCAATTCAAAGCTAAATATTTAGCTCCAAACTAAACAGAAAAAACTAAATATTTAGTTTGAAATTGTGACATTTATTAATGAATAACTTGATGAAGTTCTGACAGAAAAATGAATCGATTAACGCCTTGAAAAATAAAATCCGTTTATCTCCATGTTGTTCAGATTGTTGGTCTCTATTTTCAGGTTCCTGACAGTTTTAATGTTTAGGAGACGATGTGACATCACTGTGTGTGTGTGTGTTGTGTGTGTGTGTGTGTGTGTGTGTGTGTGTGTGTGTGTGTGTGTGGTGGAGACATGGACCACCCTGACCACGTTTATCATTCCTGGAATGTTGGGAGTTTCTCTTGAATCTCCGTCTCTCTGTTTGTCTGCAGCTGGAAAATGTGGGAAGGCGTTTGGGTCACTGCGGCCGGACATGACCTTTGACCCCAGGGTGTAAACCCCTGCCGGCCCCGGCCCGGCGGAACCCCGTCCCTCCGCTTTAAGCCTGGCTGAGCTGCTGGCGGCAGAGCTTCATTCCCAGCTGGCTCCTCGGAATAGAAACGGAGTGCCCCCCCCCCCCCCCCCCAACCTGCTGCTGAGGACACGGACACAGGGGACACGTCCCCCTCCGATGGACTCGCCACCATCTTCATCGGTGTCAGACTGAGAGTCCAGTTGACCCGGTTCTGCTGCGGTTCTTCCAGAGTCAAACCAACCAAACGATGTCAGAAACTTTTGTAGTTTCAGGCTGAGGAACATTTTGGTCTCCACTAAATCAACTCGTCTATTTTCTTATTATTAAGCTTCTAAACTACAAATAGTCCTGAAATTGACCAGAGACACGAGTCGTAGGAAATAAAAACGTATTTTTTGATTCTTTAACTGGAAAACGTTCAAACAGCTTCAGCCTTAATAAGGATGAACAAAGAAAAGCAGAAACGGGTCTTCATGTCCGCTTGTTCAGATGTTTGTCAAACGGTAAAGTTCTCCTGACGTGTCGCGTCTAACTGGTACCGTTTGGTAACTGGACCCGTCAGAACGTCTGCAGAGACGCAGCAGAGATGTTTCATCCTGAAGAGGAACCACTCTGCAGTGAAACGTGACTCCAGAGGCACAGAGGCGCTGGTTGAGCTCCGGAACCGGGTCGGGCCGATCCGCCCGGAGCGGCGCTCTGGACACAGAGCAGGCAGTGTGCTGGGCCTGGCCCGGGGTCCAGAAACTCTCCAGAACATTCCTGAGAGAGACGGCCGCCTGGCAGCCGGAGGGTTCTGGTAAACAAGCTGAACAACAGCTGAGAGCAGGAGGAGGCCCGGTTCCGGAGCGGGACGACCCGATCCGGCATTTTACACAATATTAACGCTCAGAGAACCGAACGATTAATCAGCTATTATGACGATTAATCAGTTATTAAGACAATTAATCCTTTATTGTGATGATTAATCAGTTACAGTTAAGATGATTACATAGATTATTTATTGATGATTATCATTCAGCTTTGAGATGATTAATCAGCTACTATGACGATTAATCTTTATTGTGATGATTAATCAGTTACAGTTAAGACGATTAATCAGCTACTATGACGATTAATCAGTTATTGTGATGATTAATCAGTTATTGTGATGATTAATCAGCTATTATGACGATTAATCAGCTATTATGACGATTAATCAGTTATTATGACGATTAATCAGTTATTGTGATGATTAATCAGTTATTATGACGATTAATCAGTTATTGTGATGATTAATCAGTTATTGTGATGATTAATCAGTTATTATGACGATTAATCAGCTATTATGACGATTAATCCTTTATTGTGATGATTATTAATTCGTTACAGTTATAGACGTTATTTATTTCAGCTACTATGACGATTAATCATACAGTTTTATTGTGATGATTAATCAGCTATTATGACGATTAATCAGCTACTATGACGATTAATCAGTTATTGTGATGATTAATCAGCTATTATGACGATTAATCAGCTACTATGACGATTAATCATTATTGTGATGATTAATCAGTTATTATGACGATTAATCAGTTATTGTGATGATTAATCAGTTATTATGACGATTAATCAGTTATTGTGATGATTAATCAGTTTATTATGACGATTAATCAGTTATTGTGATGATTAATCAGTTCTTCCACCTCTCTGCACATAAAGCATCAACATTTCATTCAGGTGAAGTAAACAAGATCATCAGAACTGGCAGTGGATCATTAGTGATTCAATAAACAATATTTATATCTCGTTTGTGAGTGTATTATCAAAATAATCGGTTATTCTGATAAAAAAAACTTTAGACTCTTCATCAAAGCCTCTTTACAAAATATTAGAAATACATTTAAAAAATGCAACAAATTATTTCTTTTTTAAATAAGAAAATAAACATTTTATTCCTTTAGTGAAGTTTTGATCCCCTGCATCAAAAATGCAAACATCATCAATTATTTTAAAAATGGATTAATGGTCTGTTCTGATCACCAGTGTGGAGCAGATCAGAGCTTCAGTTTGCAGGAACACGTCGGGTTCGCTCTGACCCGGTCCAGAAGCTCACTAATCGGATGTCCTGACGCCTCGGAGGAGCGAGTGAGCAGCATGAGAATGAGCAGCTCTGCAGAGCGACCAGCTGCTTGAACAGCCCAAACCGCCACTGGAACTAAAGCAGAGCTGCAGCAGACGTACGGATTTTAAATCTGAACCAGCTGCTGCTAACCTGAGCTAACCTGATAAACATGAGCTAACCTGCTAAAGCTGAGCTAACCTGCTAAACCTGAGCTAACCTGCTAACCTGAGCTAACCTGCTAACCTGCTAAACCTGAGCTAACCTGCTAACCTGAGCTAACATGGTCAAACCTGCTAACCTGATAAACCTGAGCTATTATGCTAAACCTGAGCTAACCTGCTAAATCTGAGCTAACCTGATAAACATGAGCTAACCTGCTAACCTGAGCTAACCTGCTAACCTGCTAAACCTGAGCTAACCTCTAAAACCTGAGCTAACCTGCTAACTGAGCTAACATGGTCAAAACCTGAGCTAACATGGTCAAACCTGCTAACCTGATAAACCTGAGCTATTATGCTAAACTGAGCTAACCTGCTAACCTGAGCTAACATGGTCAAACCTGAGCTAACATGGTCAAACCTGCTAACCTGATAAACCTGAGCTATTATGCTAACCTGAGCTAACTGCTAAATCTGAGCTAACCTGATAAACATGAGCTAACCTGCTAAACATGAGCTAACTGCTAAACATGAGCTAACCTGATAACCTGAGCTAACCTGAATAAACCTGAGCTAACTGCAAACATGAGCTAACCTGATAAACCTGAGTTAACTGCTAACTGATAAACCTGAGCTAACCTGCTAAACCTGAGCTAACATGGTCAAACCTGAGCTAACATGGTCAAACCTGCTAACCTGATAAACCTGAGCTATTATGCTAAACCTGAGCTAACCTGCTAAATCTGAGCTAACCTGATAAACATGAGCTAACCTGCTAAACATGAGCTAACCTGCTAAACATGAGCTAACCTGATAAACCTGAGCTAACCTGATAAACCTGAGCTAACCTGCTAAAAAATGAGCTAACCTGATAAACCTGAGTTAACCTGCTAACCTGATAAACTGAGCTACCTGCTAAACCTGAGCTAACATGGTCAAACCTGCTAACCTGATAAACCTGAGTTAACCTGCTAACCTGCTAAACATGAGCTAACCTGATAAACCTGAGTTAAACCTGCTAACCTGATAAACCTGAGCTATTATGCTAAACCTGAGCTAACCTGCTAACCTGAGCTAACCTGATAAACATGAGCTAACCTGCTAAAGCTGAGCTAACCTGCTAAACCTGAGCTAACCTGCTAACCTGAGCTAACCTGCTAACCTGCTAAACCTGAGCTAACCTGCTAACCTGAGCTAACATGGTCAAACCTGCTAACCTGATAAACCTGAGCTATTATGCTAAACCTGAGCTAACCTGCTAAATCTGAGCTAACCTGATAAACATGAGCTAACCTGCTAACCTGAGCTAACCTGCTAACCTGCTAAACCTGAGCTAACCTGCTAAACCTGAGCTAACCTGCTAACCTGAGCTAACATGGTCAAACCTGAGCTAACATGGTCAAACCTGCTAACCTGATAAACCTGAGCTATTATGCTAAACCTGAGCTAACCTGCTAACCTGAGCTAACATGGTCAAACCTGAGCTAACATGGTCAAACCTGCTAACCTGATAAACCTGAGCTATTATGCTAAACCTGAGCTAACCTGCTAAATCTGAGCTAACCTGATAAACATGAGCTAACCTGCTAAACATGAGCTAACCTGCTAAACATGAGCTAACCTGATAAACCTGAGCTAACCTGATAAACCTGAGCTAACCTGCTAAACATGAGCTAACCTGATAAACCTGAGTTAACCTGCTAACCTGATAAACCTGAGCTAACCTGCTAAACCTGAGCTAACATGGTCAAACCTGAGCTAACATGGTCAAACCTGCTAACCTGATAAACCTGAGCTATTATGCTAAACCTGAGCTAACCTGCTAAATCTGAGCTAACCTGATAAACATGAGCTAACCTGCTAAACATGAGCTAACCTGCTAAACATGAGCTAACCTGATAAACCTGAGCTAACCTGATAAACCTGAGCTAACCTGCTAAACATGAGCTAACCTGATAAACCTGAGTTAACCTGCTAACCTGATAAACCTGAGCTAACCTGCTAAACCTGAGCTAACATGGTCAAACCTGCTAACCTGATAAACCTGAGTTAACCTGCTAACCTGCTAAACATGAGCTAACCTGATAAACCTGAGTTAACCTGCTAACCTGATAAACCTGAGCTATTATGCTAAACCTGAGCTAACCTGCTAAACCTGAGCTAACCTGATAAACATGAGCTAACCTGCTAAACATGAGCTAACATGCTAAACATGAGCTAACCTGATAACCTGAGCTAACCTGCTAACCTGATAAACCTGAGCTAACCTGCTAACCTGATAAACCTGAGCTAACATGATAAATCTGTTCAGAGAAGATTAAAGTCGGATTGTGAGGAGGAGTGAAGCTGCCCTAAATATCAGTAATCAATACTCTGTTCATGTTATCATAACTTCATTTCTTTGGTTTACTAACAAACATCTGGAGAAAATATCAGAAATGTTTTTATTTTCATCATTTTGACGTGTTGACTACTTATTTTCCTCAGCAGGTTGGTTTCTCTCACACACACACTCTCTAAACAAAGCGGTCCCACTTTTAGCTCTGGCAGCCGGCCTCAGCCCACACACAGAGGCAGAACCAGAACCAGAACCAGGCGTGACGTCAATTAGACACGCAGAGGAGAAAGGGAGCGTCTTCACGCTGCGACACAGTCAGCTACTGCAGCTCTGGAGAGAGAGGCTTTCTGCACACACACACACACACACACACACACACACACACACACACACGACCAACCAAACCTGGGAGATGCTTCAACTACGGCTACCAAGTACCAAGGGATCAGTCTTGGTACTTGGAGGGGGGGAGGGGAGTCAGTTGGTCTGTTACCCAGAAAGCAGTTGGGCACAATATGGCAGCACCAACACTGTGAGAGAAACGACTGGGGCAGCTACTATATAACGTACTATGTAAATACTATATAAAGTACTATGTAAAGTACTATATAAATACTAAATAAAGACTATGTAAAGTACTATATAAATATTATATAAGGTACTATGTAAATACTATATAAAGTACTATGTAACGTAATACTGTATATAAATACTATGTAAAGTACTATATAAATACTATATAAAGTACTATGTAAAGTACTATATAAATACTAAATAAAGACTATGTAAAGTACTATATAAATATTATATAAGGTACTATGTAAATACTATATAAAGTACTATGTAAAGTACTATATAAATACTAAATAAAGACTATGTAAAGTACTATATAAATATTATATAAGGTACTATGTAAATACTATATAAAGTACTATGTAACATAATATATAAATACTATGTAAAGTACTATATAAATACTATATAAAGTACTATGTAAAGTACTATATAAATACTAAATAAAGACTATGTAAAGTACTATATAAATATTATATAAGGTACTATGTAAATACTATATAAAGTACTATGTAAACGTAATATATAAATACTATGTAAAGTACTATATAAATACTATATAAAGTACTATGTAATACTATATAAATACTATATAAAGTACTATGTAAAGTACTATATAAATACTATATAAAGTACTTTGTAAAGTACTATATAAATACTATATAAAGTACTCAGGGACCACCTCCCCATCTTTACACATACACATTTGTCTATATAATACAGTTAACGATTAATCAATTACTAAGTTAGTTGATGATTATATTATTATTCGATTAATTGCAATTAATCGGTTTTATTAACCCATTAATGAAACCGATTCCATTCATCAGTCCTATTATAATGATTTAATCGGTTCAGCTTCAGATGGAAAGTTTGGAGCCTGGTGCATGAGGCCAAGACATTAGCAGACGTTAGCATGGGTTAGCAAAGGTTAGTAAATGTTAGCAGAGGTTAGCAGGGGTTAGCAAAGGTTAGCAGGGGTTAGCAAAGGTTAGCAGGGGTTAGCAGGGGTTAGCAGAGGTTAGCAGAGGTTAGCGGAGGATAGCTGAGGTTAGCAGGGGTTAGCAAAGGTTAGCAGGGGTTAGTAAAGGTTAGCATGGGTTAGCAGAGGTTAGCTGAGGTTAGCAGGGGTTAGCAGGGGTTAGCAAAGGTTAGCAGGGGTTAGCAGAGGTTAGCGGAGGATAGCTGAGGTTAGCAGGTTAGCAAAGGTTAGCAGGGGTTAGCAGAGGTTAGCGGAGGATAGCTGAGGTTAGCAGGGGTTAGCAAAGGTTAGCAGAGGTTAGTAAAGGTTAGCAGAGGTTAGCAGGGGTTAGTAAAGGTTAGCAGAGGTTAGCGGAGGTTAGCGGAGGATAGCTGAGGTTAGCAGGGGTTAGCAAAGGTTATCAAAATGTTAGCACAAGTTAGCGGAGTATAGCAGAGGTTAGTGAAGTTTAGCGGCGGTTAGCAAGCACCATCTGATGTTCTGCAGGTTCATCCAGAGCCGCCAGCCTGGTTCCATCTCCATCTGGTCGCTTTGTTCTTTGACCTCATTTGAAAGACGTTTGTTGCTTCAATTAAAGCCATAAAATCTCTGACTAACTGTAATAATTCAGTCAGAAGCAGCATAATCCTCGGGATTACGGAGGATTATCTGGTTGTGATGCTGCGTCCCGTTTCCTTCATTCTGAGCTCAGATCATCCCGTCAGTTTGATCCACGTTAAGAAAAATCAAACTTTTCCTCCCGACTCTTCACTTGGACCCGGAAGCCAGTTTCCATGACAACCGCTGTGATGGTGAGGGACCGAATAAAGTCTGACTGTGGAGTTTTCTGGTGAAAACTCCACAGTCAGACTCGATAAACAGGTTTCTGGTCTTTTTAAACGTTTTACTGCTCAGCCTTAGAGCTGCAGAGGGAAACGCCTTCAGATCCAGTCAACCCTGCCGCGTTTCTGTCTCTGCAGGGGGAAACCGTCTCCGGCTGCAGCTCCGTTTCCCTCCGTGTTCCACCGAAATGTGCCGTTTATGTTGTGGTTTCTCAGACATTTTTGGCGCTGGGTGCAGCAGGGCGGCGACACGCTGCGCTGCGTTTAATGCCTGTGTGCGCCGGCTGGATTCATGTTTCTGTGCTGAGCACTTAGCTTGAAGTGAAACGCTTCAAGCACAAAAGCTCGAAAACACACAAAACTGTTAATTTAAAATACTTTCTCAATGCTTGGTGTAAACGCCACATGCAGAAATCGACAGGTTGTAGGGGTTCAGAAGGTCAAAGGTCAACCTAACATCCAACTTCTGCAGCGTCAAACAGCAGCAGCAGATTTATCTAAAGAGTTTCATACCAAGACCTGCACTATGCTGCTGCTCAGACGATTCCCGTATGAAGCAGAGCTGTGGAGTAAAAGCACGACTCAATATGACCAGTGTTGTATAGTAACAAAGTAAAAACACTTCACTACTTAAGTATATGTTGGAGTCCTTCATACTTTCCTGGAGTATCAACATTTTTGATAACTTTCACTTTTACTTCACTATATTTCTGAACTTAATTTCATACTTTTACTCTGATACATTTTCAATGTGTGGTTTAGTTACTCGCTACAAAACAGCAAAAAGAGAAACGCTGGAGTTTTGACCCACTTACTGATTGGCTGCTACAAAGTCGGACACTAATGGAGCCCCATACAAACCCCATACACCATTGATGGCATATGGGGTTTGTATGGGGCTCCATTTGTGACATGAACCACATCTGCACATGTGGTTCATGTCAGAAGCTGGTTAAGCAGGTTAAGTTATTAACCTTGTAGTTAAAGCACCTAATGATGCTGCAGGTTTATCTATTAGCAGGTTTAATTTTGCCTGCACTTGGTTGTGTTTATTACTTTAACTGTATTTGACAAGTTTACCAAAATATAAAAATTGTCATTCAAACTGCATTTGCCTTGTTTTACTTATACTTTTTATTACATTACTTGAGTTCATCCATTTTTACAGTAATTTAAATACAAGACGTTTCTTATACTTTAAGACTTTAACTCAAGTAACATTTCAGTGACTTGGACTTTTACCAAAGTCATATTTTGGAGAGGAACCTAAACTTTTACTAGACTCTGAGATTTCACTACTTTATACAACACTGAATATAAGGTAAATAATAATTAAATGCCATCTTCTGAGTTTCCTTTTAAATACAAGGTGAAAAACAAAAAGTTAAGACTGAACGTTTCCATACAGAATGTGAACAAATCAAAGAACTGACAACAGAGCTAGGCGCCCGCTGTGAGAGCCTTAACGTCCCTCAGCTTCAAGCTAAATGCTTCATTTATAGACGAGTGAACCACATGGTGACAACATGATGAACTCCTGTATTTTCCTTTAACAGGCTAAATAATCCAAATTACTGCTGGTAATTTCTGACTGTGTCTTCAGCAGCAAAGTTGTTAATCGAACAGCAGCAAATAGAGGAGAAAACGGCTCCTGATGTTTCCGTCTCCACCCAAAGGGCAGCACTGGTGCATGATGGGAGATGAAGCAGAGCAGCGGGACTCAGATCCTCTAATTAAACAACAACACGAGCCGCGGGTGTGACTGAACTGCCAAAGTCCCCAGAGCTCCCTACTGAGCGCGCTCCGACGACACGCAGCGTCCAATCACTGCCGAGCTTCAGATCCCTGGAACTGGGTCTGAGGGGTTCAGTAGAGCAGCTCACACAGCCAACATCCGACCGCTTGGTGGTGAGCAGCGACCCGCCTGCAGCCGGAGGTCCGGTTCCGACCGGTTCCGACCGGTTCCGACCGCACCGCTGGTCCAAATGGAACCAGTGCAGAACTACTGACAGAACTTTGGATCCATTTGGATCAACTGCCCATATTTACCGTCTTTACTGAAAAGAGATTATAATTTTTATGCGATTTCTTTAACTGATGTGTTTTTTGGCCCAAATGACTTGCCGTACATATTAACACGGCAAAAACACAGAATCTAATCCTACCGAGTATTTTTATCTAGTTTGTAGCGTCAATATCTTACTGAACCATCTAACTAGTAAAAGTAATTTTGTATCAATATACAGAAACGTCAATAATTCTTTAATATTGATGAAAAAGTCCAGGTTCAGATTATTTCACTTATAGTAGAAACTTTATCTGAAATAATCTGAAAGTGGATATTTTTCATCAATAGGTTTCATCAAGAGGTTAACAAGTTCAGATTTATTACTTTAGCGACGCGGTTACTATGGTTACTAAGATATTTACACTAGAATGAAGACCAAAGTTACTCTGTCAGATTTTAGGTCTGAACAGCAGAACCAGCCGGTCCATCGGTACCAGATCAGGTCTGATCGGAACCGCCGGCGGCTCCAGGTGACAGGCTGACAGCTGATTGGTCCGTTGCCCAGGTGAAGCAGAGCAGCCAATCAGAGGGCGGCGATGAGCGGCTCAGAACGGGAGGCGTCGCTTCCAGAAGGAGCGAAGAGGAAGCAGCTGGAGGTGATGACCTCACTTCCTCCAGAACGTTCTGCGTCTCAGAGCGGCGTCTGGCGTCGCCATGACGACGCTTTAAAGGACAGGAGCAGAAATCGTCCCTCAGGTTAGCCTGACCCTGACCTGCAGCATTCCTGCTCATCTGGAGCGTTTAAACCAGGGGCCCCAAACTACGGCCCGCGGGCCGGATCCGGCCCGCCTCCACATTTGGTCCGGCCCCCTGAACAATTCCAGAGAGCATTCAGTTTTTTTTCATTTACCGTATTTTCTGGACTACAAGCCGTTTATATGTGGATTTTTCTTCCACCACCAGGCGGCGCTGCAGCAGGTAGTGAATCACTGGAAGTCTCCGTTACTTGGCGCCAACATTGAGCCACAAGCAGCAAAATGAGTCAGAAACGGATCAGATGTCTGGAAAGTTTCTTAGCAAAGAGGAAAAGGTCCAGAGAGACGGGAGGATGGATCCATCCTGACCGGTAGGTGAGTCTCACATTACAAGCTGCTCTGCATAACATGCAGCAACCGGCTGATAATGAGGCCATGAAGCTTCAAGCTGCTTCACCACTAGAGACACACACACACACACACACACACACACACACACACACACACACACACACACACACACACACAGACACAGACACAACACACACACACACACACACACACACACACACACACACACAACACAGACACAACACACACACACACACAGACACAGAAACACACACACACACACAGACACAGACACAGACACACACAGACACAGACACACAGACACAGACACAGACACACACACAACACACCAGACACAACACACACACACACACACACACACACACACACACACACACACACACAGACACACACACACACGACACACACACACACGACACAGACACAGACACAACACACACACACACAGCACACACACACAACACAGACACACACACACACAGACACAGAACACACACACACACACACACACAGACACACACACAGACACAGACACAACAACAGACACACACACCACACAGACACAGACACAACACACACACACACACACACACACACAACAGACACAGACACACACACACACACACACACAGACACAACACAACACACACACAGACACAACACACACACACAGACACAACACACAACACAACACACACACACACACAGACACAAAACACACAAAACACACACACACACAACACACACACACACACACAACACAACACAGAACACACACACAGCACAACACACACACACAGCACACAACACACAACACACACAACACACACGAAACACCACACCACACACACACACACACACACACACACACACCACACACACACACACAGACACACACACACACACAGACACAACAACACACACACACACACACACACACACACACACACACACACACACACAGACACACACACACACACACACACAACACACACACAGACACAACACACACACACACACAGGCACACACACAGGCACACACACACACACACACAGACACACACAGAGAGACACACACACAACACACACACACAGAGAGACACACACACAACACAGGAATCTAAAATTCTCCATTATCCATCTGAAGGTCAAATCCGGGTCAGAATCTCCTCCAGAATCTGATGGTTCATAATAATCAGTCAGCCCATGAATTGCCCCCCACCGGGTAAATCCCAGTTTAGCCCCGTTGCCCCCCGCCGTTAAGAGCCGATCCAGGAAGTGGTTCCGGTCAGGCAGGAAGTGCCGCTGAGCAGCAGCCAATCAGAGCGCTCCGCTCACATCAAAGCAGCTGATATTAAATGGTTCTTCCTCTGGTGGTTCTGACCCAGTTTCTCTGAGCCGCTGGTCCGGTCCAATCGCTGCAGCCCTTCCATGCAGGGGTCAGAGGTCGCTGAGCTGCAGCTAGCAGAGCTAAAGGTTTCCACTCCAACTGGTCCAGACAAAGAGTCGCATCGCTGCAGGGATTCCTGCTGTGATCGCCAAGGAGACGAAACAGCAGGGGGGGGGGGGGTGCTGGGGGCCGGGGGGGACACTGGGGTATGAGGGGGCTACAGGGGGGCTGGCAGGGAGAGGGGGCTACGGGTATGGGGGGGCTACAGGGGCTCAGTAGGGGGGCTACAGGGTATGGGGGGCTACAGGGGGCATGGGGGGCTACAGGGTATGGGGGCTACAAGGGGGCAAGGGGGGCTACGGGGGTGTTACAGGGTGTATGGGGGGCTACAGGGTATGGGGGGCTACAGGGTATGGGGGGCTACAGGGGGGCAGGGGGGGCTACAGGGGTGTACAGGGTATGGGGGGCTACAGGGTATGGGGGGCTACAGGGGTAATGGGGGGCTACAGGGTAGGGGGCAGGATGGGGGGCTACAGGGGTAAGTGGGGGGCTACAGGGCATGGGGGGCTACAAGGGTATGGGGGGCTACAGGGTCATGGGGGGCTACGGGGGGTGTTATGGGGCTAAGGGGGCTATGGGGGGCTACAGGGTATGGGGGCTACAGGGTATGGGGGGCTACAGGGGGGCTACAGGGTATGGGGGGCTACAGGGCATGGGGGCTACAGGGTATGGGGGCTACAGGGTATGGGGGGCTACAGGGTATGGGGGGCTACAGGGTATGGGGGCTACAGGGGTATGGGGGGCTACAGGGTGATGGGGGCTACAGGGTGTATGGGGGCTACAGGGGTATGGGGGGCTACAGGGTATGGGGGGCTACAGGGGCTATGGGGGCTACAGGGTATGGGGGCTACAGGGTATGGGGGGCTACAGGGGGATGGGGGCTACAGGGTATGGGGGCTACAGGGTATGGGGGGCTACGGGGTGTTAACAGGGGGCATGGGGGGCTACAGGGTATGGGGGGGGCCACATGGGCTCATTGTATTTGTTATTTTTCAGTCTGCAGTGTTTCTGTTTCTGACTTTCTCCATTTTCCCTCTAATCTGCAGAATCTCGTTATTATATGATTATCAGTCATGACCAGGCTGAGCAGAACCGAGTCATGGATCTGAGCTGGTCGGGTTCTGTTGCTCCTCCTGCCGGTTCTGGACGTGTCGGGTCGTTGGTGGTTCCGGTCCCCTCAGGTTAATCTGCTGGCAGCAGCTGCTGCCGCTCATTAGCCTGAAGGGACCCAGTAAGAACCTCAGGCTGCACCGCGGGTCACTGGGACAGAACCAGAACCAGGAGGAATCTCTGCATGTCTAATAAAATCCACACCCTGTGAAAACCATGATGGTCTCTTGATGAATGGACTGGTTCTGGTCCAGTTGATCACAATATTCTCTTATACCGGCCTGGACATGCGGGTATCAGAGGAACAGAACCGGTTCTGTTTAAATCCCACAGGGCTCTGGGTTCGGACCGGTTCTTTTATCAGAATTATGAATCTGGAATCAAATTTATTTACAGTTTATCGACAGTCAAAGGATCAAAAGGTTCTCAAAGATGCTTTAATATAGATATATATATTAGAGATGCGCCGGTCAGGTTTTTTCCTGCCGATACTGATCACATAGTTAAGATTAATTTATTTTTTATCATAAACTCTACTGTTACATTAGTGGAAAAAGGAACCATGAATTCACCTTAATTTAGACAAAAAACTTGTTTTTAATAACTTTTTCCAAGAAGAAAACTAAACAAAACAGGCATTGTGCAAATTGAACTGCTATCAATAATATTATCTTTAACAGACTGATAACATCTGAGGCTCTGAAGAGGCTAAATAATGCAAAGAACCAAATTAAAACTCTCCAACATTGACAACAAGTATAAAACTTAACATTCAAAGGAAAAAACAGGATCAATAAACAATCCAGAGTTACTGAATGAAAACTTCCTGTTAGCATAGCGGCTAGCTGGTTACTGCTGGTTCTGATTGGCTGTTTCTGACTGAGCGGAGTAACAAGATCGATTATTTTTTAGAGATTATCTGTCTCATGTTGGACAGAGAAAGTTTTAATACGTATGTAAAATGTAATTTTTAGGTTAGATGCTGCAGCTTTAAACAGGTTCGGTGTGAGAGTCACTACCAGGTGGAGCAGAAGCGGCTCCGTGTCAAATATTACTAAATATTAAATATTACTAAATATCAAATATTACTAAATATCAAATATTACTGCCTGTAGCGGAGCAGCGGTTCAACAGCAGAACCAGCGTCTTACATCGCAGCTCCAAGACTTAAATCATTTCCAGGTTATTAGTTTATCATTCTGACCGTCATGCTAATCCGGTGAGTGTTTGTAGCTGTGCTGCTTTACCTGCTGTCTGATCCTCCATGTCTTTTTACTGCACTGAGCCTCGATGTAGCCAAACATAGTTTTATGTCTAATAGCTTCTTGTGTTGATGCATTTTGACCTGCTGCAACATGCAAACATCCTCATCACTCAGTGCTTCTAGTTCCACATCCTTCAGTCGCTGAAGGACAGAGGAGACCAGCTGCTCAGGCAGGATGAGGAATGAGATGCAGCTGATCGGCAACAGAGCCAATGATCAGACACTTTGTCACGGAAACCTGCCGATTATGACCGGCCAGCGATCGATCGCCACACCTCTAATATATATATATATAGATATATAGATATGATTCCTATTGTAGAAAATCATCATGTTCATGTTATAAATATGTTGATAATCTGCTATTAATCTCATCAAACCAACTGGGCCCACGTAGCAATAACCCCACCGACCTGCAGGGAACCCCGCCCAGACTCCGCCCACTCCCCCTGGCCCCGCCCCCCAGCCCCATAACCCCGCCCGTTACTCCAGGCCCCACCCACTCCTCCTGGCCCCGTCCAGACTCCGCCCATTACTCCAGGCCCCACCCCCAGCCCCATAACCCCGCCCACTTACTCCAGGCCCCACCCACTCCTCCTGGCCCCCGTCCAGACTCCGCCCATTACTCCAGGCCCCCCCCCAGCCCCATAACCCCCCCATTACTCCAGGCCCCACCCACTCCTCCTGGCCCCCGCCCCCAGTCCCATAAACGCCGCCCATTACTCCAGGCCCACCCCTCCTCCTAGCCACGCCCAGACTCCGCCCACTACTCCAGGCCCCGCCCAGACTCCGCCCACTCCTCCTGGCCCCGCCCCCAGCCCCATAACCCCGCCCATTACTCCAGGCCCCACCCACTCCTCCTGGCCCCGCCCCCAGTCCCATAACTCCGCCCATTACTCCTGGCCCCGCCCCCAGCCCCATACCCCCGCCCATTACTCCAGGCCCCACCCACTCCTCCTAGCCACGCCCAGACTCCGCCCACTCCTCCTGGCCCCGCCCCCAGTCCCATAACCCCGCCCACTCCTCCTGGCCCCGCCCCCAGCCCCGCCCTTACCTCTCATACTCCAGGTTGTCATGGTCACACCGGGCGTCCTTGTGCTTCTCCCAGTCCTTCCCGTGGCGGCAGGTGGTCAGGGAGACGATGTCCTTCCCGTTGTGGATGTGATGCAGCGCGTTGCGCGTGTCGGAGCCGATGCCCGTCAGGTAGCGCTTCCCCTTGAACATGAGCAGGTACTTCCTGCGCGGCGGCGTGGCGTTCCTGAGCAGCCGGCCGCGCTCGCCGCCTTTCTGCGGGTGATCCCTGGAGAAGAGCGGGATGGAGACGTCGAATCCGGGCCGGAAGTGCTCCGAGTTCAGGCTGGCCTTGGCCAGGATGGCCTGGCCCACGTTGAAGCCCAGGTCCTCCGTGTAGTTGGGCCAGGTGCCGGAGTACAGGTTGAAGATGAGGTGGTTCCGCCCGTCGTTCCAGGACGGGAAGCTGCGGATGCGTTCGTCCATGTTGGGGACGAACTGTCCCGACAGCTGGTCCCGGTCCAGAGTGTCTATCCCCAGGACGAACAGGCAGGCGTCCCGGGGGTCCGGCGTGTAGTAGCGCGACTCGGCGATGGAGGTCAGGATCTTCCGGTAGCTCTCCGACACGCGGTCGCCTCTCTCCGCCGGGTAGATGTAGACCCGGAAGCCGTCCCGCCCTCGGCGCCGGCAGCGCGAGAAGTCGAAGCAGGTGTCCATGCGGCAGCGGCTGTCCCTGTAGACGGCGGACCAGGCCTGCCGCCGTTGCCGCGGCGACTCGGCGGAGCCCGGGTCGGTCTGCAGCTCGTCCAGGTGGGCGTAGCGGGGCAGGAAGGCCCGGTCGGTCCAGTTGGGCCAGGGCCGCAGGACGTCGGCGCGGTGCCGCGTCAGCAGGCGCAGCAGGCGCAGCTGGACGCCGCCGCCGCCGCAGTAGAACAGGACCAGCCAGCAGAGGGCGCACAGGCCCAGCAGGACGCACTTCTTACGCGCCTGCATGGGGGCTGGGGCCCCCCCGCCGGGTCCGGACTCTAACAGCCGGGTCCGGGCCGTGGGGCTAACATGACTGATCCGAGGTTCCGATCCGCTCCTGCTGCCGTCCGGCCGCGTTCTGGCTGATGAAGGCCGGCCCCTCGCTCCGCCTCATGCTGACGGCGCGGCGCCACCTGGACAGGAGCAGCACACAGAAAACACATCACTGCACAACAAGGCGCCTGTGTGCGGCTCCAGGCCGGGCCTGGACCGGCTCCAGCAGCAGAACCGGACCCACGTTGATCCTCCAACAGTTTGATTCAAACATCTTAGACCAGCCGGGTCCCCGGAGGAGAACCTGCTGCTGGCAGGGCAACCAAACCACAGAGGCGGAGCAACTTCCTGAGAAACGTCAAAACAAAACCAACATTTAGTTTGAAGCAGAGCTGATTAAATATTTAGCTTGTTAACTAAAGATTTAGATCCAAGCTGAACATTTAGTTAGCAACAAGTTAGCTGTTGCCAACTAAATGTTTACCTTAAAGGTAAACAGGTTGCTAATTAAATATTTAGCATCTGGCATTTAAAATGAATGAGCATGAGGGTGAAACGGCTCCAGGTTTTCCTCTTATGACAGGATGAATCACCAAAGTTGCTGCTGTCAACTTTTCACCAGCAGCCCATAAACATCAGCCAATAAGAGCCATGGAAACGATGTGTGACGTCATCAGCTGTATATTAATAAAACTGAAGTAAACATGTGGAGGAGGACGGAGCAGCTCTGCAGGAGGCCGAAAACCCCAGCAGAGGTCGCAACTGTCAGGGGTCAAAGGTCAGCAGGCCAGAACCAGAACCGGCTACCCAGAGTGCAGCAGCCGGTCTTCAGCAAACAGCAGAAATTATAGGAAATAAAATCAGATATTTCAGAACGAGGTCCAAACAGGAAGGGAGCAACTGGCCCCAGCAGAACCGGGTCTCTGTGAGCTTCAACGGTTCTTCTGCGGTTCTTTATTTACACAAACATTAACTGACTGTGTGCGTGTGTGCGTGTGTGTGTGTGTGTGTGTTGCTGTGTGTGCGTGTGTGCGTGTGTGTGCGTGTGTGTGTGTGTGTGCGTGTGTGCGTGTGTGTGCGTGTGTGTGTGTGTGTGTGTGCGTGTGTGTGTGTCGTGTGTGTGGTGTGTGCGTGTGTGTGTGCGTGTGTGTGTGTGTGTGTGCGTGTGTGTGTGTGTGTGTGCGTGTGTGTGCGTGTGTGTGTGTGTGTGTGTGTGCGTGTGTGTGTGTGTGTGTGTGTGCGTGGTGTGTGTGTGTGTGTGTGTGTGCGTGTGTGCGTGTGCGTGTGCGTGTGTGTGTGTCAGCAGTCACACAAAGGCAGCTTTCAGGCCTCACCTTCACATTCCTCCTACCTGCCCGACCCGCTGGCGGCTCCACAAACAGAACCGGGTCGATCGGCGCCAGCAGAAAACACTGTGGCTTAACGCCGACCCGATTCTACTGACCGGCGTTCGGACCCGGCTTCAGACTGCAGAACCAGAACATCTGGAATGAGGCGCTTCCATTCAGAACCTCCAGGACGTTCTGGGGTTCAGTTCTACAGGTTCTACAGGACAAACCGGGTTTTAGCAGCTTCTACAGGGTCCTGGTTAGACATGGAACCAACATGGGTCAGACGTCCAGTTGCCTTTTCGATGTTGCTTCAGTCCAAATAGGTTCTGCTCAACTCTGCTGTGTCTGGTTCCCTCCATCCTGGTTCCCTCCATCCTGTTCCCTCCATCCTGGTTCCCTCCATCCTGGTTCCCTCCATCTTGTTCACTCCATCCTGGTTCCCTCCATCTTGTTCCCTCCATCCTGGTTCCCTCCATCCTGGTTCCCTCCATCTTTGTTCCCTCCATCCTGGTTCCCTCCATCCTGGTTCCCTCCATCTTTGTTCCCTCCATCCTGGTTTCCTCCATCTTGGTTCCCTCCATCTTTGTTCCCTCCATCCTGGTTCCCTCCATCTTTGTTCCCTCCATTCTGGTTCCCTCCATCTTTGTTCCCTCCATCCTGGTTCCCTCCATCTTTGTTCCCTCCATCCTGGTTTCCTCCATCTTGGTTCCCTCCATCTTTGTTCCCTCCATCCTGGTTCCCTCCATCTTGTTCCCTCCATTCTGGTTTCCTCCTCTTTGTTCCCTCCATCCTGGTTTCCTCCATCCTGGTTCCCTCCATCTTTGTTCCCTCCATCCTGGTTCCCTCCATCTGGTTCCCTACATCTTTGTTCCCTCCATCCTGGTTCCCTCCATCGTGTTCCCTCCATCTTGTTCCCTCCATCCTGGTTCCCTCCATCCTGGTTCCCTCCATCTTTGTTCCCTCCATCCTGGTTCCCTCCATCCTGGTTTCCCTCCATCTTTGTTCTCCATCCTCCTGGTTCCTCCATCCTGTTCCCTCCTCATTTGTTCCCTCCATCCTGGTTCCCTCCATCCTGGTTCCCTCCATCCTGGTTCCCTCCATCTTTGTTCCCTCCATCCTGGTTCCTCCATCCTGGTTTCCCTCCATCTTTGTTCCCTCCATCCTGGTTCCCTCCATCTTTGTTCCCTCCATCTGGTTCCCTCCATCCTGGTTCCACTCCATCCTTTCCCTCCATCTTTGTTCCCTCCATCCTGGTTTCCCTCCATCCTGGTTTCCCTCCATCTTTGTTCCCTCCATCCTGGTTCCTCCATCTTGGTTCCCTCCATCTTTGTTCCCTCCATCCTGGTTCCCTCCATCTGGTTCCCTCCATCTTTGTTCCCTCCATCCTGGTTCCCTCCATCCTGGTTCCCTCCATCTTTGTTCCCTCCATCCTGGTTCCCTCCATCCTGGTTCCCTCCATCTTTGTTCCCTCCATCCTGGTTTCCCCTCCATCCTGGTTCCCTCCATCCTGGTTCCCTCCATCTTTGTTCCCTCCATCCTGGTTCCTCCATCCTGGTTCCCTCCATCTTTGTTCCCCCCCTCCATCCTGGTTCCCTCCATCTCTGGTTCCCTCCATCTTTGTTCCCTCCATCCTGGTTCCCTCCATCTTTGTTCCCTCCATCCTGGTTCCTCCATCCTGGTTCCTCCATCTTGTTCCCTCCATCCTGGTTTCCTCCATCCTGGTTCCTCCATCTTTTCCCTCCATCTGTTCCCTCCATCCTGGTTCCCTCCATCTTTGTTCCCTCCATCTGTTTCCTCCATCTTGTTCCCTCCATCCTGGTTTCCCTCCATCCTGTTGTTCCCTCCATCCTGGTTCCCTCCATCTTTGTTCCCTCCATCCTGGTTCCCTCCATCTTTGTTCCTCCATCCTGGTTCCCTCCATCCTGGTTCCCTCCATCTTTGTTCCCTCCATCCTGGTTCCCTCCATCTTTGTTCTCCTCCATTCTTGGTTCCCTCCATCCTGGTTCCCTCCATCTTTGTTCCCTCCTCGCTCATCCTGGTTCCCTCCTCCTGGTTCCCCATCTTGTTCCCTCAGTCATGGTTTCCTCCATCCTGTTCCCTCCATCCTGTTCCCGTCCATCTGGTTCCCTCCATCTTGTGTTTCCTCCATCTTGGTTCCCTCCATCCTGGTTCCTCCATCCTGGTCCTCCATCTTTGTTCCCTCCATCCTGTTTCCTCCATCTGTTCCCTCATGTTGTTCCCTCCATCCTGGTTCCCTCCATCCTGGTTCTCCATCCGTCCTCCATCTGGGTTCCCCTCCATCTGTTCCCTCCATCTAGGTTCCTCCATCCTGGTTCCCATCTGGTTCCTCCCTCTTGTTCCCTCCATCCGGTTCCTCCATCCTGGTTCCTCCATCTTTGTTCCCTCCATCCTGGTTCCCTCCAGTTACATTCTGGTCTCCATAGCCTGGCAACCCATCACTGGTTCCCACATCCTGTTCTCCTCTTTTCATCTTGGTTCCATCCATCCTGGTTCCCTCCCATCTTTGTTCTCCATCCCCCCCCCACCTCCTCTGGTTCCCTCCATCCTAGTTCCCACCATCAGTGGCCTATCTTTGCCCTCCAAGTTCCATCCTGGTTCCCTCCATCTGTTCCCTCCATCCTGGTTTCCCTCCATCTTTGGTTCCCTCCATCCTGGTTTCCCCATCCTGGTTCCCTCCATCTTTGTTCCCTCCATCCTGGTTCCTCCATCTTTGGTTCCCTCCATCTTGTTCCCTCCATCCTGGTTTGTTCCTCCATCCTTGTTCCCTCCATCCTGGTTCCCTCCATCCTGGTTTCCTCCATCTTTGTTCCCTCCATCCTGGTTCCTCCATCCTGGTTCCCTCCATCTTTGTTCCCTCCATCCTGGTTCCCTCCATCCTGTGTTCCCTCCATCCTGGTTCCCTCCATCCTGTTCCCTCCATCTTTGTTCCCTCCATCCTGGTTTCCCTCCATCCTGGTTCCCTCCATCTTTGTTCCCTCCATCCTGGTTTCCCTCCATCCTGGTTTCCCTCCATCTTTGTTCCCTCCATCCTGTTCCCTCCATCTTTGTTTCCCTCCATCCTGGTTTCCTCCACCTGTTTCCATCATCCTGGTTCCTCCATCCTGGTTCCCTCCATCTTGTTCCTCCATCCTGGTTCCCCTCCATCCTGTTCCCTCCATCTTTGTTCCTCCATCCTGGTTCCCTCCATCCTGGTTCCCTCCATCTTTGTTCCCTCCATCCTGGTTCCCTCCATCTTTGTTCCCTCCATCCTGGTTCCCTCCATCTTTGTTTCCTCCATCTTGGTTCCCTCCATCCTGGTTCCCTCCATCCTGGTTCCCTCCATCAGTAGCCGCTCTGCTAACCTCGCCCTCCTGGGCATATTTCTCTTCAGATGATTTGGGACTGACCTTTGACCTCTCACCTGCGTCTCTGAGGTCCTTGCTGATGTCTTTCCATCGCGGCGTTGTGTTACCACCCTGGGGCTCCAGATGGCGCCGAGTTTCTGTTCACACGTTTCCATTTCAGCTTCATGTTGATTCATGAATCCATCAGGAACCGTCTGGTGTCTCCATCCCGTCCTCACATTGAGAAAGACCCGAGCAGCACGTCGTACTGCTGCTCCAAAGGTTCTGGACCGGCTGGTTCTGGTTCTGCAGCTGTTCTCCTGCAGCCGAAGGTCCAGAGAATCGTTTGACCGGGTTTCAGTAATCAGATTACAGAGTCGGCCCAGGTGAAAAACTCAAGGAATTACAGGTTCTGGTCTCCGATGAGCCTGGCAACCCGAGCAGAACCGGGTCAGAACCACATCGTAACTCTGATTTTGAACATGGAGTACCACAAGGACCGGTCCTTGGACCCATTTTATTCTCAAGACATCCCCCCCCCACACTCCTCCAGGCTTTACTTGCTAACTCTAAGCAACCAAGCATAAAACAAGTAAAGGCAGCTAATGCTAAACTGCAAACCACACAAAGATTAGCACAAGTTACGCTAACTTGATCTCTCTCTCTCTCTCTCTCTCTCTCTCTCTCTCTCTCTCTCTCTCTCTCTCTCTCTCTCCTCTCTCTCTCTCTCTCTCTCTCTCTCTCTCTCTCTCTCTCTCTCTCTCTCTCTCTCTCTCTCTCTCTCTCTCTCCTCTCTCTCTCTCTCTCTCTCTCTCTCTCTCTCTCTCTCTCTCTCTCTCTCTCTCTCTCTCTCTCTCTCTCTCTCTCTCTCTCTCTCTCCTCTCTCCTCTCTCTCTCTCTCTCTCTCCCTCCCTCTCCTCCCTCCCTCCCTCCCTCCCTCCCTCCCTCCCTCCCTCCCTCCCTGATTAGTTCAGTTCAGATGAAACATGGACGTTGAGGTCAGCGGCTCAGAGGAGCTAAAATTAAACGGGACTCTGTCATTACAGCCCGACTGTTTGGGCCGGTTCTGTTAGGACCGGACCGGTTCTGGTTGGGCCGGTTCTGTTAGGACCGGACCGGTTCTGGTTGGGCCGGTTCTGGTTGTTTTCCATCCTGCTGTAAATGGGCCGAGCTCCATTATTTTAGATCAGTGAAAACTTTCCAGATGGAGTCCAGTCCAGTCCGTCCGTCCAGTCCGGTCCGGTCCGGTCCAGTCCAGTCCGGTCGGTCCGGTCCGTCCAGTCCGGTCCGGTCCGGTCCGTCCGGTCCGGTCCGGTACGGTCCGGTCCAGTCCGGTCCGGTCCGTCGGTCCAGTCCGGTCCGGTACGGTCCGGTCCGGTCCGGTCCGGTCCGTCCAGTCCGGTCCGGTCCAGTCCGGTCCGGTCCAGTCCAGTCCAGTCATCCGTCCGGTCCGGTCCGGTACGGTCCGGTCCGGTCCGGTCCGGTCCGTCCGGTCCAGTCCGGTCCGGTCCGGTCCAGTCCGGTCCGGTCCGGTCCCGTGGTGGCAGCATCATGCTGGGGGCTGTGTGAAGGTGGAGAACCAGAATCTGGTCCAACACGGATCCAACTGGTTCCTGAATTAGTTCTACATCCCACTGGACCGGTTCTGAATGGGCCCGGTTCCAGTCCAAACACCTCAGAGGTTCTGATTAAATGTTTTTATTTCCGTCCGGAACCAGAGCTTCAGATCCGGGTCAGAACCTCCCGAGGACCTGGAACCGCAGGAAGAGATCCAGTTCATCAGAACCGGTTCTGATCCGCAGCTCTATCCCGAAAAATCCGTTTGTCCTCCTGGTCATTAAAGGCACCACCAGCCAGAACCGGTCTGGACCGGGTCAGGTTCAGTTGATCTTGAAGACCCGGTTCTGAAGGAACAGAACCGGTTGAATGACCGGTTTCATTTGGGTTCAGAAGATCCAGAACCACCTGGTCCTTGGCCTGGGTTTCTGGACCTGATGGCGACTTCAGTCCACAGTGAGCAGAACCTCCAGAACCAGAACCTCCCAGGAAACCAGCATGCACTGCGGCCCACCGCGCGCTGGGTCAGAACCTCAGAACCTCAGGCGAGATGGACCGAACCACAACAAACCAGAACCTCTCAGATCTGACACCACATTGGACCGGATCTCAACAGAACCGCAGCATTTAACCCGACAGAGCATGTCTTACCTGTGCCTGGTCCCGGTCCGAACTGCCTGGTCCCGGTCCGAACTGCCTGAGATGAGCCGGTTTTCCTTTCAGAACCGGGCGGTTCCGAGGAGGTTCTGCGGTCCAGAACCAGCGGGATTAAAACTGCCTGACAAGCCGAGCCCGGCTCTCCAGGTCCGTCCGGCCCGGTTCGGCCCGGTCCGGCCCGGTTCGGTCCACCTCTCCTCACCGTCTCCGTTCAGACCCCGCGGCCGCGCGCGGCGCCTCCATCACCTGCCGACAAAGGTGCGCTGCTGTGCGCGCGCACCGTGTTGTTGTTGCTGCGGATGGGAAGCAGCGAATCCGAACCGGAACCGAACCGATGAGCGCAGACGGGTCTGGTCCGTGTGCGCGCGCACACAGGAGCGCGCGCCTCCTCTAGGATGAGAGTCACGGCGCGCGTGGGCCGATCGTCCTCATCCTCAGGCCCCGCCCCCCCGGCCGCAGCTGATTGGCTCGCAGCGACACGCAACATCTGGACGTGACCTGCGCAACTGGAGGGTCACGCGCGGCCGTGGAGGGACGCGGAGACGCGTGACGTCAGAGGAGGAGCTCCGCGGCTCCACAGCGCCGCTCTGTGGTCACGACACGTCAGCAGCAGCTCCACGATTTCAAAAAACAGGAAATCAAAATACCGGAAATAAACGGAGAACATATGGAAGTCCATTCCTGCCATAAAAGACAAAAGAAAAGCCCAACAGGAAGTCATGATTTTAAGTTTCAGTCAGTTTTAGAGATACAAATTTTGAGAATTAAAGTGATAATTTTGAGATTAATAGTTTGACTTTTAAAGTCAGTTTTGATTGATTTTTAAGTAATTTTTGGATAGAAATTCATCATCCAAAAAGTTATTTTAGTTTTTCCATTCATAATTGAGAATCAGTCATAATTTCAACTTTCAAAGTTATCATTTTGACACAAATTAAGGAATTCAAAGTCAAGATCATAAGTAACGGTGATTATTATAATTCATTTTTAATCTCAAAATTATGACAAAGTTAATTTATTCTTATAATTATGACTTTAAAACTCAATTGTGGTTTCCTGTCGGGCCTTTATTTTTTATTTATGGCAGGAACGGGCTTCCATAGACAAAGTAAACCGGCTTGAATCATTTTATCATCAAGTAAAAAGACTAAAATTAGATTAACTGAAAATAGTTCTGGGCAAATTATTAACAGCATTAAAACCCATCTGAGAGGAGAACCGGAACCAGAACCGACCCAGAAACACCTGAAGATCCACCAGGGGGAGCTGGAGAGTTGAAGATCCCCAAAATGTAGCTATTATTATATCATAATTAAAATTGTATAAACATTAAACTTTTCATTAGTTACAAAATAATAAATCGAGAAACGTGTTTATAATCCGAACCTGAGAAGCAGCAAATGAAGAGAAGCGGCGCCATCTGGTGGTGAAATAAGGAGGCAGCAACTGTATGGGCTTAAAATACCAATTTATTACTTTGCACATGAACACAAGATTTTCCCTGCAGGCTAAAAAAAATTAACATGTCACATAATATTAATAATCATAAGAAGTGAATGGCCTTCGGCTCTACGGTCCAATCAGAACCTTTCGCTCAGAAGTTCAACAACCCCAACAGGAACCAAAGAGGTAAAAACATAATGAAATGCATAATACAGAAAATTACAAATCCATCGATATAAACAGATATCAAAGTGAGAGGAATCCAAATAATTCATGCTCTCCTGTTAAAACGGCCACAGAACCAGGGAGCCTCTTTAAAAAGGTTAAAAGCCGGACCGGACCGGCGCCTCTGGACCGCGGGGGGGGGGGGGGGGGGGGGGGGGGGCAGACAGAGTCGCCATGGCAACAGGAGGTCTCCCCCCCCCCCCACCCCCGGCCGGAGCGGGCCGGTTCTGTGGCGGGTCCAACGTTTGATCAAAGTACCTCGTTTGGATCTGGACCCGCCGCACAGACGCCGCCCCCCCCCTGCCCCCCCCCCCTGCCGCCCCCCCAGACGAGATATTGCTAGGCTAAAAACCCCAAACTTTAGATCTTTGCTTATAATAAATATGATTGAAAAAGGATTTTAAAAGGACGAAACTCCAGCATGCAGGCGAGCAAATCTACGGAAACGGCCTCAAACGGCGGCGACGAGCGAACCGGAAACAACGACCGGATTCGATTGATGGAGGTTCGTATTGCTGTGGGAGTGATGGATCGTAAGCCCCGCCCCCCCCCGCGCCGCCGCGCACGCCGCCAACAGGAAGGAGCTCAAACTCATTCATAGTAAACCTGCAGCTTTACGGCGGTTTGTTACAAATGGTTTCCGCTGAGCGCCGCCCTGCAGGAGGCGTGACCGCCGGCCTCCCGCCACCAGGGGGCTCCACCGCGCGGTGCTGTTCAGTCCAGTGTTTAACGACCCACCGACGCTCCGGTGAGGTTCAGGTCCGTCCTGATTGTCTCCGTCGATCCGACCGGAAGCTGCTACTCTGAGCCAATCACGTGAGAGGAAGCGTGATTCCTCCTCTGCGCCAATCAGAATGCTACAAATAGAGATTAAACCCGCCGCCGCCGCGCATCACGACAGTAACATCGACAACAACAAACAACAACATCGACGACATCGAGGGGAAACTACGAGCTCTAAACAACAACCACCAAACGCTTATTTTAAACTTTACAAATCTGCTCGGTTGGATGTAGAAATGCATAAAGAGCCTGACGGCGCGGCGTCGGGTCAGTGCAATGACGAGCCGCCGGCAGCGCCCCCTGCTGCTCCGCCCCCCGCTGCGCCCCCACACATCCCCTCCGCCGCCTCCAGGAGGCGCTGCTCTGTAAATATATGCTTCTATGTCCTGTATGTGAGAATATAAAAACGAGTCATCTGAGGCATTTACAGCAGTTCTCTCCTAGTTTCCCTTTACAGTTCAGTGGCCTGCATCAACACACACACACACACACACACACACACACACACACACACACACACACACACACACACACACACACACACACACACACACACACACACACACACACACACACACACACACACACACACACACACACACACACACACACACACACACACACACACACACACCACACACACACACACACACACCTCGCTTGGAAAAGACCGAAAAGGAGGAAAAGGTTCAACACACACACACTCATAAAAAGGAAAAATATAATATATATAATATTTCATTCTGAGAAGGTGGAGCCCCTGCGCCTCCCCCCCCCCCCCCCCCCCCCCCCCCCCCCGGCGACCCCCAGGCCTTGTGACAGATTTGGCCCCGAGGGGCTTTGAGGTAAATAGATCAGTCCTGCTTAGCTGGGGGAGCCGAAGACGCGGCCAGGCGGCGCCGCGGCTCAGCTTCCTACACACACATTCATAGAAGGAAAAACAAAAACAAACTCACAACAATGGCTCGACTGGTCGTTGGTGTGTGTGTGTGTGTGTGTGTGTGTGTGTGTGTGTGTGTGTGTGTGTGTGTGTGTGGGGTTTGTTTTTGTTTTTCCGTTGTGCATCGCAGTGCTAGGTTGCTGGTTGAGAAACGGCGACTCGGGCGGGAAAACGGCGGCCAGGAAGAGCCGCGTCCGACCGGCAGCCGAGCCGCTTTGGTGCAGAGTCAGCAAATAAAACGAAGAAGGAGAGAGAGGAGGAAGAGGAGGAGGAAGAGGAGGAGGTCCGCAGGAAGACGCTCCGCTCAGGCGAAGTACATGGTGTGCTGGGTGTCGTAGTGGATCTGGACGGCCTTGGCCAGCGCCTGCGGGTCCCGGCCGTTACTCTGACCCGACACGTGGCTGCCCTCGGCGCTGCAACACAGGAAGTGAGGTCATCAGCTGAAACGTCAGCAGAACTGTCCACAGCCCTGAAACCTTCCCACTGTCCGGCTGCAAACAAACTTTCATGGTTTGGTCTTTTGTTTCCTCCCAGATGAATTCAAAATCACTCTTATTTTAGCAAACGCTTCCATACAGCATCATCTTCCATTGTTGGTGGAGCACATTAGCGTTAGCTTTAATGCTGGTATGTGATTTAGCATTAGCTACCTTCCATGTCAGTATAGCAGTTTAGCATTAGCTTCCACTAAATATTGTGTTGGTACGACGCTTTAGGATTAATTCTAACTACATAGTTTCTTGGTGTATGATTTCTAATCGGCTCCCTCCACTAAATATCATGTTAGCATAGGGCTTTAGCATTAGCATCCATTAAATATCATGTTAGCATAGAGCTTTAGCATTAGCATCTATTAAATACCATGTTAGCATAGGGCTTTAGCATTAGCATCCATTAAATACCATGTTAGCATTATCTTCTATTAAAAACCATGTTAGCGTAGAGCTTTAGCATTAACTTCTATTAAATACCATGTTAGCATAGGGCTTTAGCATTAGCATCCATTAAATACCATGTTAGCATTATCTTCTATTAAAAACCATGTTAGCGTAGAGCTTTAGCATTAACTTCTATTAAATACCATGTTAGCATAGGGCTTTAGCATTAGCATCCATTAAATACCATGTTAGCATTATCTTTTATTAAAAACCATGTTAGCGTAGAGCTTTAGCATTAACTTCTATTAAATACCATGTTAGCATAGGGCTTTAGCATTAGCATCCATTAAATACCATGTTAGCATTATCTTCTATTAAAAACCATGTTAGCGTAGAGCTTTAGCATTAACTTCTATTAAATACCATGTTAGCATAGGGCTTTAGCATTAGCATCCATTAAATACCATGTTAGCATTATCTTTTATTAAAAACCATGTTAGCGTAGAGCTTTAGCATTAACTTCTATTAAATACCATGTTAGCATAGGGCTTTAGCATTAGCATCTATTAAATACCATGCTAGCATAAGGCTTTAGCATCTACAGATATAACGTGCATGGATAATTTTAGAGCAGCTAATGTCTTGGGGTGATCACCGCTGCTCCTGTGGTTGGTTGCATCCCCAATATTCAGCCGTTACTGTGAAAGCTGTCCTCTGAGGATGATGTCCAGCAGAAGCTCACCTGTCGTGGTCCTTGTCCACCAGGTGGTAGCGAGCGCGGAAGGCCACCAGCCGGGCGTAGTAGGCCGGGGCCGGGATGGAGACGGAGCGGGTGCAGCGGACGTAGGTGTGGCACAGCTGGTAGGTGAGGAGCTGCAGTTCGTCGGCGGTGAAGCAGTTGTCGTCCCACAGGACGTGGTAGTGGGACGGGCGGCTGGTTCCCTGCAGGGGGCGACAGAGACGTCAAACACCCGCAGCTCATCTCGTCCTCCGTGAGAGGAAGTGTGAGGTCCCACCTGGATTCCCGCGTGGCTGCACAGGTAGAAGTCGAACTCAGACGGGTGAGTGATGGTGCTGTCCACCGTGGTCCCGGCCGGAACGTTCCCGCTCTTCCCGACCTGCGGACCAATCACAGCGCGTTGAGACCGGGACGGACCGGCGGAGGGACGGGAGGCGGCGTCCCACCGACCCGCTCGGCCTTGTCGGAGCAGAACAGGCGAGTGTGGTGGCGCTTCTGGACCACGATGTAGGTGATTCCGGGCCGGTAGTCCTCCTCCAGGCTGATGCAGGCCTTCCTGATGGCGATCAGCTCCGGCCAGGCCACCTGGAACGCAAAGCGCCACCGTCACTTCCTGCCGCGCCGCCGCGCGCCTGGGGACAGGCCCCGCCCCCCCACCCCCCACCTGCTTCATCTGGCCCTCGGACACGCCGCCGCGGTAGTAGATGATCCGTGTGGGCTTGAAGCGGGTCGACTTGTAGAACTGGATGAGCAGCTCCCGCACCATGTTGGTCAGATCCTGGATCACTTCCTGGCTGAAGAGCTGCTCCTGCAGAGGAAGCTCGGCTCTCAGCACCGACCCAGGCGGGGATTCTGGCACCGGAGGGGGGGGGGGGGGGGTGAACTACCTGGGACATGTCCTGTCGGGACGTCTGGACCCGAACCGTCGCGCAGTACCGGCTGGGGTGGCCGTCCATGCTCCCCACCACCGCTGCGATGGACGGCTTCTTCCCATCGCCCGCCGGAGGATGAGTGACGTCGGCGCCGAGGAAGATGACGGGCTGCTGGAACACGGAGGGCCTGGACCAGCAGCAGCACGAAGGACAGATCAGCTGGAGACGCCGTCCCTCCAGGGTCTCCGGGGCGCATCGGACCGAAAATTGAGACTGATGCCCCCTTAGCAGTGGCTACTTCCTTGTAGCACAAGGCTACATCCAAAGCCAGCTACTAATCAGACTGATGCTAACCGGACAACCGTTGGAGGCAACGGAGCCGCCGGCAAACAAGCAATTGATAAACAAGCAGAAAACTGGTTGATTATGAAGAAAACTGGTTGACACACAATATCTGTACCGTATTTTCCGCACTATAAGCCGCACCTAAAAACCTTAAATGTCCTCAAAAGCCGACATTGCGCCTTATAACCCGATGCGTCTAATATATGGACCAACATAACTATGGTAAGCAGCTGCCGACTCCATTTTCCCGGTAGAAGAAGCGCGCAGTGCATGCTGGGATGTTGTCAAAAAACTGGTATGTTAATAAAGTTTGACTGACCTATTTACTCATAGACATGTCTGTGTATCTACCAACCCACCTAATAATCAGGCCGTCTGCAGGTCATCTAGCATCACGTTCTCCACCAACATGCTGTGCGCGAACGGAGACGGGTGACCATCGTCCAGACGCCCCATTCCAGTCGGAAGCCTCTCCTCTCCTCACGACCGGAATCCGACTGTTTTATTCTTTATGTCAACAAAGTAGCTTTAGACATTTATCCTTCGGCTGGAGTCACCAAGGGACCAGCAGCTGTACATTTAAAGCCGTGGGGGGAAGAGAGACAGAGGCGGCGCAGCGTGTCGGTTGGTCTGTGCTGACCAGGAAGCAGTTGGGCACAATATGGCAGCACCAGAACCGTGAGTGAAACAATGACTGGTGCAGATGCTATATATAGAACTCAGGACCAATATTTATTATTAGACATCCATATTTGTAGTGAACGGAACAAATCATGTTCTGTTCAACACCAGACGGGTGGCAACCGTAAGTCTAGCGTCTATGTGCCTTGTATATGAAAAAAGTTTTAAAATAGGCCATTCATTGAAGGTGCGGCTTATAGTGCGGAAAATACGGTAATTTAATGTGACTCCAAGCATCGACATCCTGCACAGTAAAACTGCCGGTGTTGAATTAACACCCAAAAGTGTCTATATGTGTCCAAGTCAGCTGGTGTTAAAGTAACACTTTGAAAGTGTTAAAAGTTTGACACCCATTTTTTTTTTTGTTAAATTAACTTTGGTCTATATACTGAACTGGGTTTAAGAAAAGTTAAACTTTCCATTTCTATGTATTGTTTTGAATATTTTCCACTGGATTTGATTGATATTGATACCTTTCGGGTCAATTATTTACACCACATTATGTTTAGTGATCAACACTACACTGGTGTTACTTTTAACATATTTTAACACTGACACCGGTTGTAAATGTTAATGTGACTCTGTAGTGTTGAATTCAACACCAGCTGACTTGGACACATAGACTCTTTTGGGTGTTAATTAAACACCGGCGTTTTTACTGTGTCTGATTCAGAGCTGAAGATGACAGTGAACTATTAAAAGACGACATCATGTCATTTAAGGCACTCAGGTATTGCATATCAACCAGTTTCCTTGATAAAATTCCTCTTAAAGAAGAAAGTGAGTCGTGGGCGGTTGGAGTAGCCATGCTAGTCGTTAGCCCATGAAAAGACAACGCTAATGGAAGTAGGGGAAACTCCCAAGGCCAGTAAAATACCTGTACAGCTCTCCTTCAGCTGCCATTAGATATAGCCTCCTGCTACAAGGAAGTAGCTACCACTGCGTGCCCTAATTTTGGCAGCAATAGTGTGCCGTAGCCTGAGGCCGATTCACTGACCTCTGATGAGGAACCAGGACGTTGTTGATGCCTCCCAGCTTGGCGTTGATCTTCAGGCAGAGGTTGGACAGCGTCTGGGGCGACGTCTTCACCACGTTCTTCACCTGGACGCACTGCGTGGCCATGCCCAGCAGCGTGTCCCCCACCCGCTTCACCTCCGCTGCGGACCACACCGCGGTTAGAACCCCGACAGGAGCCGCGCCGCCACGCGGGGCAGAGCGGAGCTCCTACCGTAGACGGGCGTCTTCCCAGGCAGGATGACGACGATCAGCTGCAGGCCCACGTAGGACATCTTGAGGTGTTTGAACATGGGCTCCACGCTGTCGGCGCCCTGCGCGTATTTACAGAAGCACGGCTGGCCCTGGATCGGCATCCCGGCGTCCTTGGAGATCTTCCTCAGCTGGTCGGTGAAGCTCCTGCAACAAGTCACAGGTTTGTTCTGGGAAGGAATCAGAATCTGATTCACAGAATCAGGACTGTTGTAAAAACACAAAGTAGACAACATCTACTTTGTGTCCAACTAAAGTTAGAGGCTGCAGATGTCCTGAGACTGGGGTGAAGGTCCAAACACCGCAAACATCCAACCAGAGAGATTTTATAATAGACATGAAGATCACAGCTTAGAGCTCAGAATGAATCTGCCTGTCACCATAACACATTTTGCTGGATGATTACCTGTGTAAAGAAATTATAGCGATAAACGATAATATTGTTTCAAGACCTTTTGACACTGATTTAATGGAAATGACTGAATGTGATTTCCTGCCATAAATAGAAACACTATTTTCAAAAGAACACAAAACACTGGAACTGATAAACTAAATGAATTCAAACAAAAATAAACTGGATTCTCAGTCTCCATTAACAAAACTTGAATAAAACGTAAACAACTTAAAGCCAAAGTGGAAATAAATCCTGCATCCAACCAAGAGAGAGCAGATTATAAAGTCTTCAGTAGATTTAAATAGAGAAAACGGGAACATCTGATTACTAATGAAATATTTCACACTACACATTTTTACCACTATTTTCCCTGGTGATAATCTGACATTGTTGGCCGATCTAAGATTGTCGCTGGTGTTTCTAACCGATCATCCTGCAGTGTTACGGTAGATCCTCCTGGTCGCTCCGATCTAAACGGGGTTTCCCGCTGAATGTGGCAGGTAGCCAATCAGAAAGCCGGGTTTTCCCGCTGAATGTGGCAGGTAGCCAATCAGAAAGCCGGATTCTCCTCCTGCTTCCTGGTGCAAATGGCGGAGGGGAATCCCAAGCAGCTGAAACGGAGCAACATGAAGTCCAGCGGACATCGGAGATGATTTGTGGAAACAACCTTAATATTCAACATTTGGTCCAAAGAACATCGAAATGCCAAGAGGAGGATTGGAGCCAAATTGCTGCCTCAGCTGATGAACCCGGGAGGTTTTCAGCTGTTCTTCGTTAACGTGACATAAAGAGTTATAATGATTCTTTACTCTGACTCTGTGCATCACAGGTAGATTCTAGTAAAGCCTCGATTAATGCCTGGTTTAGATGAGTTAACTGGACTAGTAGCCGTTAGTTTGTGTCCATTGGCTGGACGCCACACGGACCGACCAAACCGAACCGTCACACCTGGATTTCTGTCTGTCAGCTTAGAAAATGGGCCGAGATCTGGTGTAATGTGAGCTGGACATTAGACTGAGGACATGAGGAGGGGAGGGTCAGACCGGAGCTCAGCCTTTTTCACTCACTGTCATCAGGAGAAACGGCAGGAGGAGACGATAAAACCCATAATTAAAATGATCGATGGGTTTCATTTATCGTCCCATTAATCGATTTATCGCTACAGGCCTAATCTGCTCTAGACGGCAGCATCAGAACCAGACGGGACGTTGAGGCAGGAACTCACTTGAGCAGGTCCTCCCGACATTGTTTCTGGGGGGCGAAGCAGGCCACGGCCCACACCTTGATCTCTATGCCGGCGTAGAACTGCTTCCCCCGCATGTCCCACACGCCCTGGTTGGGCGTAGCCACGGTCTTGTTCTGCGGAGAGAGGCCCTACACTCTTAGTCAACCCCCGCTTGGACGGGCCGACGCCAGAAACCCAACACATTTCAGCATCAGGCAGAGCTTTATTCATCCTCCAAGACCAGAACCCAGCTGAGCGGCTCCTGCCACATTTTACAGCGTTTCACAGGGAATCATCACCAACATCTTGGATGAAACATACTGGAGCTTCTGCCAACCCGTGAGGAGGCTCTCCAATCAGCCGACATCTGGACAAACGAGCTAAAGCAGTTCACCGGAAGATGACCCGAGTCTACCAGCAGGACCGGAACCAGGAACCTCAGGGATCACAGGGATCACAGGGCGGCAGATCGATACCAATTTAAAATCTCTTTCTCTGTGAGAATCACAGAAAACATCTGGATTTATTCAGGGATCATCCTGCTGGGAGTCAGATCATCTTCCTGTTGGAAGCTCATCCATCCAATCACCTTCCACACAATCAGGGAACCCAAACCAGCTACAACACTCTGATCTGTGATTGGATGGGTGGAAAACACTCTGATCTGTGATTGGATGGGTGGAAAACACTCTGATCTGTGATTGGATGGGTGGAAAACACTCTGATCTGTGATTGGATGGTGGTGGAAAACACTCTGATCTGTGATTGGATGGGTGGAAAACACTCTGATCTGTGATTGGATGGGTGGAAAACACTCTGATCTGTGATTGGATGGGTGGAAAACACTCTGATCTGTGATTGGATGGGTGGAAAACACTCTGATCTGTGATTGGATGGGTGGAAAACACTCTGATCTGTGATTGGATGGGTGGAAAACACTCTGATCTGTGATTGGATGGGTGGAAAACACTCTGATCTGTGATTGGATGGGTGTGGAAAACACTCTGATCTGTGATTGGATGGGTGGAAAACACTCTGATCTGTGATTGGATGGGTGGAAAACACTCTGATCTGTGATTGGATGGGTGGAAAAACACTCTGATCTGTGATTGGATGGGTGGAAAACACTCTGATCTGTGATTGGATGGGTGGAAAACACTCTGATCTGTGATTGGATGGGTGGAAAACACTCTGATCTGTGATTGGATGGGTGGAAAACACTCTGATCTGTGATTGGATGGGTGGAAAACACTGATCTGTGATTTGTTACAGCAGCTGGTTTGAGGTTCAGAGAGGGAATCTCAGCAGCTCCTCACGTCCGTCTTCTGCTATGAATGAACCTGTATTCTGTCCACCAGGGGGCGACACCAGTAGCTTAGAATGGGGGTAAATGCATCAAGGTGCATCGATTTCCATCAGCAGAACCGGTTTCCATCTGCTGCGGTCGGACCGAGACCGTCTGGGAGAAAACCTGAGGAAGTTCTACCTTCAGCTTCTTTCTCCGGACAAACAGGCTGCAGAGGTTGACATGCAGAAACAGCAGCTCAGCGCTGCTGCACCTTGATGCCCAGTTGGACGTGTTGAACTTGGCGTTTCCGATGGGAGACGGAGAGCAGCGGTTTTCCTTTATCTAACCGGTGAAACTCCACTGAGATCCCAGTGTCAACACCTGACACATCATGCTCTCTGTTGCCTGGTTGAGATGGAAACACCATAAATTTGTGTTTTCTTGTTACGTGTGAAAAATGTGCAAAGCGTTTTGATGGGAAAGTAGCAACTGATGCTCCTGATGACCTGAAAGCAAAAGCTTCTCCTTGTTGATCCTGGTCTTTTCTCAGAGGTTAAAACTGCTGTACAATGTTTCGTAACAGGAATAAAAGATCCTGAAAGTGTTTATTTCACTTCCGTCCATTTCAGGAAGATGTTTTAGATGAAAACTGCCAATTTAAACAGCAAATGAAACCAGATCCAGGCGGCACCGATGTCCGTTTTCTGGCCTGACCTGCTGATTCTGATTTTCGGTGGTAAAAATTGGCTATAAAGTTGGGTGACAGGTATCGGTGGTGGCCTTCCTGACCTGAGCCCAGTTTCCTGAGCCGAGCCCGGTTTCCTGACCCGGTTCCTGAGCCGGTTCCTCCTTCCTGACCCGGTTCCTCCTTCCTGAGCCGGTTCCTCCTTCCTGAGCCGGTTCCTGACCCGGTTCCTCCTTCCTGACCCGGTTCCTGACCCGGTTCCTCCTTCCTGACCCGGTTCCTGACCCGGTTCCTCCTTCCTGACCCGGTTCCTGAGCCGGTTCCTCCTTCCTGACCCGGTCCCGGTTTGTCCTGTGAGTTTCTACCGTTTCTGGTCCCGGCGGTGAGAGAAGCTGCTGAGGTTCCCTCCGTACAGGAAGTGGGGTGAGGCTCCAGGTTTCAGCCTTCAATCTGATGCGGCTCCTGTGGGCCCCGGGGCCCCCCGGCGGCGGCGCCCCCCAACCCCCGCGGCGCCCCGGCCCAGTACTCACCCTGCCACAGTCCCGGCCGGTGTCGGTACTCACCCGGCCCCCATACTGCAGCATGGGCGCTGGGAGGACGCGGCCCGTCACCTCGGTCATGTCGTTGTGCACCACGATGCCGAACTCCTTCAGGTAGGGGTCCGGGCCCCCGACCATGCTGTTGCTTTTGACCTGAGGAAGAGGAGGAGCGTTAGGCCCCGCCCACAGCCGGGAGAGCAGCGGCTGGGCGGCCGTCCTGACCAGGCGGCTGATCTCCTCCTGCCGGTCGGGGGCGGATCGCGCCGTGGCTTTGATCATGGTGGACGTCTGGTTGTCGGTCAGCTTCTTGATGCAGCGCTGGCCGGCCACGATGTTGCAGACCTGCAGGAGGACCGGAAGCAGCAAACGCATCGCGTCAGCAGCCTCAACATGTTTTGAATATCTGAAATCCTGCCACGCTGCTGGTGGAGAAAACCTGAAACTGTTGCTGCGCTGCTTAAACAGCAGGCTGTTGCTAGGCAACCGAAGAACGAGCGAGGTAGCTGATGGCACCCAGCTAGCCTAGCTAGCCATGAGCAGCTAAACCCTTTCCTCTGCCTACATGTCCCAGAATGCTGTGCGGTACAGTGAATATTCTGTATCAGTGTTTTTCAAAGAGGGGCCACCAGGGGGCGTCAGGGGGGATTAATATGAAAATATTACCAGGAAGGGATTTTAATTTACAGTCAATTAAAACCAGATTAATAAATTCACCTGGTAAATTGTCAACAACAATTAGAAGGCATGCCAAGTAAAATGTTTCTCCATACATCGTCTGTGGTTTGGTCAGACAGGAAGCAGGCGGCTTCTCACCTCCAGAGGAAGGTAGGTGTGTTTCTGCTCCTGCCCGACTTGCAGGCAGGGAAGGTGAGGATACTTGAGCTGCAGGCTGTACTTCTGCTTGAAGTACTGGGCCACTGTGCACTCCATGGCCTGGCCGTTCTCCAGCTGCAGCGGGAACCTGCAGAGGACCAGCGCCGCCGCGGTGAGCAGCTGGGAGGAGGACGAGGAGGAGGACGAGGAGCAGCTTACGTTTGGTGGCTGGCTGGTCGGCGCGTCACGTTACACACACGGTATTTCCTCTTCATCTGGCCGCAGTGCGTCACTTCCACCTTCAGACCTGGCAGAGCAGAGAGACCATGGAGCTAACACGCTAACAGCTACACGCTAACAGCTACACGCTAACAGCTATGTGCCGACAGCTAACACGCCAACAGCTACGCGCCGGCAGCTACGTGCTAACAGCTACAGCTAACAAGCCGACAGCTACGCGGTGGCAGCTACACGCTAACAGCTACGCTCCGACAGCTAACATGCCAACAGCTACGATCTAACAGCTACACGCTAACAGCTAACACACCGGCAGCTACATGCCAACAGCTACAGCTAACAAGTCAACAGCTACGCGCCGACAGTTGCATGCTAACTGCTACGCACCGACAGCTACACGCTAACTTCTATGCGCCGACAGCTACAGCTAACACGCCGACAGCTACGCGCCGACAGCTAACATGCTAACAGCTACGCTCCGACAGCTAACACGCCAACAGCTACGTGCTAACAGCTACAGCTAACAAGCCGACAGCTACGCGGGTGGCAGCTACACGCTGATTGCTACACGCCACGCAAACAGCTACACGCTAACTGCTGCGCACCAACAGCTACATGCGAACAGCTATGTGCCGATAGCTACATGCCGACAGCTACGTGCTAACAGCTACGCGGTTTGCTGGTGTCATTCCGCCTTGGCGTCTTGCCAACACACACCTGTGGCTCCAGGAACCAAACATCTGTGTGGGGTCTGATAAGCTGTGTGTGTCTCTCTGTGTCTCTACCTCTGATCTCCTTGGTGAACTTGACCCTCTGTGAGTCCGTCAGCGGTTTCGTTTGCTCGTTGATGTTCTGGATGTCCAGCACTTCGCACATGAACTCGATGACAGGCTGAGCGCGGTAGAAAGCCGTGGCCGACACTGAGGAGCGAAGAGGACAAGTTAGGGGACGGGAACCAGGACCTGAACCACGGTAATCATCATCATCAACTGTACACAACATCTAAAAAAAGGTCAAGGATTAATGAAGCCAAAACGGTACAACATATAAATACTTAATATTGAAAGAGTGTTTAGAACCTGTTCTAATCTTTAACCAGGTCTTAACCTGCGACTCCTTGTTTATAAAATGTTTTCTAATATTCTAATTTAAATGTCATAATTCCTTGACCGATAAGGATTTCAGACTATTAACAGTAATTAATCTATTTAATGCGTTTCACTGCGTGATAAAGGTCATGAACAAATGGGACTTTGCAGTAATTTATTGAGTTTATGGAGAATAAAATAAAATTAAACATTTTAACAGAAACCAAAAACACAGACGTCTCATAGTTGAGCAGGAAACATTTCCAACTTCATCATTGTGGGTCAAGAAAGTGTTGGTGTTTCTCAGAGATCGGTCTGGTTCTGCTGGTTCTGACCCGGTTCTGCTGGTTCTGCTGGTTCTGACCCGGTTCTGCTGGTTCTGACCCGGTTCTGCTGGTTCTGACCCGGTTCTTACCGTCGATGTTGAGCATCATGTTCCACATGGCGGGTCGGACGGACTGGTGGAAGCCGAACCAAACCTCCCGGCCGCCGCCCAGCGGGTGGTAGTAACCCTCAGGGGGGAGAAGAAGGAGCGGCCCACCGGGGTGTACCTGGGGGACATCACCCTGTCACCTGGGGGGACATTCACCCTGTCACCTGGGGGACATTCACCCTGTCACCGCCAGGAAAAACAACATTCACCCTGTCACCTGGGGGGACATTCACCCTGTCACCTGGGGGGACATTCACCCTGTCACCGCCAGGAAAAACAACATTCACCCTGTCACCTGGGGGGGGGGGGGGACATTCACCCCGTCACCTGGGGGGACATTCACCCTGTCACCGCCAGGAAAAACAACATTCACCCCGTCACCTGGGGGGACATTCACCCCGTCACCTGGGGGGACATTCACCCTGTCACCTGGGGGGACATTCACCCTGTCACCGCCAGGAAAAACAACATTCACCCTGTCACCTGGGGGGGGGGGACATTCACCCTGTCACCTGGGGGGACATTCACCCTGTCACCTGGGGGGACATTCACCCTGTCACCACCAGGAAAAACAACATTCACCCTGTCACCTGGGGGGACATTCACCCTGTAACCTGGGGGGGACATTCACCCCGTCACCTCCAGGAAAAACAACATTCACCCTGTCACCTCCAGGAAAAACAACATTCACCCTGTCACCTCCAGGAAAAACAACATTCACCCTGTCACCTCCAGGAAAAACAACATTCACCCTGTCACCTCCAGGAAAAACAACATTCACCCTGTCACCTACAGGAAAAACAACATTCACCCTGTCACCTACAGGAAAAAACATTCATCCTGTCACCTCCAGGAAAAACAACATTCATCCTGTCACCTCCAGGAAAAACATTTATAAACAGTATAATTGTATAAGATAATCCAGTAACTTCGTTACCTTCAATTGTTATAAAAATGCTACATATTAAATATGACCTATGAGGAATTCGTAATTCAATGCCTTCAAATTGGGCCTCTGTCTCTTTAAGAAGCTCCTGCTCCTTCTGAAGCTCCGCCTCCAGGAAGTCGTCCCAACATGGCTCCTCTATTAACCCTTTAATGTTTTCACCAGCGTCGCTCTGAGCAGCAGCTCCTGTAATGAGCTCAGCAGCTGATGCTAATTGCTGCTGGCTAGTCTGGAGGAGCTGAGTGGGCGGAGCTACGCCTTGGAGGCGGAGCTAAGCCCATTCAGGCGTATAGTGGCTGAATGGTTGCCATGGAAATAAGAGGATTTTTCAATCATCTGAATGCTTGAGGGATCCAGACAGGAGCTGCTGTCAGAACCAAAATAGTTCTGGTTTATTAGTCACGGTGCCAAGTGGTTCTGCGTGGCACCGTGTGGTTCTGTGTGGCACCGTGTGGTTCTGTGTGGTTCCGTGTGGTTCTGTGAGGTTCTGTGTGGTTCCGTGTGGCACCGTGTGGCACCGTGTGGTTCTGTGAGGTTCTGTGTGGTTCCGTGTGGCACCGTGTGGCACCGTGTGGTTCTGTGTGGTTCTGTGTGGTTCTGAGAGGTTCTGTGTGGTTCCGTGTGGCACCGTGTGGCACCGTGTGGTTCTGTGAGGTTCTGTGTGGTTCCGTGTGGTTCCGTGTGGCACCGTGTGGCACCGTGTGGTTCTGTGTGGTTCTGTGTGGTTCTGAGAGGTTCTGTGTGGTTCCGTGTGGCACCGTGTGGCACCGTGTGGTTCTGTGAGGTTCTGTGTGGTTCCGTGTGGCACCGTGTGGCACCGTGTGGTTCTGTGTGGTTCTGTGTGGTTCTGTGAGGTTCTGTGTGGTTCCGTGTGGCACCGTGTGGCACCGTGTGGTTCTGTGAGGTTCTGTGTGGTTCCGTGTGGCACCGTGTGGCACCGTGTGGTTCTGTGTGGTTCTGTGTGGTTCTGAGAGGTTCTGTGTGGTTCCGTGTGGCACCGTGTGGCACCGTGTGGTTCTGTGTGGTTCTGTGTGGTTCTGAGAGGTTCTGTGTGGTTCTGTGTGGCACCGTGTGGTTCTGTGAGGTTCTGTGAGGCACCGTGTGGTTCTGCGTGGTTCCGTGTTGCACCGTGTGGTTCTGTGTGGCACCGTGTGGCACGTGTGGTTCTGTGTGGCACCGTGTGGTTCCGTGGTTCTGTGTGGCACCGTGTGGCACCGTGTGGTTCTGTGTGGTTCTGAGAGGTTCTGTGTGGTTCTGTGTGGCACCGTGTGGTTCTGTGTGGTTCTGTGAGGCACCGTGTGGTTCTGTGTGGTTCTGGTAGGTTCTGTGTGGCACCGTGTGGCACCGTGTGGTTCTGTGAGATTCTGTGTGGTTCTGTGAGGTTCTGTGTGGTTCTGTGAGGTTCTGTGTGGTTCTGTGAGGTTCTGTGTGGTTCTGTGTGGTTCTGTGAGGTTCTGTGAGGTTCTGTGAGGTTCTGTGTGGTTCTGTGTGGTTCTGTGAGGTTCTTTGAGGTTCCGTGTGGCACCGTGTGGTTCTGTGTGGTTCCGTGTGGCACCGCGTGGTTCCGTGTGGCACCGTGTGGCACCGTGTGGTTCTGTGAGGTTCTGTGTGGTTCCGTGTGGCACCGTGTGGTTCTGTGTGGTTCCGTGTGGCACCGTGTGGTTCTGTGTGGTTCTGAGAGGTTCTGTGAGGCACCGTGTGGTTCTGTGTGGCACCGTGTGGCACCGTGTGGTTCTGCGTGGTTCCGTGTTGCACCGTGTGGTTCTGTGTGGCACCGTGTGGCACCGTGTGGTTCTGTGTGGCACCGTGTGGTTCTGTGTGGTTCTAAGAGGTTCTGTGTGGTTCCGTGTGGCACCGTGTGGCACCGTGTGGTTCTGTGTGGCACCGTGTGGTTCTGTGTGGTTCTGAGAGGTTCTGTGTGGCACCGTGTGGCACCGTGTGGTTCTGTGAGATTCTGTGTGGTTCTGTGAGGTTCCGTGTGGCACCGTGTGGTTCTGTGAGGTTCTGTGTGGTTCTGTGAGGTTCTGTGTGGTTCCGTGTGGCACCGTGTGGCACCGTGTGGTTCTGTGAGGTTCTGTGAGGTTCTGTGAGGTTCTGTGTGGTTCTGTGTGGTTCTGTGAGGTTCTGTGAGGTTCTGTGTGGTTCCGTGTGGCACCGTGTGGCACCGTGTGGTTCTGTGAGGTTCTGTGTGGCACCGTGTGGTTCCGTGTGGCACCGCGTGGTTCCGTGTGGCACCGCGTGGTTCTGCAGGGCCCGGTTACCTCATGGAGGGCAGGTGCCGGGTGATGACGTCCAGCGCCTGGACCGAGTCCTCGGGAACCTCGTTCAGGTGACCCGATAGAGCCTCCAGCAGCATCTGCAGGCTCACCACCGACACCCACTGCAGGGACACCTTGAAGGTCTGGTCCTTCCCCTCGCCAGGCAGGGTCACCTCCAGGTCCACCTGGGGGCGGACCAGAACCGTCAGCACGCCGGGCCGCGGAGAGGCGCAGGGTTCAAAGGTCAGACACCCACCCGGTCCCTGCCGATCGGCAGCGGATGAGCCGTGTACATGTTCCTCTTCCCGTCGTAACCCGGCTGCCGGTCCCCAAAGATCTGCATCTTAAAGTGCCGCACCATGGTGTCCACCACCTCCCTGCAAGACGGGAAGGACGTCAGCGCCGGGCCGCCTGGCCGGGCCGGGCCGGGCCGGGCCGGGCCTCCACCCACCTGTTGACCCGCCGGGGCCGTTTCTCCGGCTTGATCTCGATGTCATAGTGGTAGACGTCAATCTTGGGTATCTGGACCTGGAAGTGGTTGGCGAGGAGCCGGATGGGTTTCCCCACCGTGCCGAGGCCGGGACGCCGCGGAGGCTGGAAGAGAGAGGTGGGGCGGCGGGCGGGCCTGGGGGGGGGGGGGGGGGGTCAGGGGTCAGGAGGTCAGACGGGTCCCAACAACATGTACAGAAACAGGCAGACCCTGCCAGCAGCAGGTTCTGTCCGTTTCACTGCCAGCTCACGGATAAACGGCGCGGCAACAAGGATCAGAAATGAAACGCGACAAGCAGAATGGAGACGTCCAATTCTAACAAAACGGAAATAAGACAGACATGACATTTATTCATTTTAGCTTCATCATCATGAATCCAGGCCAGAAGAAGAACCAGAAGTAGACATGTTTTATTAATGTAATGCATTATAAAAATATCCAGAAACATTCAAAATAACTTTCTCGATTTCACAAAACAGTTTCTCTGTTGGCTGGAGGCGGATTTTGGCTTTTCAGGACAAAGAGTTGATGCTGCAGGAGCCAAAGAGACGGATTACTGAGTAAGTTCTGAAGAAGCCAACGATCCCATCCACTGCCGGGCTGAACCAGAACCAAGGGCCGTCTCTGCGCCACTTCCTGTTGGCAACCTACACTTCCTGTTGGCAACCTACACTTCCTGTTGGCAACCTCCACTTCCTCTTGGCAACCTCCACTTCCTGTTGACAACCTCCACTTCCTGTTAGCAACCAACACTTCCTGTTTATTAAGCCACTGATGGCAACATGCTCTGTGCTTCCTGGTCGATTTTGTCCACACCAGGAGAAGGAAACACGGATAATAACTTAACTCGCTTGTTGTTTCTTCTTTGTGGCATTTTAAGGTCTAAACTCCCAGGGAAACGTCTGTGTGACTCTGAAGCTCAGCCCGTCTGGTCAGACTGGAGAGTTTGATCAAGATTTTACTAGAAAAACACAGATTGGAAATCACACCCAAGCAGAGCCGAGCTTCAGAACCCCAGAAGAAGACAGTCAGCTCTGACCTCTGACCTCCAGAGGTCAAGGAGAGGGCGGAGAAACAACGACCTCCGATCCCGCTTGGCCCCCCAGCTCCACCCAGACACGTCCCGCTTGGCCCCCGTGGGGAACAAAGCAGCCCCATCAGACGGCCAGATGGAGGGATTACCGTTGGCTCTGGAAAGAAAGTCCACCCCTGACCTTTACCCCCGTGTCCACATGGGGGGGGGGGGGGGGGGCTTCCCATCATGGCTGCACTGGCCATAAGATCTGGTGGATTCAAACATCTAGTGAGTTAGGGGCTGATCTGGAGGAGGGTCCAGGTTCAGAACCGACGTCACGCCAACCGGACCTCCTGATTAGCAGAACCGACCCAGAAAGGCTGCCGGCTACGAGGAGCGGTGGGGGCCGGGGGGCCGGGGGGACACAGGGGGTCCTGAACCCAAACATGACGCTCCAGTTAGCCAGTGAAGCGGGAGAGCATAGACAATCAGGAGCCTCGCCGCCCCCCCATCACCCCTCCTCTGGACCAACCCATCTGCACTCAAAGCTCAGAGATGACGCCGGCCGATGGGTTCTGTCAAGACCCGAAACGTCTGATGATTCAGACCCCTCCATGTAACTGGCTGGGTTACCGAGGGCAACGCCCGGCCGGAGGCTGCAGAACCTCGTTACCGAGGGCAACGCCCGGCCGGAGGCTGCAGAACCTCGTCACCGAGGGCAACGCCCGGCCGGAGGCTGCAGAACCTCGTCACCGAGGGCAACGCCCGGCCGGAGGCTGCAGAACCTCGTTACCGAGGGCAACGCCCGGCCGGAGGCTGCAGAACCTCGTCACCGAGGGCAACGCCCGGCCGGAGGCTGCAGAACCTCGTCACCGAGGGCAACGCCCGCCTGGAGGCTGCAGAACCTCGTTACCGAGGGCAACGCCCGCCTGGAGGCTGCAGAACCTCGTCACCGAGGGCAACGCCCGCCTGGAGGCTGCAGAACCTCGTTACCGAGGGCAACGCCCGCCTGGAGGCTGCAGAACCTCGTTACCGAGGGCAACGCCCGCCTGGAGGCTGCAGAACCTCGTTACCGAGGGCAACGCCCGCCTGGAGGCTGCAGAACCTCGTTACCGAGGGCAACGCCCGGCCGGAGGCTGCAGAACCTCGTCACCGAGGGCAACGCCCGCCTGGAGGCTGCAGAACCTCGTTACCGAGGGCAACGCCCGGCCGGAGGCTGCAGAACCTCGTTACCGAGGGCAACGCCCGGCCGGAGGCTGCAGAACCTCGTCACCGAGGGCAACGCCCGGCCGGAGGCTGCAGAACCTCGTTACCGAGGGCAACGCCCGGCCGGAGGCTGCAGAAGGTGTGAACACGTCGGCGGTAGAAAACAGCCCGACATCCAGGCGGTGTGTTCAGGGGAACCAGAACCTCCCCATCAGACCAGCTAATAGAACCGGTCCAGACTCAGATGGATCCACAAACCCAGAGACGTCTCTGGAACAAGAGGGACAGTCGCTGGAGGACATCAAGTCCAAACTCTGGACAGGGAAGACGAGCCTTAAGAGAAGAGTGGGGGAAGCAACGAGGGCCTCGTCTCGTCCTCAGGACAGGTGGCCCAAACACACCTGGTGGCCCAAACACACCTGGTGGCCCAAACACACCTGGTGGCCCAAACACACCTGGTGGCCCAAACACACCTGGTGACCCAAACACACCTGGTGACCCAAACACACCTGGTGACCCAAACACACCTGGTGGCCCAAACACACCTGGTGGCCCAAACACACCTGGTGGCCCAAACACACCTGGTGGCCCAAACACACCTGGTGACCCAAACACACCTGGTGACCCAAACACACCTGGTGACCCAAACACACCTGGTGGCCCAAACACACCTGGTGACCCAAACACACCTGGTGACCCAAACACACCTGGTGGCCCAAACACACCTGGTGGCCCAAACACACCTGGCGTCGCTGGGACGATGACTCAGACCGTGAGCTGAATGGAGGCCCAGTGACCCACATGTCCCAACTGCCCCGTTAGCATCTGCACCTCGACTCCTCGTCGGTGAAACTAGTCAAAGCCCAGAACAATCGGCCGTCCCTCCCTGCAGGTTTTCACTTCCTGTCCTCTTCCAGTGTGATGTAACTTCCTGCCTGTTGGTGGGACTTAAACTATTTCATTAAGATTCTGCAGGATTTTACGGCTGCAGCTATTGACGGTTTCAGTGATCAATAACTCTGAAGATTAACTGAATTACAACAAAACTGGAACATTCTGCAGGTTTTTCAATCTTATTTTATAAAATGCAAACAAACCTATTGATTGTTTCAATAAGTTGTTGCATTTCCTTTCCTTGTTCCTTTTCTGGATGAATCAACGTGTGAAAAGCGACTCGACATCAATGCAGAGTACAGCTGATCTGGGTTCAGTTATTGATTAACAGATTAATAATCGATTAGGGAGAAAAAAGGTGATGGATAGATTTATTTGCAGAATGTGAACCAGGTGAAGCTAAAACTACATCTGGAAATTTACAGACCAATAAGGTTTTTATCTGAAATGCTAAACCTTTACATATCGTGTGCAGTTTTGGGTTAATTTCTGTTCTGGATGTAGTGATACAATAATCTCACGATACGATATATATCACAATATTCAGCAAACGATACAATTCAACACTTTTGTGATTTTCTGAAAGGTTTCAGAGGGACAGAGTGATTTTGGTGACATTTTGTGACTGTTATAAAGTTGGACTGAATGAATTTAACTGAAAACTGATTAAAGCTCCAACTACACAATACCTGGTTCTGGTTGGACACAGACTTAAAGTGGACAGCTGGACAAAATGAACCAAAGAAGTGGAGAGAAAACATGTTTCTTTTAGTTGAAACAGTCCAAACTGTAGCTTCATGCATTAGTAAAGTAAATAAAGTGAACCAAGTTCCTGCTCTGAATAGTTTGATACCTTTTAAACCTGAACATCTGAAGGAATCACTCTAAGCCTGATGACCTGGTGAAGCCAGCAGTGAGTGAACAAGGTGACAGTTGGGCGTTAATATACACAGTCCAGTCACATTAATGTGACCATCTGTCAAAAGCCAGAATAACCACCTTTCGCAGAGCGAACTGCTACGAGACGTGCAGGAAGAGAGTCACTTAGGTCCCTGAAGGTCTTCTCTGGGATGTTGAGCCATGCCGACTCTAATGCCGTGGCCAGCTGCGCTAGATTACGCGGTTGAGGATCCATGGCGCGAACAACTCGATCGAGATGGTCCCACAGATGCTCGATTGGGTTTAAGTCAGGTGAGTTTGCTGGCCAGGGGAGGACGGTAAACTCATCCTGGTGCTCTTCGAACCACGCACGTACACTGGCAGCTGTATGGCACCTCGCATTGTCCTGCTGGAAGATGCCATCATCCTGAGGAAAAACAATGCGCATGTAGGGGTGGACATGGTCCGCAAGGACAGATGCGTACTTGTATTGATCCATCGTGCCTTCCACAATAATCAGTGAACCCAGAGAATGCCAGGAAAACATTCCCCAGACCATAATGCTCCCGCCTCCAGCTTGGACCGTTCCTGCAATGGTTGCAGGGTGGTTCCTTTCAGAGGTTTCACGCCTTATACGCCAACGTCCATCTGTCCGATGGAGCATAAAACGCGATTCATCTGAAAACGCTACCTGTCGCCACTCAGTGGACGTCCAGCTGCTGTACTGGCGTGCAAATTCTAGCCTTCGTCGTCGATGAACACCAGTCAGCATAGGTGCACGAACCAGGCGTCTGCTTCGGAGGCCCAGACGCAGCAATGTTCGCTGAATAGTGGTTTGGGAGACACTTGTGGTAGCCCCTTGGTTCATTTTAGTGGTCAGTTGCTCAACGGTAGCCCGTCTATCTGCCCGAACGCATCTCCGCAACCGTCGTTCGCCTCTGTCATCTATGGCCCGTGGTGCACCACATTTGCCACGTCGTTGATTTTGGACAGTCCCATTTTGCCATGCACGGTACACTTTTACCACGGCGGCACGCGAACAGTTCACAAACTCAGCCGTTTCGGAAATGCTTCCACCCTTGGCCCGAAAGCCAATGATCATGCCCTTTTGGACGTCGGATAAATCGCTTCGTTTCTGCATTACGCCAACGATTGAAATGTTTTCCGAAGCCCACACACACCCTTTATATACGCTCAACTGCACTGTGCTGCCACCTGCCTTCTGTGATTGGTTATTTAACTCTGAAGTGGAAAGTACGTGGTGGTCACATTAATGTGACTGGACTGTGTACTTAAGGATGAATATTGGTTTTTTACTAGGGAAGAAAATATCGATATATATCGCGATATCGATATTACACAGCTCTATTCTGGATGTTCTTATAACTCATTCTTGGAGTCTGTATACTCCAGTTAAGTTATAGATTACTAAATTAGTTGACAATTATTTCAGAAATGTATTAATCACCACTAATCCGACTGGATTTTAACTGAGGCAGGAGTTTTGTACATAATAAATGCAGTTAAGAGATTATTGATATTTATTGTCTAAACTCAGATCTGCTTCCTGATGCTTTCGGTGGCTGGAGATGCTGGAATTCGTGCTTCTGATTTTATTTCAGACATTAAACTCGGATTCAGACGCTGAGAAGTGGCTGGTTATGAAACCAGAAAAACGCTCACAGCTCATCGAAGAACAAAAACTGGTTCTTGCACTAATGATGGAGGATTCGTTTATCCTGAAAACAAAACCAAACATGCTTTAATTTGACTTTCCTGCAGGAACCAGATGAACAGCTCAGAAAAACAAAACTTTTAAAACCAAAACCTTTACTTTAACTAGACCCCAGCTGATTATGTTGCTATAAACTGGCCCTCAGTGCAGCAGATGAAGCTGAACTTGATTCTAGTGGCGTCTGAAGCCGGTTCCTGTTTGCTTCCTGCAGAGAATCATTTCTGTCCGTCTCCACCAGAGATGGACCCTCACCGAGACGACGGACCCGGTGAGAGACGATGGACCCTCACCGAGACGACGGACCCGGTGAGAGACGATGGACCCTCACCAAGACGACGGACCCTCACCGAGACGACGGACATTCACCGAGACGACGGACCCTCACCGAGACGACGGACATTCACCGAGACGATGGACCCGGTGAGAGACGACGGACCCTCACCGAGACGACGGACATTCACCGAGACGATGGACATTCACCGAGACGATGGACCCGGTGAGAGACGACGGACCCTCACCGAGACGACGGACATTCACCGAGACGATGGACATTCACCGAGACGATGGACCCGGTGAGAGACGACGGACCCTCACCGAGACGACGGACATTCACCGAGACGATGGACATTCACCGAGACGATGGACCCGGTGAGAGACGACGGACCCTCACCGAGACGACGGACATTCACCGAGACGATGGACATTCACCGAGACGATGGACCCGGTGAGAGACGACGGACCCTCACCGAGACGACGGACATTCACCGAGACGACGGACATTCACCGAGACGACGGACCCGGTGAGAGTCCCAGACCTCCAGGAGTCCATCGTCTCTCACCGACTCGCAGCAGAAACAGTCAAACACAGAACAACACGGACTGGCCGCAAAGTCCAGCTAAAACACTAATTCTCATTTCCAGCAATAATTTAGACACAAATGTGTATCATTTAGATCAGGGTGTTCAACATGTGGCCCCGGGTCATTTGTGGCCCTTAAATGAATTTAATCGGTCCTTCAGCCACGAGTCAAGAACGGTAAAACCAAAACAGCTGATGATCACAGAAAGTTGGAAACTGTCTGCTTTTCTTTGTTGCATCTTTAAGGATCTTTAGATTTCATTAAAATGTTTATTACTGGTAAAACAACAACAAAAACCTAACTAATTTTTCATCTCCAATTTAATGTTTTTTGTGGCTTGTTAGTTTAAATTAGTCAGTTTTGGACCAGGGGGGTAAAAGTTTGGACTGATTTAAATATTCATACATCAACTGCATTTTCAATGCTAATGTAATATTTAGTCAGTTGGACCGACGGGCTGCAGGAGATGACATTACCCAAAAGGTTAAAGGTCACAGAGTGATGGAAACACAGGTGAGAAAGAAAATGATGATAGCAATATTTAGCATTATTGTCACCAGGATGCTCTAACAACCTGCAGCTCTTAATATAGATCACTAATAGATCATTTTAATTTAAATAATTATCATTCTGGTTTCCATAAACACATTTTGTTTCACTTGTTGCTGAGCTTTCTGACTGTGAGTCATTCCGGCACTCAGCCTCCTCTGTTCTGCAGAAAAAGACCCAGAATTAGCTGAAACACCCCCAAACTTCCTCTTTTCAAACGCTTCTGTCGAGTCTGCAGGCAGAGATCAGGTTTAACCCCAGACATTTACCTGTTCAGTCAACACTGGACAGCTGTCTCTGCATTTCTACAAAAACACTCCATAAATATATTTACAAAACACATCACGGCAATATAGCTTTAGTTAAACCGCTTTTTTATTCTTGAATTGTGTTTGGGGGGCCGCACTAAATCAGTCCAGGGGCCGTTAATGGCCCCCGCGCCCCACTTTGAACACCCTTGCTGTAAACGGTACCTGTAGCTTGTTAAAATTACTTTTTAAAACTAAAACAAAAAATGATGTTACAAATTAAATTATCTGATATGTTTCCATTTTTTTCCTGTTTGACATCAATGGGAAAAAAATAATTGGTGCTTTAAATTAGTTCATCAAGCAGATATTGAGTCATTTTAACTTGTAGGGAAAGAAAACCGTCAGTCTGAGAAACTTCATCAGTCGGTACTATTATAGGATATAAATATTCTCTTCTGAATAATCAGATATAGCAGCAAGCTAAACAAAAAATAAATGTGAAAATTTTAATTCCACTTATTGAGACATTAAGATGTATTAATCACCTATGTTTATTTAATGGTGTGAATCTGAATTTTGGCAGTTCTGGTTTTCCATACAACACATGTATTGAGACATTAAGATGTATTAATCACCTACGTTTATTTAATGGTGTGAATCTGTATTTTTGGCAGTTCTGGTTTTCCATAACTGGAACCACCTGTGGATGGTTGTGAAAATTTTAATTCCACTTATTGAGACATTAAGATGCATTAATCACCTATGTTTATTTAATGGTGTGAATCTGTAATTTTGGCAGTTCTGGTTTTCCATACAACACCTGTATTGAGACATTAAGATGTATTAATCACCTATGTTTATTTAATGGTGTGAATCTGTAATTTTGGCAGTTCTGGCTTTCCATACAACACACCTGTATTGAGACATTAAGATGTATTAATCACCTATGTTTATTTAATGGTGTGAATCTGTAATTTTGGCAGTTCTGGCTTTCCATACAACACACCTGTATTGAGACATTAAGATGTATTAATCACCTATGTTTATTTAATGGTGTGAATCTGTAATTTTGGCAGTTCTGGTTTTCCATACTACACACCTGTGGATGGTTGCGCAGCCCTCTGCCCACCAGCAGCACATAAAGCCACTAAAAACACCAGATTCCCCATTAATCTCCCGGGCTGATCAATGTGATCACATCGGGTCGGTCATGAAATGGATTTCCAGGCGCAATCACCGCATCAGGGCGCAGTAAGTGCGCGTCCGGCCCGGGCGTCTTTGTTATCATATAAGAGGAGATGAATATGATGGAGCTGATCGATAAAAGCGCCATCCGTCCTCCGCCGCTGAGCGCGTGGCTGCGGCTCAAGGAGAAGCGCGTGAACCGATGACAGCCCCGCAGAAAAACCGAAAACAACGAGCCCGAGGAACCCCGCACGCGTTGCGTTTTTAAAGCAGCTTTCATTTTGTTTTTCCGCCCCATCGCTGAGAGCTCGGCTCCGGGCAGGCAGCCGGAGATTTCTGGCTTCTCAGGCGGATTTCGACGACATTTTGAGAGGAAAAGAAAGAGCGTGAAGCTGCGAGGCAGAATCAACAGCAGCGTAAACACGGCGTGAAGGAGGAAGGAAGGGAGGAAGGAAGGTCCCAGTTAAAGCCCCTCCGACACACAATGCCAGCAGAGACCCGCTCTAAACACGCTCGGACCCCCCACACAGGTGGAAATACAGCCCCCACCGCGCACTGACGCTCTCGGGGACCACGGTCCGGGCCTCGGTGGGACCTCCGTGGAGGCCTCACGACAGCCTCGGCCCCCAGTGAAGCGCGCCGCCTCCACACACGCCTCCCGCCCGCCCGCTGCTCCGCGGTGTGTGACGGGTCTTACCTGGTCCGAGCGCTTCCATGGCCGAGGCCTCTCTCTCCGTCTCTGTCCCGGCCTGGCGGCTCCGTACCGAGGCTGAAATTGGGGGCGGTATGTCGAAGCTGTTGGTGTCTGATTAAAGGAAACTGGAGATGGACGCTCCGCTGGCGGCTGCTGCTGACGGACTCACCGTTCGTACTGCTGGGGATTTTCAGCTGCGCATGCGCCCTTAGCAGTTCCACAGCCGATCGTGCGCATGCGCAAAGAGGGTGTAACGCACTTTTAAAAACACAACTTGATGATAGAAGACAGCATGTAAACAAACTTCTGAAGATTTTTATTCTGTTTGTTTTTTATTTTATTTTTATTGTATTTACGTTTTAGTTTAGTTTATAAATCTGTTTAGCGTCCACAATCTATTCCAGTAGGTGGCTGTAATGTAACTTCCCAAATGAAGAAATAAACCATAAATCAAAATGCACTCAGTATTTAATTAATTTGACATTAAATATAAAAACACTCAGTTATTTAACAAAAATAACTTTACATGTTATCAAAAAAAGCTAATAGATAATAACAACTGTTACGTTTTTGCTTACGTTTAATATGTCAAACACTCAAGTTTTACATAAAAGAATTAAAAATTTAAACTAAGATTAAAATTTTAAATTAAAGCCAAATATAATCTTCAGTTCCCTTTAGTAACTTATCAATGATCAATTTATCAGTCTGATTCTTGTATCACAACATAAATATAAAAACATGATCCAGTTTGTGAAATATGAACTTTAGTTTAAAACAAAAAAATCAACATATTTGCTGTTAAACATAAACAAAACAATAAGATAGATTGAACAAAAATGAATGTTCAGAAACCATTAATTTGAGTTTAAAAGCCTTTCACTGCTATGTGGCTTCAGCTAATGGACATTTATTCTGAAAACGGTCTGCAGCAAAGACTAGTCTAAAACTGAATGGAAATATCTTGGAAAAATAAACTCTCACTCGTTTCCGGTGAGAGTTGGACTCCAAGGCTGCCCTTTGTCACCGATTCTGTTCATTACTTTCATGGACAGAATCTCTAGACCAGCTGAGGTGTTGATCCGTTTTGGTGGCCTTAGGATCGCATCTCTGCTTTTTGCGGATGATGTGGTCCTGATGGCTTCATCAGATCGTGATCTGCGGCTCTCGCTGAAACGGTTCGCGGCCGAGTGTGAAGCGGCCGGGATGAGGCTCAGTGCCTCCAAATCCGAGGCCATGGTCTTGAGCCGGAAAAGGGTAGAGTGCCTTCACCGGGTCAGGGGGGTCGTCCTGCCTCAAGTGGAGGAGTTTAAGTATCTGGGGATCTTGTCCACGAATGAGGGAAGAAGGGAGCGGGAGATCGACAGGCGGATTGGGGCGGCGTCTGCCGTGAAGCGGCGCTGTACCGGTCCGTCGTGGTGAAGAGAGAGCTGAGTCAAAAGGCGAAGCTCTCGATTTACCGGTCGATCTACGTTCCCACCCTCATCTATGGTCATGAGCTTTGGGTCATGACCGAAAGAACGAGATCACGGATACAAGCGGCCGAAATGGGTTTCCTCCGCAGGGTGGCTGGGCTCTCCCTTAGAGATAGGGTGAGAAGCTCGGTCATCCGGGAGGGACTCAAAGTAGAGCCGCTGCTCCTCCACGTCGAGAGGAGCCAGTTGAGGCTCGGGCATCTGGTCAGGATGCCTCCTGGACGCCTCCCTGGTGAGGAGTTCCGGGCACGTCCCACCGGGAGGAGGGGAGACCAGGACACGCTGGAGGGACTATGTCTCTCGGCTGGCCTGGGACGCCTTGGGGTTCCTGGAGGAGCTGGAAGACGTGGCTGGGGAGGGAAGTCTGGGCCTCCCATCTGAAGCTGCTGCCCCCACGACCCGATCCCGGATAAGCGGAAGAAAATGGATGGATGGATGGATGGATGGATGGATAAAAATAAAACTATAAAAAAAATATCGCAAAATTTAAATAGGCTACATAAATGTATGGCTTTCACATTACGTCACAAAACAGCAACCAACACAACAAAACTCAAAATATTAAAAAGAGAAAAAAAATTAAATGATGTACAATTTATAAATAACAAATAAAGCACCAAACTAGAATTTAACCATGATTACGCTGTTGAAGTCGCATCAATAAGTTCATCTATGATATTGATGTTTGCTCCAGTTATCACTTAGTTTATCCTCTCACATGTCTTCAAGCGTCTCTTTTCTACTCAGTTTTCATCATGACTAAAGGAATATCATCTTAAAAAATAATGCTGGTCAGCTGTTTTTAAAATGACAACTTTAACGCTGTCATAGTAACTTAGTAAAACTTTCACAATAACTGTACCAATATACCAATAATTATGCATTTAACGAAACTATAACACATAAATGCGATTGCAACACTAATAAAATTAACTTAGCATAAACAGACATAAAAATAAATGACGGTAACAGTTTTAAAACAGTAATAAATTAAGAAAATAACATGTAATCCTCACTGTCGTTTTCGCGCTGCTGCTGCTGCCTTTATTCCCTCCCTGGGTTGTGTCGTCACAGTGGGCGGATCCAAGAGTCCGGAACGGACCAATGGCTGTAGGAGCAGCGGTTGATTGGCAGCTCTGCGATAGAAGCGGAGCTCCAGCTGTCACGACGCGCCAAAGCTCAAAGTGCGCAGAGTGAGAGCGGGTCGGGCGGGAGGAAGAGGAGCCGTGTGCCGGGAACCGGGAACCGGGAACCTGGAACCTGGTCGTTTGGGCCTGAATGTGGACCTGAAGGCCAAAACAAGCTCTTTACTCGGTTTGGTCCCAGAAGCGGTACTTCCAGCGTCGGTTCGACGGAGCGGGATTTAATCCGGAGGAGCCGACCGAACCGAGATGAGCCTGGTTGTGGCCCAGCAGCAGGTAAAGAACCGGGTTTATAGGTGGGCCTGCCGGGTTTCTGTGGTTCTGACTGCTGGTTCCGGCTTTATTTACGCGTTTTTAGGTTCCGAACTGAGTTTGTGATAAAACGAGCAGAGCTAGCCGCTTAGCTTGGGAGCTAGGCTAGCCGGTAGCCTAGGAAGGCCTGGACTGAGGCCTGTGTTTCTCCAGTAAGTTCAGATTAAAATGGACTTCAGCTCGTTTATCCACCGCTACAACCTCACGGTGCAGCAACCTGCGGTCGGAGAGCAGGAGATGGACCGCAGCGTGTTCAGTTTGAGGCCGTGTCCAGGAGTAAAGTTTAGGAGCCACGATGCTTCATTGTTTGCTTCCAGGCGCCACAGTTGCAGCTCGAAACCCGCCTTACCGAACCGAACCGAACCGAACCTACCCAGCTGGTACTCTGGGTTTATATCTGAGCTGTAAAACGGCCTCCAGGTTTCAGGGAAGCTTTGTTTTCTGTGGGGTCATTCAGGTCACATCCAGGCTGAAGGTGAACTGAACACAAACTCACCTGGAAACTTTATTTTAATCCTAAATAAAACCAGAAGATTCTCTGGTTTTCTTCATCAAACAGCATTTTCTTAAAGTGAACCAAGCAGGTTTTGACCAAAGTGGAAACTTAAAGTTTTGGTACATTTAATTAATAATAAAAAAGTGATGAGTGTTTAGTGTAGATGTCCAAACTTTTAGTCACATGGGCCCAAATTGCAACTTGTGGGCCAAACAAATATTATTTTTTTTAACCCTCTCAGCAACAAACTAATCATGAACTGATTCTTTTTTTTTAATTCTTTTTAGAACAGGATCAAAGATCCAAAACTTGAAACGTTTTTTCTTTATTAAATGAAATGCGTCCAGTTTGTTTATTTTTGGATTCAATTGAAGAAAAGGGATCAAATATTTCATCAGTTCTCAGCAATAGATCAGGATCTTCGTCAGAAACATTCAGCCGACGTCTAACCCAGCAGAGAAAATCAGGTTCTGGAGCACAAAGCTGTGATTTAGACGGTAAATTCCCAAAGGGATTAATAAAGTTTCTACCTGTAAGCTGATGAGCAGATGTGATCCTGGTTACCATGACGACGGAGGGAAACCAGAACATCACTTTGTGTTGCCTCCAACATCTTAGAAAGTAAATTTAGGTTTCAGTCAGAGTTTTGTTGTATTTTATTCTTGAATTGTGTTTGGGGGGCCGCACTAAATCAGTCCAGGGGCCGTTAATGGCCCCCGCGCCCCACTTTGAACACCCTTGCTGTAAACGGTACCTGTAGCTTGTTAAAATTACTTTTTAAAACTAAAACAAAAAATGATGTTACAAATTAAATTATCTGATATGTTTCCATTTTTTTCCTGTTTGACATCAATGGGAAAAAAATAATTGGTGCTTTAAATTAGTTCATCAAGCAGATATTGAGTCATTTTAACTTGTAGGGAAAGAAAACCGTCAGTCTGAGAAACTTCATCAGTCGGTACTATTATAGGATATAAATATTCTCTTCTGAATAATCAGATATAGCAGCAAGCTAAACAAAAAATAAATGTGAAAATTTTAATTCCACTTATTGAGACATTAAGATGCATTAAACACTATGTTCTTTAATGGTGGATCTGAATTTTAGGCAGTTCTGGTTTTCATACAACACTTATTGAGACATTAAGATGTATTAAACACCTATGTTTCTTTAATGGTGTGAATCTGAATTTTAGGCAGTTCTGGTTTTCCATACAACACATGTATTGAGACATTAAGATGTATTAATCACCTACGTTTATTTAATGGTGTGAATCTGTATTTTTGGCAGTTCTGGTTTTCCATAACTGGAACCACCTGTGGATGGTTGTGAAATAATTTTGAAGAAAACTGATCGCACTAAATCAGTCCAGGGGCCGTTAATGGCCCCCGCGCCCCACTTTGAACACCCAGCTGTAAAGGTTTTCTGTTAGCTTCTGGGCCGGGTTCTGCTAGTGACGCCGTCTCTGTTTCCAGGCCGAAGCGCCGCCGGCCGCGGCCCAGACGGCACCGGACAGCGACTCCGACAGCGGGATGGGTTCGCCGGCGGTTACCGTGACGACGGCTGAGTCGAGAAACGCCGCTCCAGGTACAGGAACCGACGTGGTTCTGGTGGAACAGGTCTACAGATGTGAAGGTTTTTTCTGTTTTTGTGTCGTTTTGGCTTCATTACGGCTCTGTGTCCGTCCAGTAAAGGTTCTGGTTCTGAACGGCCCGGTTTGTTCTTCAGATTCAGACGATGAAGACGTCGCGGCTCACAGGAAGCCTCGGCGAAACGCCATCGTAGACAGCGAGGAAGAGGAGGTGGTCGGGGGTCAGAGGTCGCCTGCCTCCAGCGGCGAGGAGGCGGAGCCTGAGGAGGGGAGGCGGAGCAGCGGGACGATTCGCCCGGCTCCTGACGAGGAAGAGGAGGATGTGAAGAAGAGGGAGAAGAGCCGGAGGAATCGTGAGAAGAAGAAACAACGCAGCAAAGCGATGGAGAAACTGAAGAAGAAGAAGAAGAAGAAGGTGGAGCGGTTCAGTGAGGAAGAGGAGGTGAGTCTTCATCCTGAACCGGTTCCAGCGTTCAGATGGAGAGAATCACTTTAATCTGGTCTCTGCAGGACGGAGCGCTTCCCGTGGTTCTGAACGACAGCGGCTGTCCTCTGGGCGACCCGGACCTGTTCGACACCGGCCTGGCCGACGAAGAGGAGGAGGAGGAGGAGGAAGAGTCTCTGGACGCCATCAGAGCCGCAGTCAGGATGAAGATGAGAAACCAGGAGGTAGAAGCAGGAGCTCTGCTCCTCCCACTGCTGCAGGTTGTTTCTGGTTCCTCTGACTGAGGCTTCGCTCTGACCGCAGGAGGAAGAGGAGGAGGATGAAGAGAAGCCCCGCCGTGCGGTTCGTGACGCCGCGGCGCAGCGTCGCCTCAGGAGGCCGAGGCGTAGCTGAAACGTTGTGCTTGTTCCGTCTGCAGGAGAGGAGAGCGGCTCGCGCCAGCAGGGAGGCCATGAGGCAGCTGCACAGCGAGTCGCAGCGTCTGGTCCGAGGTCGGCGCCGCCATCGGAGACGCCGCCGCCGCCGTCGGAGACGCCCTGAACACTCACCCTGTTCTCCGTCTCCACAGAGTCCAGCCTCGGCCTGCCGTACCACGTCCCAGAACCCAAAACCATCCAGCAGTTCTACAGGAGGCGGGTCCGGCCCCAGGGCCCCGCCATGGCCCTGCTCAGGTAAGGAGAGCGAGAGACACTTTCACTGGTTCGGCCCACTTGGTCCTCCTATCCCAGATCTTTTCCAGAACCAGAGTTACTTTTACTTGAGTGACTCCATGAACTCTAAAAAACTGTAAACTCAGACCTGCAGGTTCTGTTTATTGATCAGCACCTGCTAGGGCTGTATAATAATATCGATATTGCGATATACTGTATATCGATATTTTCTTACCTAAAAAAATCGATATTCATCCTCAAGTATCGTAACGTCCAACTGTCACCTTGTTCACTCACTGCTGGCTTCACCAGGTCATCAGGCTTAGAGTGATTCCTTCAGATGTTCAGGTTAAAAAGGTATCAAACTATTCAGAGCAGGAACTTGGTTCACTTTATTTACTTTACTAATGCATGAAGCTACAGTTTGGACTGTTTCAACTAAAAGAAACATGTTTTCTCTCCACTTCTTTGGTTCATTTTGTCCAGCTGTCCACTTTAAGTCTGTGTCCAACCAGAACCAGGTATTGTGTAGTTGGAGCTTTTAATCAGTTTTCAGTTAAATTAATTCAGTCCAACTTTATAACAGCCACAAAATGTCACCAAAATCACTCTGTCCCTCTGAAACCTTTCAGAAAATCACAAAAGTTTATTGAATCATATCGTTTGCTGAATATCACAACACATATCGTATCGTGGGCAGAATATCGCGATATCTTATCGTGAGATTATTGCATCACTACAGCCCTATCAGTTACTTGAGACTCTTTCGTTTTGGACTTTTTTCCTCTAGTCATTACAAGCTGAGCTAAATTCACACCTGACCTCTGACCTCTGACCAGAGTTAGTAAAGTACCTAGAAATAGGACCTGATGACCTGATCAACTCATCAATGGTTGAATATTTTAATCTCAGATCTTCCAGATACTCAGAGCTGATGCTGGAGACGCCGTCGGCTCCGCCCACCCGGCAGGAGGCTCCGCCCACCCAGCAGGAGGCTCCGCCCTCCCCGGACCTCTCGTCCAATCAGATCCCTGCAGAGGAACCAGAACCGGAGTCCGGTCCGATGCTGCTGCTGCTCTCAGAAACTCTGCAGGAATCTCTCGCCGCCGATTCTGCAGAACCGCTTCCTGACGGCGGACCCGAACAGAACCAGGCAGAACCTCGGTCCGACCCGGTTCCGCCGTCTGCACCAGAACCGGCCAGACCAAAGAAGGACCGACTGTCTCGCCTGAAGGAGCTGGGATTGGACCCGCCGCCGCCGGCCAAGCTGAGTCCTGACGACGGCGCCTTTGTTCAGCTCGACCTTCCTCACTGCAACCCAGGTGAGAAACCGGACCGGACCGGATCCCCGTCGGCCCAGAACCGCAGTCTGACCCAGATCTGCTGGCCAACAGGAGTGGCGGCCCTGAAGCAGCGCTACCTGCGCCACGTCCAGGCGCCCGTCGGTCCGCCGGTGCAGCGCAGCGTCCAGCTCACCGTCATCCGTAAGGACAGCGCCCCCGGTGGCCAGGAGGAGCTGCGCTCAGAGTCCGTCTCCGTCACCGTGAAGGAGGGAGCCGAGGAGCCGGCCGCCACCAAGCCGGGTCGGTACCACCGCCGTCCGACGTGTCGGCGCGTCGCCATGTTCCGTCGGCGCGTCGCCATGTTCTGTCGGCGTGTTGCCATGTTCCGTCGGCGCGTCGCCATGTTCTGTCGGCGTGTTGCCATGTTCTGTCGGCGCGTTGCCATGTTCTGTCGGCGCGTTGCCATGTTCTGTCGGCGTGTTGCCATGTTCTGTCGGCGTGTTGCCATGTTCTGTCGGCGCGTCGCCATGTTCTGCCATGTTCTGTCGGCGTGTTGCCATGTTCTGTCGGCGTGTTGCCATGTTCTGTCGGCGTGTTGCCATGTTCTGTCGGCGCGTCGCCATGTTCTGCCATGTTCTGTCAGCGTGTTGCCATGTTCTGTCGGCGTGTTGCCATGTTCTGTCGTCGCGTCGCCATGTTTCGACAACGTGTTGCCATGTTCTGTCGGCGCGTCGCCATGTTCCGTCGGCGCGTCGCCGTGTTCTGTCGGCGTGTTGCCATGTTCTGTCGGCGCGTCGCCATGTTTCGACAACGTGTTGCCATGTTCTGTCGGCGCGTCTCCATGTTCTGTCGACGTGTTGCCATGCGTCGCCATGTTCTGTCGGCGTGTTGCCATGTTCTGTCGGCGCGTCTCCATGTTCCGACGACGTGTTGCCATGTTCTGTCGGCGTGTTGCCATGTTCTGTCGGCGTGTTGCCATGTTCTGTCGGCGTGTTGCCATGTTCTGTCGGCGTGTTGCCATGTTCTGTCGGCGCGTCGCCATGTTTCGACAACGTGTTGCCATGTTCTGTCGGCGCGTCTCCATGTTCTGTCGACGTGTTGCCATGCGTCGCCATGTTCTGTCGGCGTGTTGCCATGTTCTGTCGGCGCGTCTCCATGTTCCGACGACGTGTTGCCATGTTCTGTCGGCGTGTCGCCATGTCTGTCGCGCGTCGCCATGTTCTGTGGCGCGTCGCCATGTTCTGTCGGCGTGTCGCCATGTTCTGTCGGCGCGTCGCCATGTTCTGTCGGCGTATCGCCATGTTCTGTCGACGTGTTGCCATGTTCTGTCGGCGCGTCGCCATGTTCTGTCGGCGTGTCGCCATGTTCTGTCGACGTGTTGCCATGTTCTGTCAGCGTGTCGCCATGTTCTGTCGGCGTGTCGCCATGTTCTGTCGGCGTGTTGCCATGTTCTGTCGGCGCGTCTCCATGTTCCGACGGCGTGTCGCCATGTTCTGTCGGCGCGTCGCCATGTTCTGTCGGCGTGTTGCAATGTTCTGTTGGCGTGTCGCCATGTTCTGTCGGCGTGTTGCCATGTTCTGTCGGCGCGTCGCCATGTTCTGTCGGCGTGTTGCCATGTTCTGTCGGCGCGTCGCCATGTTTCTGTCGGCGCGTCGCCATGTTCTGTCGGCGGTGCCATGTTCTTCGGCGTGTTGCCATGTTCTGTCGGGCGTCGCCATGTTCTGTCGACGTGTTGCCATGTTCTGTCGGCGCGTCGCCATGTTCTGTCGGCGTGTTGCCATGTTCTGTCGGCGCGTCGCCATGTTCCGACGACGTGTTTTATGCGTTTGATTTTCACTTCTGTCTTCGTCTCTGCAGGAGAGAAGCTGCTGACCCTGAAGCAGCGGCTGCAGCTCGCCATGGCGCAGCGCCGCAAGGAGGAGCGAGCGCGGAAAGCCGAGCTGCGTCGCCTCGACAACGAAGACTGTGGGGACGAGGAGGAAGAGGAAGACATGACGGATGAGTCTGAGGAAGAGGTGAAGACGCCACCAGCTGCTGCTGCTGCTGCTGTAGTCGCTAAAACTCGGCGTCTCTAACTGGTTGTCCCTGCAGGATGTGGACGACTTACTGGGCGGCGATGGCGGCGAGGAAGAGGAGGACAAGGAGGAAGAGGAGAGCGCGGCTCAGAGCGTCCGCAGCCTTTCTCCTGCCGCTCAGACTCCGGACCGGTTCCACACGGACGGGACGCTGATGCTGTTCCCTGGCAGCTCCTGCTCCCGGACCGGGTGAGTTGGGTCCGGTACCGATCCGGCCCGCGGCGCCGATCCGGCCGGGACTCGTCGCTGACGGCTGTCCTCTCTTCCAGGGACGGGGTGAGGAAGTCTGGACCCGACGTGTCCGTCAAGCCTGGTGAGTCGGGAGGACGGAGGCCAACATGGCCGACACTTTAAACACTTAAAATGTTTTAAATTCATGTAAAAACATTCAGTTGGTTTTTAGTTGATTGTTTCAGTCGTAGAAGAAAAGTTTCTATTTTTTTAGTCGGGCAAAGTTTCAGCCGCCAGCATCTTGGTTATATTCTGACTGAAGGCGGTTCATGCTACGCTAACTAGCTGCTAATATCAGACATTAATATGGAGCCGGTCGGCCCGTTGCTGCGATGCGTAGCAGCGTCCGCCATGTTGAATGGGGAACATGTGCCAGTCAGCTAATACAAGTGAATGGACCGAACTTTATAAAGTGCCGTTTTACAAAGTATTTTAAGTTAATTCCTGCCATTGACACATTTTCTCACACACACTAATATATTTGGCAATCAAAGAAATTACTGAAGACAGAGTTTGTAACTTTTGATGTGATTATTAAATTGTTTTTGGGACATTTCTGAAGAGCTCAATGTTTTATTTGGTAGAAATTATTCTAATAATTTTTATATTAAAATTGATAAACAGACACTTTTACAGTGTTTTATTTAACAATATATTTACATGATTCCATAATTTAATGTACATTTAACATTTCAAGTCAAGAAACAACTACTTTTCCTGTATTTATATTTTATACATTATTGAGAAATGACTTTATTTATATATCAGTCATTGTCAAACATTAAACTACATATTTTTCTTACTTTTTTCCAGAGAATAATTATTTATTACAGTATATCAACTGCTATTGACAGCAAAGAGTGAAAATAATTCTAAGAGTAAATTATTTTTATTTCATTACATAAGCTACATTAATACACTAATACTTCAGATTGAGATATTTAAAAATGCACAAAAAATGAAAGAATAAAACATGTATTTATTGTACTGGGATCACTGGTCACAGGCTGCTGGTCCCACTGGGACTCAGTGACTCTGAGACGTCCAGGTTCACAGGCTGAAGCCGAGAGTAAAAGACAAATTATCCAAAAGTTAATGGAAAATCCATAAATATTTCCTTCACCTTTAGAAAAAGACATTTTCACCATGTTGGGCTCCGACTCGTAGCATCTTTATAGCTAAATATTATTAATGTCTATGGCTAATACACCCTAGCTAGCTTGTTGCCAACCCAATGCCAGGTGCATTCTGGGAAAAACATCTTGGCACAGGAAACGGCTCTGAACGTAAAGCATCATTTGAAACGGAAAGTTTTATTTTAAACATGTAGAATTTGATGGTGGTTTTTGTGGTCCGGTGAGACTCATGTCTCTGTGTCTCCATGTCTCTGTGTCTCCGTCTCTGTGTCTCCGTCTCTGTGTCTCCATGTCTCTGTGTCTCCGTCTCTGTGTCTCTGTGTCTCCATGTCTCTGTGTCTCCATGTCTCTGTGTCTCGTGTCTCCGTCTCTGTGTCTCCATGTCTCTGTGTCTCCATGTCTCTGTGTCTCCATGTCTCTGTGTCTCTGTTCTCCATGTCTCTGTGTCTCTGTGTCTCCATGTCTCTGTGTCTCCATGTCTCTGTGTCTCCATGTCTCTGTGTCTCCATGTCTCTGTGTCTCCATGTCTCTGTGTCTCTGTCTCTGTGTCTCCATGTCTCTGTGTCTCCGTCTCTGTGTGTCTGTGTCTCCGTGTCTCTGTCTCTGTGTCTCCATGTCTCCATGTCTCTGTGTCTCCGTCTCTGTGTCTCCATGTCTCTGTCTCTGTGTCTCCATGTCTCTGTCTCTGTGTCTCCGTCTCTGTGTCTCCGTGTCTCTGTGTCTCTGTCTCTGTGTCTCCGTCTCTGTGTCTCCGTGTCTCTGTCTCTGTGTCTCCATGTCTCTGTGTCTCCATGTCTCTGTGTCTCCATGTCTCTGTGTCTCCATGTCTCTGTGTCTCCGTCTCTGTTCTGTTCCTCCATGTCTCTGTGTCTCCGTCTCTGTGTGTCTGTGTCTCCGTGTCTCTGTCTCTGTGTCTCCGTCTCTGTGTCTCCATGTCTCCATGTCTCTGTCTCTGTGTCTCCGTCTCTGTGTCTCCGTGTCTCTGTGTCTCTGTCTCTGTGTCTCCGTCTCTGTGTCTCTGTGTCTCCGTCTCTGTGTCTCCATGTCTCTGTCTCTGTGTCTCCGTCTCTGTGTCTCCGTGTCTCTGTGTCTCTGTGTCTCCGTCTCTGTGTCTCCGTGTCTCTGTGTCTCCGTCTCTGTGTCTCCATGTCTCTGTGTCTCCGTCTCTGTGTCTCTGTGTCTCTGTGTCTCCGTCTCTGTGTCTCTCGTGTTCTCTGTGTCTCCGTCTCTGTGTCTCCATGTCTCTGTCTCTGTGTCTCCGTGTCTCTGTGTCTCCGTGTCTCTGTGTCTCCGTCTCTGTGTCTCCGTGTCTCTGTGTCTCCGTCTCTGTGTGTCTCCATGTCTCCATGTCTCTGTCTCTGTGTCTCCGTGTCTCCGTGTCTCTGTGTCTCCGTCTCTGTGTCTCCGTGTCTCTGTGTGTCCATGTCTCTGTGTCTCTGTGTCTCCGTCTCTGTGTGTCCATGTCTCTGTGTGTCCATGTCTCCGTGTCTCTGTGTCTCCGTCTCTGTGTCTCCGTGTCTCTGTGTCTCCGTCTCTGTGTCTCCATGTCTCCATGTCTCTGTCTCTGTGTCTCTGTGTCTCTGTGTCTCCGTCTCTGTTTCTCTATGTCTCTGTGTCTCCGTCTCTGTGTCTCCGTGTCTCCGTGTCTCCAGAGGAGGACGGCAGCCTGGACCTGCCCGGCTCCATGCTCACCTCCTACCAGCCGGTCCGCCATCAACGCGCCGCGGCCCGCGGGCCCAACGCCGCCGCCGCCCTGCGCTCCCCGTCGCCCTGCTTCTTCCGGCCCAGCATCCTCGGCTCCGCCTCCAAGGTGACCCGACCTCTGACCCCCGGCTCCGCGCGGCCGTGCCGCGTGTGTTCTGACCCGGTTCCGACCCGTTCTGCCCCGCCCAGAGCTCCCTCTGCCTCCCGGCGGAGGACTCCCAGGACCTGTACGCGCCGCCGGTTCTGGGCGGGGACTCCCAGGCCCGGTTCTGCCTGGAGGACGAGGTCCAGTCCCAGCTGCTGGACGCCGACGGCTTCCTGAACGTGGGGCCGCGACCCGGGACGACCCACAAGAGGCGGCTGCTGCTGCCGGACAGCCTGGACGAGAACGCCATGGACGCCCAGATGGGGGCGCTGCTGGAGCTCTGCTCGGGCCGCTTCGGGTCGGCGCCGGGCGGCCCGGCCCGGGACGGGCCGCTGGGGTTCTGCTCCGGGGCGATTCCGCAGACCGGCGCCGCCGAGGAGGAGCTGATGGCGCTGTGCTCCGGGAGGTTCCCCGGCCCAGGTCGGTTCTGGTTCCGGAGCAGGAGCTGGATCCACACGACGTGAACATTTAACGGTTTCTTGCTTTGATTTTTTTAACATTTTGGTTCTGGTTTCAGATTCTGCTGACTCGGCGGAAAGGTACCGGGACCGGTCCGACTTCTTCCAGAGCGAAGCCACAGGAAACGGCTGAACAGGAAGTTTATCTCTGGTTAAACTTTGGTTTCCTCCCACTAAGAGAGACGAAGGCTGAGGAAGAGAGGAGGAGGAGCAGGAGGAGGAGAGCAGGAGGAAGAGGAGCAGCAGGAGGAAGAGGAGCAGGAGGAGGAGGAGGAGCAGGAGGAGGAAGAGGCCTGCGAGTTTCGTCTTCTGTCGGATGTGGAAAGTGAAAAGGTGAGGACGTTTCCTGAATCTGGACCTTTGGTTCCTGGAAACGCTGAATCAGCTGAATGATTGGATGAGCAGGAGGAGGATGAAGATGCCGCTGAGGAAGAGGAGGATGAAGATGCCGCTGAGAAGAGGAGGAGCTGCATGGCGCCTTCGCTCCCCGTCGATCAGAGAAGAAGAAGAAGAAAATGTAAGCGATCTAAGCTAAGCTGAGCTCGCTGCGCTGGTTCTGCTGTGAAGCCCGGTTCTGGTTCCGGTCCCGTCGCAGGGCGCTGATGGACTACGTGGAGTCGGAGGCGGAGCTCTCAGGAAGTGACATCGGCAGCGACGAGGAGGACGGCGACCGGGACAGCGAGTACGAGGAGGAGGAGCCTCTGGAGGAGCTGCCGTCAGACGAAGAGCTTCACAACCAAGTCAACAAGATACACATGTGAGTCCGGTTGGGTCCGCGGCCCGACCCGGTTCTGGACCGGTCCGGCTGACGGCAGCTCCTCCTCTCCGCAGGAAGCAGATCCTGGACGACGACAAGCGGCGGCTGAGGCTGTACCAGGACCGGTACCTGGCGGACGGCGACCTGCACTGCGACGGGCCGGGCCGAGCGCGGCGCTTCCGCTGGAGGAACATCGGTGAGCCGACCGGGTCGGAACCGGGTCCGGGGTCAGAAACCGCCCGGAATCGGCACATTTCCACCACAAACTGAGGTTTTCTGACAAGTCTCAGAAATACCCAAACTTTTCTGGAAAAGTTCTTAAACATTTCAAACTTTTTGAACTGAGATTTTTTTAAATTCTCAAATTTTGACTTGGGCTGAAATAGCTGAAGATTACAACAGTTTTTATTTAGACACTTAGTCTTTGTCTGGCATTTTTGAAATGCATTAAAAGATGCAAATCTAATTTCTTATAACTCAATTAATAATTTTTTTTTTTTGTTGCCTAAAATGCGGAAACGGCATTCAGTCCATGGACACTTGATTCATTAGAAGGATGCAGCTAAACAAGCAGAAGTGGCGACAGTGCAGGGCATTCTGGTAAATCCAGCCAAAGCTAACCTGTTAGCTAGCGCTAGCAGCAGAAATCCTCCATCTTGTTCCATCTGTGAAGCAGGAAGTGGACTACAGAGCAGGGCATTCTGGGTAAATCCAGCCAAAGCTAACCTGTTAGCCTAGCGCTAGCAGCAGAAATCCTCCATCTTGTTTCCATCTGGTGAAGCAGGAAGTGGACTGCAGAGCAGGGCATTCTGGGTAAATCCAGCCAAAGCTAACCTGTTAGCTTAGCGCTAGCAGCAGAAACGTTCCTGGTCTTAGCCTAAATCCTCCATCTTGTTTCCATCTGGTGAAGCAGGAAGTGGACTACAGAGCAGGGCATTCTGGGTAAATCCAGCCAAAGCTAACCTGTTAGCTTAGCGCTAGCAGCAGAAACGTCTCCTGGTCTTTAGCCTAAATCCTCCAGCTGCTAAAATCCTCCATCTTGTTTCCATGGTGAAGCAGGAAGTTGCTCTCAGTGTCGTTTCCCTCAGTGGTTGTTGGTGCAGCGCCGCCACAGGCCAGGAGGGGAACAGCTGGTCTGACTCAGAGCAGCTGGAGGAGGAGCAGAAGTTCTGGGTCCAGTAGAACCGGGTTTACCGGTCCATCAGAACAGAACCGTCCTGAAGTGAAAAACATTGACGATCCAACCTTAAAAACGCTGTCGGCCATTTTGTAATGACCTCAGCAGACGTGCTGACTCAGAACTCGGTGACGGTTCTGCAGAACCTCTGAACCGGGCCTCACTGTGTGTCCTCCGGTCCGGTCCAGATGCCGGGTTCGACGGGTCGGCCGCGGACGGGGAGGAAGACGGGGAGGAAGAGGACGACGTGGACCCGGCGGAGGTCCAGAGGAGGAAGGACCGGCTGGACAGGGAGCAGTGGCTCCGAGACCAGGTAGGTCCCGCCCTCATCACGGTTCTGCTGCGGACGGAACCGGGCCTGACCCGTTTGTCTCAGACGGAGCGGAAAACTGGGGAAGGAGAGGATCCGGACGGAGAGGACGAGCCGATCGGAGACGGTCGGTTCATGAAGCTGGCCCAGAAGCTGACGGCCAGAACGCTGCAGAGGAGAGGTGGGTCCGGTCCGGTCCGGCCCGGCCCGGCCCGGTACCTGGTTCTGCTGGTTTATCGGACCACAGCCTAACTCTGACCTGTTGTGAACAGAACCGCCTCAGTCGGACCAGAGGACCGCAGCAGCTCTGAACCCGTTCCAGAAACGGTCCCGACCCGTCCAGGTGGGTCTCGTCCCCCAGAACCGTCCGGTTCTGGTTCTGACGGGTCGGCCGCCGCTCCGAGTGACCCGGTTCTCTTCCAGGTGAGGAGCGGCTCCCTGCTGAGCCAGCCGGCCGCCGTGCTGCAGAAGCTGGCCGGCCTGTCGGACCAGAACCTGCTGGCGCCACGCAGCTCCAGAGGATTCCTGTTCCAGACGCTGTCGCCGGGCAAGGCGCCGCCGGAACCGGGTCAGAACCAGAACCAGGTGAGGATCCGGGTCAGACAACCGTGGGTCAGAACCAGAACCAGGTGAGGGACCGGGTCAGAACCAGAACCAGGTAGAGGGACTGGGTCAGAACCGGGTCAACGAACCAGTGAACCGGTCAGAACCAGAACCAGGTAGGACTGGGTCAGAACCGGGTCAGAACCAGAACCAGGTGAGGACCGGGTCAGAACCAGAACCAGGTAGACTGGTCAGAACTGGGTCAGAAAACATGGTCAGAACCAGAACCAGGTAGGACTGGGTCAGAACCAGAACCAGAACAGGAGGACCGGTCAGAACCGGTCAGAAAACCGGTCAGAACCAGAACCAGGGTAGAACAGAACCAGAACCAGGTGAGGACTGGGTCAGAACCAGAACCAGGTAAGGACTAGGGTCAGAACACGGTCAGGAACTCAGAACCAGGTGAGAACCAGAACCAGAGTGGCAGACGGACTGGGTCAGAACCAGAACCAGGTAAGGACTGGGTCAGAACCGGTGGAGAACCAGAACCAGGTGAGAACCGGGTCAGAACCAGAACCAGGTGAGGACTGGGTCAGAACCAGAACCAGGTGAGAACCAGAACCAGGTGAGAACCGGGTCAGAACCAGAACCAGGTGAGGACTGGGTCAGAACCGGGTCAGAACCAGAACCAGGTGAGGACTGGGTCAGAACCGGGTCAGAACCAGAACCAGGTGAGAACCGGGTCAGAACCAGGTGAAGCGGGTCAGGACCAGGTGAGGCTCTGGACCAAACCTTTGTTCTCCTCACTTCATTTGATCAGTTTTACATTCGGGGTTCTGACTGGTTCTGTTCAAACGGCCCGAGTCCAGACAGAACCTGCAGAACCTCTGGATCAGCTTCCACGTCTCCACCACCAGAGGGAGCCGTTGCCCTGCAGCTGCACAGTGCTGAGGGTTTTCCTGCTACAGTGGTTCTGGTTCTGTTGGGCTGCGAGTCCGACTCCTCACACGTTGGACCTACGGTTCTGTTGGGTTCTGCTCTCAGGTGGCGAGGAAGAGGAGCCGGGTGGATGCGGTGAGCCCGGCAGCCAAGCGGCCGCGCCGACGGAACCGGACCGCCGGACCCAACGGGACGTCTCAGAGGAGCATCTTCAGCTTCCTGGACCACTGACCTCTGACCCCCACCGGTTCTGACCCGCCTTGGTCTCGGACCGGTCCAGCTTCAATGTTTCACCCTGTAAATATTGTCTGATGGATTTTAACCTTTGATGCCGACCGTCTTTGTTTTACAGTGTAAATAAAAGCAGATTTTAAGATCCGGTTTATGTGGCCTCAGTTCTGTCCGTTAGCTAGAACTGGACCCGGACCGCAGAGTCCGACCCGGCTGCTGAAGTCCAAACCGTTTGATTTTAAAACGGATTCACTAGGCTGAGCTGTGGCGGCGCAGCGGTTCAGACCCTCACCGCACGTCTTCCCTCCCTCCGTACCAACCATCACGTAAAAGGCCAATAAAACCTGTTAGACATGGATTCACAACTACAGGAAGTGACATCACCAAACATTCACCCAATGACGGAGGTTACAGAGCGACTATCACAGATGAACCTGGACTAGATCCACCAACGCTGATGAAAATGTAAAGTCTGGATCGAAACCAAACCAGCATTTTCACCAGTGCGGGGAACGTTCAGTGACCTTTGACCTTTAACCCCTGAGAGCACCAAGCCAGGTTACAAATGTTTAAAACGAAGTTAAAGCTATTAGATGAAACATCGATTTCAAGTCCACGTTTTCTTTTAGCTGCTCCTCTAAGGTTAAAGTTCACGGTACTTTGTAGGCTAATTAGAAATGATGCTACTGCTATCAGCTATGCTAATGAGCATGACCTGTTGGAATGGGGCCCAATGAAAACCCGCTTGGACCGGCCCTGGTGAGCCGAACCGGTTCAGGAGCGGAGACTCGGCTGGTTCCTCCTTAGTTTGATCATTTGGACCCACAGAACCCGGATGTAGAACTACTTTCTGTCGCCTGATCGCAGCTCGGAGCCTAATGAGTCTCTAATGACGGGCTCCGGTCCAAACGAGCCCTTCGTGCCGCTGCGTCTCATTAAGAGGCTCGGTGATTAGAGGCGGGTCCTGCGGTTCGGAACCGGCCCATTAAGCATCGCTAGCGGGGGAGCCGCCGGTTCGACTCGGCATCGATCATTCCGCTCCATCCGGAGAAGCCCTCCGGTTCGGTTCGGTTCGCAGGGTCTCCAAACCGGATCTGATGGGAGTTTAATAGGAACATTTTACGTGAAGCTTCCGGAACAACTTGCTTTAACCCCGCAGAGGTCAGAACCGCGCAGCCGAACCTTTGGACCCGGATCCGGGTCATTCAGACCCAGAGGGGCCGCAGTGTGTGTGAGAACCTGGTTTTATGTCCTAGTGAGGTCCTACGTCTCCACAGCGCGGGGTTGTGGGACATCGGTGCCCAGCAGGTCCTTGTGGGACATCGGTGACCAGCAGGTCCTTGTGGGACATCGGTGACCAGCAGGTCCTTGTGGGACATCGGTGACCAGCAGGTCCTTGTGGGACATCGGTGACCAGCAGGTCCTTGTGGGACATCAGTGACCAGCAGGTCCTTGTGGGACTGCAGGTGGACACGAGGAGTTTACAAAGTTCTTAAGACCCAGCTTTTATTGTGATAGTCCACATCCGCTTATCTGAAGCATCTTACCTGAGGAGCTCAGAGCTAAAGGTGTAGATGCTTTCAGGCTCCTAACCAACTAAGTGTTTAGCTGGTTAATTAAATATTTAGTCTGAAACTGTTAGAAATGAATGAAAAACAGGGTGAAAATATGACTTAAAATTAAATCCATTTTTTCTCTTAACGTGATAAATTTAAACTATTTGTCATTACGAAGACAGTCAACATGGACACGTCAGGTAAATATACCAGATTTCATCTGTAGTTCCCCAGCAGGTAGATAATATAGTTAACATGTATGACAGATTTTAATATGTAGTTAAATTTAGTTTAATATACAGTAAAGACAAGTCACAACCAAGACAAAAGAAAACAGTTGGTTTAAAAACCCAAAGTATTGTTGTTCATCTTTGGCTCTAGCTTTACCACTGGCTGGTTCTGGTTCTGGTCCCTCCAGTAGGCCGAGTTCGACCCAAACTCTGTTTGCTCAGCATGTTAACATTTCAACTGGATGCATCTCTTCATCACTTTCCTCAGCAGACACAACTTTTCTTCTTCTTCTCCCCCTCAGAGGGAGGCAGGGTGTGTGTGTTGTGTGTGTGTGTGTGTGTGTGTGTGTGTGTGTGTGTGTGTGTGTGTGTGTGTGTGTGTGTGTGTGTGTGTGTGTGTGTGATGTATTTTTCATGTGCTGAGGCTACAGCAGGAGGATGAGGAGGGAGGAGCAGGAAGGAGCCGGCAGCTGATGCACTTGAATGGGATTCTAGTTGAAGGAGAACGAGGATAAAAGTGTGTGTGTGTGTGTGTGTGTGTGTGTGTGTGCGTGCGTGTGTGTGTGTGTGTGCGGCGCGCGTGTGTGTGTGTGTGTGTGTGTTTGAGGGTTGCTCTTCCTGCCAGCAGCAACAACATGTCAGGAGGGATGAGAGACACTGAACTTGTTAAATCTGTGTGATGTAGCCTCTCTGCATACCACACACACACACACACACTCACACACACACACACACACACAACAGACACCCTGCAGCCTTCCTGCATGGGGTCGCCTGGCACTGTTGCATTGTGGGTAACACCTACCAAACACTGCAGGTTGAATCAGATGAACCTGGTGATCATGTCTGCAGCCTGACTGGAGGATTTCATCTGCTTGTTTAAACTACATTTCCCAGAATGCACCAGAGGAACTTATGACATGTAGGAGAAAGTTTCATTCCAACAGCAGGCTGAGGTCAGCAGGTCAGGCAGCGACAGGTTAAAGGTCAGCCAGAGGTCTGCAGCAGGTCCAGCCGGAGTGGCTGAGTAAAGGTCATAAGGTCGGCGGCGGCGTTGTGATGTTCTGTGATCCCGTCCTGGATCCGCTTCGTGCTCCAAAGTGTTTGGTTCTATTGCAGCTCAGCTGAGACGGGACATCCTGAGCTGCTGGGACACGAGGCGAACGGGTCCCCCTGGAAACAAAGGAAGCATTCAAGGTTCCCACCAGAACAACCGACTCCTGCTGGAACCTCTGCAGATCCTCCTGTCCTGCTCCGACGCTCCGGTTTGGCCAGATCACCGAAATCCCTCCTGATCGACTTCAGTGGTCCCCAAACTACGGCCCGCGGGCCGAATTCAGCCCGCCTCCACGTTTGGTCTGGCCCCCTAACAATGCCTGAGAGCATTTAGATATTTTTTCATACACCAGTATTTATTTATTTCATAAATAATGTTATTTCCTGACTTTTGTTCTGTGAAGAACCCAGAGACGGTTATTTGATTGTGTTTTCTGGAAAACAAATTTTTACTTTTAGGCTCTCCTGCAATCGTCACACTTTTTCTGTTATCAAACTGACTCAGGCCCCAGCAGAGAAGGGAAAAGTTATGTGGCCCTCAGGAGAAAGTTTGGGGCCCCTGAGTTAGAAAGTTAAAGCAACAGATTGATTTTATTTCTCTTATTTCATTCATATTTGGAAACCATGGGCTTAAATATTTGTCTTTGCTCTTTTTTTTTTTTTTACAAATGTTTAGCTTGAATCTAAATATTTAGTTCAGAGTTAAATCTTTATGTAATATGCATATTTACTTGCTGATATCTGGAAGTGGACTGCCAAAATAAAAGCTGGGTTTTGTTAACCTCTTCATAAACTCCTAAATTTAGTTCATGTCAAGGGAATTTGGTGAAATATTTAGTATGAAAGCCAAATATTTAGCTAGCTCTGATCTAGCTAAATTCTTAGGTTGGAGGTAAATATTTAGCTTGCTAGCTAAGTATTATGATGGAAGGTAAATGTTTTGTTTGACGCTAAACACTTAGATGGTAAACTAAATATTTAGCTAGTATATTTAGTGTAATATATTTAACTAAATACTTATAAAGCTAGCTTAGTTAGCTATGAGCTAGCTAAATTTCATGTTGAATATTTAGCTAGCTCACTAAATATTGACGTATTTATTTTCTTTGCTTCCTAAGGATTTTGTTGGAAGCTAATTGTTTTTGTTTTGGAGCTGAACATTTAGTTTGTGTTGGTATATTTAGCTCCAAACACGACATTTAGTTTGAAACTGTGACATTAATAAAATAATAAATAGCAGTGAAAATATGACTTTGATAAATTAACCCCCATTTTTTTCTCATAAGGCTACATAACCAAATTATTGCTGTGAATTTTTGACTCAATCTGCACCCCGTAGTAAAACCAAACATAAGAGACCCCAGGACTCAGCCTTGGGGAACAGCAGCAGCTCAACCTGACAAGGTAAAACAACAAACACATCCTGCAAACATCCAGTGTCTCCTGGAGCCAGCAGGGGCCGAACTGTTGGTTCTGATCCAATCCTGTCATGCTCAGAAATCAGAGTGGTTCTGGTTTCCAAACAGGAACTCTGGGCTCACATTGTTGTGTCTCCCTCCAGCCAGCAGGACGTTAGTCACACAGAGGGAGGAGGAGCAGCGAGGAAGAGGAGGCAGAAAACATCAGCCAGGAGGAGGAACCGGGAGGAACCGGGAGGAACCGGGAGGCGCAGCGACCAGCAGCGGCTCCACGACCAGAACCAGTAAAAAGGTAAGAACCATGAAGACCCGATCACACCGACAGGAGGAGGAAGAGGAGCGGGGATGGGGTGAGTCTGGACCGAACCCTCTGGCTCGGTTCTCCAAATCATCCAGAATCGGAGCGGAGCTCAGACCGACCCGGTTCGGTTCGGTCCGGTTCGGTTCGAGTTTATTTTTGCTCCATTCTGTCGCATTTTCACGATTCTGCCGCAGGATCAGAGGCGGGTTCGCCGGAATAAAGCGAACCGAGCCTTGATCAACATGCGCGCTCCCGACTGGGTCACCGTCCCGTCCTTCAGCCTCACGTGCGCGCGCGGCGCGGGCTGGGGGGCAAAGGGGGGGGGGATTGACAGCAGCCTGCAGTCAGGATTAGACACATGATGATGATGATGCGTGTGCGCATGCGTGCGTATTGGGTTTTATCCGCTCGTCTTGTTGCTGCTGCATTAAAATCTGCTGCTGGATTCAGAACTTCAGCGGTTCTGTTCTTGAGCTCCGGACCCAGTTGGGGGTCCAGACGGTTCTGGTTCGGTTCTTTGGCTGCTTTTCTTCTCTGGTTCGGTCCGGTCTCCTCTGCTGGGTTAAATCCTGTGGGCTCAGTCAAAGTCCCATAAGGGTTCAGGGACGTTACATCCAAAATGGCGGACTGATCACTGTTTAGAGATTCTGCTGCTAAAAAGACCAACTAGAACAAAACGGATGATTTTAAGGTGTTTCTGTTGGAGATATTTGTTGTGTTTTGTTGAATTCACAAAATTCAATATAATCCCTCATGTTCAACCAACATTATTTAAAAATGGATTTTATTCTATTCATTTTTGCAACAGACAGCTCATTCTGTGAACTTATTTCATGTTTCCAAGATGGCAGAAAATACACATTAAAATGTAATAATAATCAATTCTGAGTCTATTTACTAACAGAGACATGATTTGACTCATTAAACCGTCTGTTTATGCAGCTAATAGATAGTTTGGTGTTTGTGGAGCTAATAAAGATCAAGTTCAGACAAACATAAAACAAATAAAAAGACTAGTGGAACTAAAATGTCCTTTTTAATAGAAACTATGAATGTTGTGACTTTATGAACCAAAACTGTTGCAATAATTCATCAGGATCTCCAACGTCAGTATTTCATCCTCTGAGAAGAAAACATTTTATTTAAAAATCATGATAAGAACCAAGCAGCTTCTAGTCCACCGCCACTAAAACAGTCATTCAGTTCATAATTATGAGTAAAGTTTTCCCTGTAAGGACTTTCTGCAAGACAAATTCAAAATAAATTCAAATTCCTGCATTTTATGACAGATTTTGAGACAATAAACAGTTTTCAGTTTCAATTTCATGAATGTTTTTAGAAAGATTTTCAGTGGATATTTTGCAAAAGGTCTATCCCATCTCTAGTTTTAATATAAGAACATTTGGTCTTGTAGATGAAGAGTAAAATTATGAAACATTTCATCCTCTGGCTCAGTTAAAGATCACGTCCATTTTTATAGTGAAATAATTTTATTTCAGAGGGAGCTGAAATAAAGTCACAATCTTTATATGTTAATGTCTTAAGCCAGAGGTCCCCAAACTGTGGGGCGCGCCCCCTAGGGGAGGCGCCGTGCCACTGCAGGGGGGCGCGGGAAGCTGTCTGGATGAAAAACAAACCATGAACGCTGTACATGCTGGGTTTTACCTCAGAATGACCGACTCTCTGTTATTCCTGTCAGTCTGATACAGTCGGAGCTTCACTCCCCACATCTGTGTCTCTGTCACTTTATCAGCAGTTAAAACTGTTTAATCCGTTGTTAACATGGTAACCTGTTTTCTGAGCCGCCTTTAAACGCATCATGACGCTACATGCTGGGTTTCCACCTGAAGGAGACCTGATGCTGCTGCTGTAGAGCTACAGGTGTTAGAATCATGGCAGCAAAACGCAAAGAACTTTTCACAGTTTTTCCCCCAAACTAACCGACTGAGTTGAGTGAAGCTGCTGGATGCAGGTAAAGTAGCTAAAGGACGACTAGCTAATATCAACACAACACCTTAACAAGTAGCCTGAAGGCTACCGATGTTGTTGTCTACGTTCAGCTACGGAGTTTCATTTTGCTCCCAAAAAGTCGATATGGTTACGGGAGAACCGGACCAGGTTCTCCTGTCCAGAACCACAAGGCCCCGTCTGCCCCGACCCGACAGACTGCGATGTTGGTTTTGAGCTAAACGTTAGCGTGGTAAAAATCAGTCGCTTGTTCTTCTCTTCCAGAGAAATGATTGCTTCCTGGAGGCGTGGCCTCTGATGACGTTTGAAATGATTGGATCTGATTTTATCCAATCGCTGACGTTCGGTTGTGACCTTTGCACCCCACTGAAGCTAATCGGAAGCTGTGTCAGCGGAGAGGGAAGAGTCGAGCCAAACGACGTCTTAGAAATGTCTTAAATGTTCCTCTTTGGCCAACATGGACTGAACGGTCCGTTTCCTCGTCTGCCTTTGCCAAACCACAATCCTCTTCAGACAGAGAAGATTCTAAAACAGCCAGAAACTCGACTCCTTCTGTCCACCGATTGGCCCGGTAGAAAGTCCAACAGTCCCAGTCAATGGGAGACGAGAAACTCCCAGGATCACGTAGGGAGGCGATGGCCAGGCTGGGTCCGACCGCGCCTGGCTACGTCTGGGTTGAAGGTCCAACCGGCAGTCCAGAATCAGACTGGTCCGGTTCTGGACTGAAACTGAGAGGCAAAGCAGCCACATCTATTGATCCGGATGATGAGGAAACTCTCCGCTGATGGGACCGTTGGTTCCAGACACAGCAGAAGCAGCTCTCGGACCCGGCGGTGTTCAGTTCTGGTGTGTCTTTGTGTCTTTCAGTGAGTCTCAGTCCAGGTCAGTGATGCTGCAACATCAGGACCAACATCTGAACCTGGCCTACAGCGGCGGCACCAACAGGAACAAAGACAGCAACTTCAACTTCCTGCCAGGGGCCAACGACGAAGCCCAGGCAGAAACCAGGAGAGGAGGCGATGAGAACCGGAACCAGGTCCGTCCCCGAAACCTGCCTTTGGGTCGCGACCCTCAGAGTTCGCCTACGTCCGGCTTCAACCCGAGCCTGATGTCGCCTCGCCCCCGCCTGCCCTGCTGGAGCCCCCTGGAGCCGCTCCCTGAGATCGAGACGGGGGACGACGGGTACGGGCGAGTGCCGCCGGACGGGGCGGAGGAGTGGAGGACGGAGGAGAGGATGACGATGTTCGGCGAGAAGGAGGAGCGTCAGAGGAAGGAGGAGGACGAATGGGGGGACAGCGACTCGGAGTCGGAGCTCAGCTGTGGCTCCGGCGGCAGCGTCTCCTCCCTGAACGCGGAGAGCGGAGGCGAGGCGGGGCTCCTGGCCGGCTGGGACCGGGTCGGCGTCGGAGAGCCCAAATCGAGCAAGCCTGAAGCCGGGCTGACCAGAACCGGAGATGTGAGACAGAGAAGCTTCTTCGGCCACAAGCCGCCGACCGGCAGCGACCTGGAGAACCTGCCGGAGGAGCGTAACCACAGCGACAACCGATCGTCAGACTCGGACGGCGAGCCGGCGGAGCTGATGGACGCCGTGTGGACGCTGCGGGACCGCGAGCGCTTCAAGGCGCAGGAGATGGAGAAGCACCAGGTGCAGCTGACCATGTACCGCCGGCTGGCGCTGATCCGCTGGGTGCGAACGCTGCAGGGCCGCGTCCAGGAGCAGCAGAACCGCCTGCAGTCCAGCTTCGACGTCATCCTGACCCACAGGAAGGAGCTGCTGCGCATGGGCGCCGCCGCCGCCGTCGCCCAATCATAGGAGGCCCACGGTGTGATGTCATGGCTCCTGTGGCTCAATGTGTTTCTGACTTTAACGAGTCAAACTCATTTTTCTATGTCTGTAAATGTGTGACTCTCTGCTGAACCCTAGAGCTCTAAAGCCGAGGTGACGACGCCATGACGACGGCATGACGACGGCATGACGACACCATGACGACGGCATGACGACGACATGACGACACCATGACGACGGCATGACGACACCATGACGACACCATGACGACGGCATGACGACGGCATGACGACGGCATGACGACGGCATGACGACGGCATGACGACACCATGACGACGGCATGACGACACCATGACGACGGCATGACGACGGCATGACGACACCATGACGACGGCATGACGACACCATGACGACGGCATGACGACACCATGACGACGGCATGACGACACCATGACGACGGCATGACGACACCATGACGACGGCATGACGACACCATGACGACACCATGACGACGGCATGACGACACCATGACGACGGCATGACGACACCATGACGACGGCATGACGACACCATGACGACGGCATGACGACGGCATGACGACGGCATGACGACACCATGACGACGGCATGACGACACCATGACGACGGCATGACGACACCATGACGACGGCATGACGACACCATGACGACGGCATGACGACACCATGACGACGGCATGACGACACCATGACGACGGCATGACGACACCATGACGACGGCATGACGACGGCATGACGACACCATGACGACGGCATGACGACACCATGACGACGGCATGACGACACCATGACGACGGCATGACGACACCATGACGACGGCATGACGACGGCATGACGACACCATGACGACGGCACGACGACACCATGACGACGGCACGACGACGCCATGACGACGGCACGACGACGCCATGACGACGGCACGACGACGCCATGACGACGGCACGACGACACCATGACGACGGCACGACGACGCCATGACGACGCCACGACGACGCCATGACGACGGCACGACGACACCATGACGACACCATGACGACGCCATGACGACGCCACGACGACACCATGACGACGGCACAGCGACAATGACGATTCCAAGACAATATCATGACGACAGACTGGCCATGCTGTGATGTTACTATGACGATACTACCATAACATTGTGATGACAGCAACATGATAACAGGGTGGCCATACCATAATGACACCTTGAAGGCAGTGTGATGATGACAACCAGTGTCGATACCATGACAACGGAGTCTTGACTCTGAACCAACCGTTCTGTCTTCATTCCTGAACATTTCGTGTTTGTATCTGACTTATTATCCCAGATTAAAGAAGTTAACTGAACTTTGTGTGTTTGGGAGTTTTTATCTGATCTGGGCAGAACAACAAACTGCTGGGAAACATGGCCGCTGCTATTTTTACCCCCGCTTCCTGCAGCGGCCTCAGCTCTAACAATGGCCTCTGTGTGGCCCGAACAGAGGTGTTGTGTGTCTGATCGTCACACGGCCGCCTGCGTGTCCTTGTGATTCCAGCGTGAGGCCGCGGCCGCCGGCGCTCGCAGCGCCGCCCTGTGATCTCCGTCCTGCCGGGGTCGCCGGGCCCCTGGGGCCCCTGGGGGTCCGGCCTGTCTGGGTGCAGGAGCCGGGGCCCCGGGGCCAGTTTGGGATGATCCCTGCTCCTCCCCCCGCCGGTTCACAAGCTTTTCAGAGCCGTTGTTCTCAGGCTGACAGTCGGACTGAATTCATCCCGATCCGATGTTCCCTGGCTGACGGTTCTGGATCCGGACCGAGCAGAAAACGTGTTTAGGAACCGAAACGGACACAAGCAGCTCCCAAAAGAAGGAACAGACCGGAGGGATTTCAGAGCAGAGTTTAATTCACAACCAACCTCTAAATTAATCAGAATATGGAGGAAAACATCGATTATTTTCAGTTTATTTGAAAACCTGGAACCTCAGGAACAAACTGGAGTCTTTAAATAAACGCAGAGAAATTCTGTTTTCCCACCAAACCCCAATTTAACCAGCAGGAAACATGTCAGAACTGCTGAAGATGTTTGCAGGTTTTATGAATCCTCAGAAGCTGCAGCACCTGAGCGGTGTCTGGTCTCCTCCACCAGGGGGCGACACAGCACCGCAGCCAGAGCAGAACCGGACCGGAGAAACACGTAACATCCTCTCAGATTTTAAATATTTATATTTTGAAATGTATTAAGTGCATAAAATTGTGTTTTAATTTTTATTTTCTGATACGAATTAATCTATAAAGTAAAACTAAGAAGAGCTGCAAGATTAGGATTTAAACCAGCGCAGCTTTTACAGTTTTACTGAAAATGGGATTTATCCAGAAACCTGCTCCACCCTGCTGTGTGCAGAGGGTGACAGCAGAGGGCGGCAGCGAGCAGGGGCCACGGCGGAGGCCCCGGGTGGAGGCCCACGGCCACGGCGGAGGCCCCCGGGCCACGGCGGAGGCCCCCGGGCCACGGCGGAGGCCCCCGGGCCACAGGGTTACCCTAACCTGCACCACGACGAACGGAAGCGGCACAGTGAGGATTTCAGGTTCCTCTGTTCAAAACATTTATTTTGAGAGATTCATATAAATTATTTTCAGGAAAAAAGAGACAGTTCTTAGTTTTAAATTAAGTTTCAGAGATTTGACCCAATTGAAGTTCCGATGAATCGTTGGGACTTTTATTCATGAACTCACATTTATATAAAGTCATTAAATTTAAATATAAATGATGAGGTCAGCTGAGTTATTTTATTTCTTTCTCTGAATCTTTTCTACCTCATGTTGAAGGAGATCAAACTGAGCGGAACCAGAACCGGTCCCTGATGACGTCATCACCGGGGTCGCAAAAGGTGGAGAAGCTTCACAGCTACCCCCACCTCACATCCCCCCCCACCCCTCCATCCTCTGTTATCACTTAAAGCTCTGAATACACGGAATCCTGACGGCTCGTCATTTTGGCGCCTCTCCGTTTGGCGCCGCCGCCGCTGCTCCTCCGAACCGAACCGGACCGAACCGAACCGAACCGACTCCACATGAGAAAGTTTGTGCTCCGCTGCTGCAGTTTGACGGCAGACTCTTCCTCCTCCTCCTCTTCCTCTGCCTGATGCGGTGTGACACAGCCGAGGCCTGCGGCCCTCCGCTGGCGCGGAAACGATCAGCTCTGACAGAAACGGGGTGGCTGGGGGGGGAGGAGGGGGGGAGGGAGGGCCACGGCCCGAGGATGATGAAGATAGATAGATAGATAGATAGAAATAGATAGATAGATAGATAGATAGATAGATGTTCACACCTGTTCTTCATTGTCCAATCAGCTGGTCTGAGTCTCCAGGTGATCTCTGTGTATGGAAGCCCTGAAGGCCCAAAACTCTCCCATTCTGCTTCCTTCAGCTCATCAACTGTTAGTAATTATTTTGATTTTTCATTAATATCCGTAATGTTTTCCAGGTTAAAATGTTCCTGTTTCCGTCAACATTTTATTTGATCCCATTTTTATTAATTTGTGCTTAAAGTGTTTCAGATCCTTTTGTGCATCGAATCAGTTAATTTTCTGCAAACATGGAGTTTTACCACTTTATTTAGTGTTTATTTGTAAACAAAAACTCAGAGATGTGTCAAAAATACAAAATAGTTTCATATTTATGTTCAAAAATATCATTTTGTAATATGCCTTAAAAATAACTTTTACTAGAGAAGAACAAAAATACCTGATTTGTTTCACTTGTTTTAATTAATCTGTTAAAATTAAACAATCTCTTTCTATAATTCTTAAATAATAAAATACAGATGATAAAAAAACAACAACTTTGTTTTTGTTTTTCTATTAAAATCCAGGAAAATAAAAGAAGAGACATTTAAAATATAAACAAACGTTTATTAACATAAACGTTTGTTTATATTTTATTACAGGCTGAATTATTTTCTTCTGTTTTATTCTATAATTTTTTGCTTTAATTTCAGACAAAAATAAATCGTGAAAAAAAAAGGTTTTCCAGGAAAAATCCAGCAGGAAGTGAATCTGGTCAGTTTTCCTGGACCTGTTGGGAAACCTAGAGGTCAGAGGTCAGAGTGATTCCAGGACTCTGTGTGTGTGTGTGTGTGTGTGTGTGTGTGTGTGTGTGTGTGTGTGTGTGTGTGTGTGGTGAGTGTGTGTGTGTGTGTGTGAGTGTGTGTGTGTGTGAGTGTGTGTGTGTGTGTGTGAGTGTGTGTGTGTGTGTGTGTGTGTGGTGTGTGTGTGTGTGTGTGTGAGTGTGTGTGTGTGTGTGTGAGTGTGTGGTGTGTGTGTGTGTGTGTGTGTGTGTGTGTGTGTGTGTGGTGTGTGTGTGTGGTGTGTGTGTGTGTGTGTGTGTGTGTGTGTGTGTGTGTGTGTGTGTGTGTGTGTGTGTGGTGTGTGTGTGTGTGTGTGTGGTGTGTGTGTGATGTGTGTGTGTGTGTGTGTGTGTGTGTGTGTGTGTGTGTGTGAGTGTGTGTGTGGTGTGTGTGAGTGTGTGTGTGGTGTGTGTGTGGTGTGTGGTGTGTGTGTGTGTGTGAGTGTGTGTGTGTGTGTGTGTGTGTGTGTGTGTTGTGTGTGTGTGTGTGTGTGTGTGTGTGTGTGGTTGTGTTGTGTGTGTGTGTGTGTGTGTGTGGTGTGTGTGTGTGTGTGTGGTGCTTCAGCTGCCTCGGCTGCTTTAACCAGCTAATAAATATGAAACCAGCAGGTTAAACTGGGAGCTGAATGGATTTTCTCCGTCTATTGAGTCCCGTGAAAAATCCGCCGACCTCATAAAGACGCATGTTGGTCCATAAAACGTCCGGAACAAAAGCAGGAGAAAGAAAAGCTTTTCACGCTTAAGAGGTTCTCAGGGCCGCATTGAGGGGGTCCTCTGCGGGGCCCCGCCCTCTGATTGTGCGGCCGCGATGGGCAGGTGCGTGTGCGGCGCCGCGGGGGCCGCGGGGGCCGCGGGGGCAGCTGCAGGTCTCTCTGCTCTCTGATGGGGGTAAACGGTGACATCCTGGAACAAAAGTGAGGAGCGGAGTGGGAGTCTCTGACCCGGCGCCGTGAAATCGAGGATTAAACTGCTGGAACAACTAAGGCCGGGTTCTGGAGTCAGGGTGGGCCGCCGCCGCCCCGCCGCGCCGCCCGCCGCCGCCGCCGCCGCGCACTTTGTAATGAATTTAGCAAAGTGACACAAAGAGGGAAGCTAATCTGTAGACGTGTCGCCTCTTAGCTGGATGTCGCTGCGTTGCTGATGGACGCTGGGCGCAGCTGATCCGCGCAGGGGGCATCTCTGCCTGGAAGTGGCTAATCTCTGGGGCCCAAACGGAGAGGCCCCTCAAAACGGAGGCCCCTCCAAACGGAGGCCCCTCAAAACGGAGGCCCCTCCAAACGAGAGGCCCCTCAAAACGGAGGCCCCTCCAAACGGAGAGCCCCTCAAAACGGAGGCCCCTCCAAACGGAGAGCCCCTCAAACGAGGCCCCTCCAAACGGAGAGGCCCCTCCAAACAGAGGCCCCTCCTAACAGAGGCCCCTCCAAACAGAGGCCCCTCCAAACGGAGAGGCCCCTCAAAACGGAGGCCCCTCCAAACAGAGGCCCCTCCAAACGGAGAGGCCCCTCAAAACGGAGGCCCCTCCAAACGGAGGCCCCTCCAAACAGAGGCCCCTCCAAACGGAGGCCCCTCCAAACGGAGGCCCCTCCAAACAAGGCCCTCCAAACGGAGGCCCCTCCAAACGGAGGCCCCTCCAAACGAGGCCCCTCCAAACAGAGGCCCCTCCAAACAGAGGCCCCTCCAAACAGAGGCCCCTCCAAACGGAGGCCCCAGGCGACACGAGGCTCCTCAACTTAATCCCTGGTCTCCTCAGAGCTGCAGCTTCAGCTCCCAGCTAAAAGGGATTAATGGTTATAAATAATGATGAATAACAAACCGATCCCAGAGAATCTCTGTCCCGACTGGAGCTCAGAGCCGAACACCTTCCTGACAAAATAAAATAAAATAAAGACGCAAATAAAGAGCAACAGAACCAATGTGGAAAAACCTCAAAGGGAGACGGATTGGAAATGAACAGCAGGAACCTCTGATTTATTCTGTACAGCAGAAAAAAATGGATGTTCATTTATTTTAGTACTTAATTCACTAGTAAGATAAATATGCAGTTTAAAGAAATTAATCTGCAAATTCCCTTGCAATAAGCATTATTAATTATCTTATTATTATTATTATTATTATTATTTATATTATATTCAGCTGGTGGAGTTTGGGTCAGATCATCCGTCTTACCGACCAAAACTACATTCTTAATTCCATTTTTTATTTTAAATGTTATAACTTCATCCATCCTGCCAAATTAAAGACTGACCTATAAGCGGAAATGCACTATCAAAATAAAAGCCTTCAATGCTGACGCATCACCGTTACTGTAGATAAACGTCTGGATTGTCTCTAAAACGGCTCGTTCTTTGTATGTCTAAAAAAAGACGCAATGAAACAACGACGAAGAAACGACCGGAAGCGATTCGGAAGACCCAACTTCCGGTTATCGGCAGGTGAATTTGTGTATTAGCTATGTAGTTATCTCAGCGCTTGTTATTTAAATATTTAGCTGAAAACTCTGTGACGATTATTACATGAATGAATCAATAACATGGTGAGAACCTTTAAAACGATTTACTAAGCTGAAATATTTAAGAAAAAAACGAAAAGAAACGAAGAAGAAGAGATAACAGGAAGAAGAACCAACTTCCGGTTACCGGCAAGCGAATGACCTAAATATTTAGCTCTTTCGTAGCTAAGTGAACAGCTAGTTCAGAGCTAAATATTTAGCTTGTCCCGATTTCATTCTCTTATGATAAATAACCTGCAGTAATTCTGAATCAGAAATACCACATGATTTCTGGTAAGGTTTGAATTTGTGACTTTACAAACGGCAGCTCACAATGTCCTGCATTTTCTACATCTGGGGTGTCCAATGTGTGGCCCGGGGGCCATTTGTGGCCCTTAAAATTATGTTGTTAGGCCCCCATTTACAAGTGAAGAAGAGTAAAAAACAAAATGGTCAACAAAATATAAAACAATTGATGACCCCAAAATGTTGGAAATGTATGGAAAATTGTCTGTTGTTCTTTTAATAGGGAAACAGTCTGAAGCCCTTTTTAGGTTTAGGGTCTTGGAAAAATCACAAAACAAATTTTTTCATGTTTTATTTAATTTTGGGTCCTGCAGGTAGTTGAAATTTGTGAGTTTTGGCCCCAGAGACTAAACGTTTGTAACCCCTGATGTCTTCATTTTAATCATCTGTGTAGAAACATGAGATGCTGTTCCTGGTTTCTCCTGGTTCTCCTGGTTCTCCTGGTTCTCCTGGTTCTCTGTCCTGTGAGCTGGTAAATGTGCGTCACTCCCTAACCCTCCTCTTCCTCCTCTCCTCCTCTTCCTCCTCTTCCTCCTCAGCTGTCAGGACGATGCAGCTGCTGCAAACTGGGATCAGGAAAATGAAAAATGAAAGCTTGGTGCGATAAAACTGGTAGATAATCATCTTTTCATTTAACTTTCATCCACCGACTTGAATATTCAAAAGCCCATTTAAAGGGACGGTATCAGCTCCTCCTCAGCAGCCTGACGGCTCAGGCTGCGCTGACCTTTTGACCCCCGATGGAGGGCCTGGAGTGGCTCTGCGTGTCATGGCGGCAGAGCTCCGAGGCCCCCGGCCGTTCCTGTGTGAGGAGCTTCCCGTCGGCCCTCCTCACCCGCCTCCCCCCGTGAAGAGCGACTTGGCGGGGTAATTAAAACAGCCTCTAAACACGCAGCATGGCGGCGGCGCTCCAGATGAAAGCAAATGATTAAAATAATTACAGGCTGAGCGCTGATGAGCCGCGGTGAGGCCGCCGGACATCGGCCGGTAATTAGATAATTAATCTGAATGCAAATGATGAGCCATAACGAAGCAGTCAGGCTGAACCAGAGACAACCGCCGAGGGTGAGGAGGGGGGAGGAGGGGGAGGAGGGGGGAGGTGAGGGGAGGAGGGGGGGAGAGAAGAGAGAGGGAGGTGAGGGGAGGGGGGAGGTGAGGAACGCATAAAAATGAGAGAAAAAGCTGCGGCGCCTGGTGTAAAACCAACAGGAAGAGAAAAGTTTCACGGCTCCTGACAGAATCTACGGAGTTAAAAATACACAAGGCAGCGAAAACACGGAGATGGAGATGAAGAACCGCTGAACAGAACCGGCGCCGCTGAGCAGAACCGGCGCCGCTGAGCAGAACCGGCGCCGCTGAGCAGAACCGGCGCCGCTGAGCAGAACCGGCGCCGCTGAGCAGAACCGGCGCCGCTGAACAGACGCTGCAAAAGCAAACAGTGGATTTTCACAGAATCGCTCATTATTTCTGCTGTGGAGGTTAACAGCCTCTGACGCGGCGCGGCTCACCTGGCAGACAGAACCGACCTCTGACCCGGATCAGAACCGCTTCATCTGGATCTGCAGACCCACGACCAGAACCGGGCCGGATCACTTTACACTCTTCATCAGCTCCATTAACAACATGGAGGTTCGATTCCAACAAATTCAATTAGCAACTTTTACTGAAAAACAACTTTAGGGGAATTTTTACTCCTTCTGGAGTTCAGAGTAAATCAGAGAGAGACACCACCCACTTCTACACCACCTAGTTCTATAAAACCCACTTCTACACCACCTAGTTCTATAAAACCCACTTCTACACCACCTAGTTCTATAAAACCCACTTCTACACCACCTAGTTCTATAAAACCCACTTCTACACCACCTAGTTCTATAAAACCCACTTCTACACCACCAAGTTCTATAAAACCCACTTCTACACCACCTAGTTCTATAAGACCCACTTCTACACCACCTAGTTCTATAAAACCCACTTCTACACCACCTAGTTCTATAAAACCCACTTCTACACCACCTAGTTCTATAAAACCCACTTCTACACCACCTAGTTCTATAAAACCCACTTCTACACCACCAAGTTCTATAAAACCCACTTCTACACCACCTAGTTCTATAAGACCCACTTCTACACCACCTAGTTCTATAAAACCCACTTCTACACCACCTAGTTCTATAAGACCCACTTCTACACCACCTAGTTCTATAAAACCCACTTCTACACCACCTAGTTCTATAAAACCCACTTCTACACCACCTAGTTCTATTAGACCCACTTCTACACCACCTAGTTCTATAAGACCCACTTCTACACCACCTAGTTCTATAAAACCCACTTCTACACCACCTAGTTCTATAAGACCCACTTCTACACCACCTAGTTCTATAAAACCCACTTCTACACCACCTAGTTCTATAAAACCCACTTCTACACCACCTAGTTCTATTAGACCCACTTCTACACCACCTAGTTCTATAAAACCCACTTCTACACCACCTAGTTCTATAAAACCACCACACTATTCTATAACTCACACCTAGTTCTATAAAACCCACTTCTACACCACCAAATTCTATAAAACCCACTTCTACACCACCTAGTTCTATAAGACCCACTTCTACACCACCTAGTTCTATAAAACCCACTTCTACACCACCTAGTTCTATAAGACCCACTTCTACACCACCTAGTTCTATAAAACCCACTTCTACACCACCTAGTTCTATAAAACCCACTTCTACACCACCTAGTTCTATAAAACCCACTTCTACACCACCTAGTTCTATAAAACCCACTTCTACACCACCTAGTTCTATAAAACCCACTTCTACACCACCTAGTTCTATAAAACCCACTTCTACACCACCTAGTTCTATAAAACCCACTTCTACACCACTAGTTCTATAAGACCCACTTCTACACCACTAGTTCTATAGACCCACTTCTACACCACCTAGTTCTATAAGACCCACTTCTACACCACCTTGTTCTATAAGACCCACTTCTACACCACCTAGTTCTATAAAACCCACTTCTACACCACCTAGTTCTATAAAACCCACTTCTACACCACCTAGTTCTATAAAACCCACTTCTACACCACCTAGTTCTATAAAACCCACTTCTACACCACCTAGTTCTATAAGACCCACTTCTACACCATCTAGTTCTATTAGACCCACTTCTACACCATCTAGTTCTATTAGACCCACTTCTACACCACCTAGTTCTATAAGACCCACTTCTACACCACCTAGTTCTATAAGACCCACTTCTACACCACCTAGTTCTATAAAACCCACTTCTACACCATCTAGTTCTATAAGACCCACTTCTACACCACCTAGTTCTATAAAACCCACTTCTACACCACCTAGTTCTATAAAACCCACTTCTACACCACCTAGTTCTATAAAACCCACTTCTACACCACCTAGTTCTATAAAACCCACTTCTACACCACCTAGTTCTATAAGACCCACTTCTACACCACCTAGTTCTATAAGACCCACTTCTACACCACCCGGTTCTACGCCTCCAAGCTCTACCCAAACATGGAGAAGCAGCTCTCAGCTTCTATGCACCACAGATCTGGAACAAACGTCCAGAGAACTGAGAACCAGCCGGAACCCTGAGCTCCTTAAATCCAGTCCAGTAACTAATAACTGGGACATTGATCAATATATTGATCTATCGCTCAGGAAGCTCCATGAAGTCATCAGCGCATCCCGACGCTGTGTTGATTGTCGCGGGTGATTTCAACCAGTGCAACCAGTGCAGTCTACGGACGCTATTAACTAAATACCACCAGCATGTGGACATTCCCACCCGTGGCAAGAACATCTTAGACCATGTTTACAGCAACATACGTGGTGGACTAAGGGCCGCACCTCACCCCCCTTTTGGAGACTCAGATCACATCTCCGTGTTTCTGTATCCAGCCTACAGACAGAAACCTAAACAGTCATCAGACCCGTTCAGCTGTGGACACATGAGGCTGAGAGCATCTACAGGACTGCTTTGCTGCGACAGACTGGGATGTGTTCAGAGCTGCAGCCACCCTGGAGGTCTCTTCTGTGAGTATAGATGACCATGCTGAGTGACTGGGTACATTAGCACTGGCATTGAGAACATCGTTCCACCATACAAGTCAGGAAGTTTCCCAACCAGAAGCCCTGGATTAACAGTGAGGTACTGAAATTGCTCTGTTGCATTCAGATCTGGCAATGAGGCTGAGCTCAAAGCTGCACAGTACAGACTGGACCAGGCCATAAGATCAGCCAAGAGACAGTATAGAGAGAAGACAGAGGCTTCTACCCCCCTGCTGACCCCATGAGGCCATGTCTGGACCCAATAACACACTTCAGGTCCAGGAGCTGATGGTGGCCCAACACCACCATCAGCTCCTCAGACAGCCTGACCTCAATGCTTTGAGGATTCTACCCCCACCAGCACCACCACAGAGCACAGACACCCCCCACCCCCCCAGTCACCTCATCAGCCCAGGTACACAAAGCTCTGCAGAGGATCAACCCCACAAAGCTGCAGGACCTGAAACATTCCTGGCTGGGCCCTCAGAGCATGTGCTGACAAACTGGCAGAAGTTTTCACCTCCATCTTCAACACGTCTCTAAGACTATGTACCGTTCCCACATGACCCCCACCATTGTTCCCCCACCCAAGAAGAACCAACCCCCCATCCTGCCTGAATGACCAGTCGCTCTCACTTCATGAAGTGCTTTGAATGAGGTGCTGTCCCACATTCAGAGCAGCAACCGGACACTACAGACCCCCTGCAATATGCCTCCAGGCCAACAGGTCCACCACCATCTGCCCTCCATGCCTCCCTCTCCCACCTGGAAAATAACGATTCCTACGTCAGGATACGTTTCACTGACTTCAGCTCCGCCTTCAACATGTCATCCCACACAAACTCACCCACAAACTGTCATTTCTCAGGCTACATCCCTCCATCTGTGACTGGCTCCTGAACTTCCTGTCTGGCTCCTGAACTTCCTGTCTGGCTCCTGAACTTCCTGTCTGGCTCCTGAACTTCCTGTCTGGCTCCTGAACTTCCTGTCTGGCTCCTGAACTTCCTGTCTGGCTCCTGAACTTCCTGACTGGCCTCAGTCTGTCAGGATTGAATCAGGACCTCAGCCGGCATCACTCCAGCCTTGGTGGTCCTCAGGGATGTGTCCTCAGCCCCGTCCTCTACACCCTGTTCACAGATGACTGTCGCCTCCCAGCCCAACACCATCCTGAAGTCTGCAGATGAAGCTGCTGTGATCTAATCACTGGCGGAGCTGAGTCAGCCTACAGGATGGAGGTCAACAGTGTGTGGACAACAACCTCACTCTCAACACTGACAAGGAGCTGATGGTGGACATGAGGACAGAGAGGAGACCTCAGCAGCCACTGTTTATCCGGGAACCTGAGGTAGAGGCTGAGCAGCTTTAAGTACCTGGGGTCACATCAGTGATGACCTCAGCTGGACCCTGAACGTCACATCAGTGATGACCTCAGCTGGACCCTGAGCACCACACAGGTGCTAAGGACGACGCAGCAGCGGCTGAACTTCCTGAGGAGCTGAGGAAGTTTGGCCTGTCACCCAAAATCCTCACCAACTTCTACAGCTGCATCACAGAGTCCAGCTGCATCACAGAGTCCAGCTGCATCACAGAGTCCAGCTGCATCACAGAGTCCAGCTGCATCACAGAGTCCAGCTGCATCACAGTCCATCCTGACCAGCTGCATCCTGACCAGCTGCATCACCGTGTGACTGTGCCGGTGTGAAGGACCTCCAACACCTGCTGAGTGGTGAAAACAGCCTCAGAAACCACCAGGCCTGCACTTCCTCTCTGCACAGCATCTACCATGGCAGAGTCCACAGAGAGGCCGCCTCCCCCCTCCATCCCCAACACGGACTCTTCACACTCCTCCCTTCAGGCCGGAGCTACAGAAGAGTGGAATGCAGGACTAACAGATTTAAGAACTCTTTCTTTCCCATCAGACTCCTAAACAGCTGAGCTGATGGTTTCCATAATAACTGACATTAATGGCACATAAATAACTGCACTTTACCTTTATACTGTCTACCTGTCTGCATACAGCTGCACATGTATGATTAGACAATTTTACTACAGACTGCAGCAATATAATAACGTTGAACACTACCACACTGCTGCACATTGCATATAGATTGTATTGTTTTGTATTTCTGGAAATGTATATTTACTTTTTATTTTCTATTTCTTGCTTGATTTGATTCTACTGTTTCATACTGTGTGGGCAGCAAAGTAGAAATTTCATTGTACAGGGAAACGTGTTTCTTACTGTGCATATGACAATAAAGCTTTGAATTGAATTGAATATCTGATAACTGGTTGCTGTGTCTTTATCATATAAATCACTTTGAGCTGCTTCTAAACATCCCTGATCAATAATCTATAACCGTCCCAGAGGAACGTCTGCTAATCTGGGAATAATCCCTTTTATTCCAGATGCTTAACTTCCTCTAGATTCTGTTTTGGTTTTGCAATAAAATCTCATTAGGTTTGATTTACTAATTATCTTATTTCCGTTTTAATCTTCACCTTGTCCTCATTTTACGGTAATCTGCTTAATTAAACAGGAAGTAATCCGTTTCCCAGGTGATCCTGATGCAGAGCAAAGACAATAAAAACATCTAAAGCCTTAAACATTTACGTTCTTATGGACCTTTGATTATCCAGTAAATGTGTCCAGTTTGTCTCTGAATCTAAACATCTGATGATTTATGTTCCTTCATATCTTTGGTAAATCCACCAACGTTGAAGCTTTCAGAGAAACGTTTCACGTTTATGGCTGAGACGATTAATCTGATCGATTATTACAATAATCCAACTAGTTTATCAATCATCAGCTGAAGTTTATGAACAAAACCAGGAAATTATTCAGATCAGTGATTTAAAACAAACAAAACCTTTTATGAATCTGATTTATAAAACTAAAGAAAATGGATTCACACAAGTAACAGCAGTAAAAATGACATAGATCCACATCAGGCAGATGTTCTGATTCATCCAACAATCACATGTTTAATCAAAGTGTCTCCTGGAGGAAGAGCCAGAACCTTTCAGATGTACCAGGTCCAAATCCCAGCGTTCTGCTTCTGGTTCTGACAGAAACGAGAAGAACGAAGAACCTGGAGAATAAACTGTAAAGAACCGAACCGGAAGCTGCGGTTCGGTTCGGCCCGTTCAGTTAGAAAAACATCATCCGGTGTTTCTAGAACTATAAACTATAAACAGCTTTACAGTCAGATCAGAGCCGTGCTGTCGTTCGGTCGGTTCCGGTGTTGTGGGTCTGTCGGTTCCGGTCGGTTCCGGTGCTGTGGGTCGTCGGTTCCGGTCGGTTCCGGTCTGTGGGTCGTCCGGTGCTGTGGTCGGTCGGTTCCGGTGCTGTGGGTCTGTCGGTTCCGGTCGGTTCCGGTGTTGTGGGTCGTCGGTTCCGGTGTTGTGGGTCTGTCGGTTCCGGTCGGTTCCGGTGTTGTGGGTCGGTCGGGGTTCGGTCGGTTCCGGTGCTGTGGGTCTGTCGGTTCGGTCGGTTCCGGTGCTGTGGTCGTGGGTTCCGGTCGGTTCCGGTGCTGTGGGTCGGTCGGTTCCGGTGTGCTGTGGGTCGGTCGGTTCCGGTGCTGTGGGTCGGTCGGTTCCGGTGCTGTGGGTCGGTCGGTTCCGGTGCTGTGGGTCGTCTTCGGTGGGCGTGTTCCGGTCGGTCCGGTGCTGTGGGTCGGTCGGTTCCGGTGTTGTGGGTCTGTCGGTTCCGGTCGGTTCCGGTGCTGTGGGTCGGTCGGTTCCGGTGTGTGGGTCGGTCGGTTCCGGTGCTGTGGGTCTGTCGGTTCCGGTCGGTTCCGGTGTGTGGGTCTCGTTCCGGTTTCGGTCGGTTCCGGTGCTGTGGGTCTGTCGGTTCCGGTGCTGTGGGTCTGTCGGTCCCCCGTCATTCCACCACCAGCTCGAACTGTTCCGCCTCCCGGAACTCCTGGTTCATCCGGGCCGCCAGAACCTCCAGCTCCTCGGTGTTGATCTGCTTCACCTTCCGCTTCTTCCGCTTCTCCTTCACCACCGCCACCCCGGGGATGTTCGGGTCCGGTTCGGGTCCGCATCCATCGGCCTCCAGGGAGAACCGGGTCAGGCCCGCCGGGCTGCTGAGCTTGTCGAAGCCGAACAGAGTCTCTCTGGGCCCGGGGCTGAGCAGCGAGCTGTCGCCCAGCTTGTCGCCCAACTTGCTGTAGGAGCGGCGGACCTTCTGGGTCCAGACCGGGTCCGGCGGGTCCGGCGGGTCTGCGGGCTGCGGCTGCGGGCCGCCGGGTGGGGCTCCGGGGGCCCGCGGCCTCCTCCTGCCGGCCGAGGTGGGGGTCCGGCGGTTCGGATCCCTCCTCGGGCTGTTCTCCTTGTTGCTCCCGGTCACAGCGGCGGTTTTCCTGGGAACGATCTTCCTCACAGTGATGGACCGCTTCTCTCCCGGCGCCATCTTGGTCTCCCTTTCCCGCGGAGCTCCAGGGGAGCCGAACCGAGCTGAGCGTCTCCGTTGCGGGGCTTGGAGGTGGTTCGCCTCCACCCTCCACGGTGCGGGGGGTCCCTTCGCTCATCCCGCGCTCTGTCCGGGTGAGATTCCGGTTAATATTCCCGGTAATCCGATCAGAATTCCGCTCGGTGAAACGAACACAGCAGCGATCCGTTTAAAATTACCCGCCCTTTGTTTCTGGTCACGTCTTGATGACGCGCTCAGGCTGCGTCAGTCAAACTCCGGCTAACTTTTGCTGTGTAATCCGAACAGGAGAAGCTCCAGCGCGGCTTCATCTTCTCTGTTTTCCTCTAATAATCCACATTTCTCCCGTTGGACATCATGGAATATTTAATCGGGATTCAGGGACCGGATTATGTTCTCGTCGCTGCTGATAATGTCGCTGCCAGCAGCATAATTCAGATGAAACACGGTATGCTGCCTTGTTAGCTTAGCTTAGCTTAGCTTAGCTTAGCATTAGCTCTGTCGTGGTTTTGGGTCTCGTTTCGGTCTGTTTGTACATTTTAATGCTCTAATTATGAAATATAGCTGGAGTCTTAAGGTTTTATCATTGTGTAATTTACGGTAGTGTTTTATTAAACTAAATGGGGAAAACTGAGGAAACATTGCGCTAACGGCGCTGTTAGCATCAGATTTATTACTGTTAATTTTATCCTCCAAACTCTCCTGGTTCTTAATAATTAATCATATTTAAGGTGATTTTTGCTACGTTTTCCTCGACCTGCAGGTTTAACAGGCTGGATGGTGAAAGTGAAAGTCGAACTGTTTCCGGTTGAAAACAACCAAACTTGATAAAAAGCCCAGAACTTTTCCTGATTGTTCCTCCATCAGAGACTCGGACCACCTGATCATATCAGGAATAATTCAGTTTAAAGCCATAATAATAATAATGCAGCTGTCACTGAGGTGAAGAAAAGACTCGTTTCTATTCATGTTTTCTCTTTAAATCCGGATGAACACATGAATGTTCTCTGGAAATTCACTTTTTTTATTTCATGTCTTTATGAAAAAGCTTTTATTTGCTAAAATGTGCGAGACTTTAATTTAAAGCAGACATGTGTTTAACAGATCTGTGCCTTAGGATGAGTCGGGTTGAGATGATCAGCTTAATAGCTGAATAAAAGTAAAGCAGCTGCAGCTTCTCCTCCGTTATACTGGTGTTAACTTCCAGGTTAACACCAGTTAGTCAGGCTGTCTGCTCCGCTACAGCCTCAGTCAGTCGCTTTAGGAGAGTCGGCTGCTGTTCATTTAGTTTTCACACCACGACTCTGAAGTGCTTCCATTGTCTCTGATATCTGAAGCAAAGTGAAATGCGTTGCTGCAGCAGATCATTACTGCAGGAACATTCCTGGTTTTCCTGATCGGTGTTCTGGTTCTGATTAACCTGAGCCCAAACGGTCGCTCTGCTGTCTCTCAGACTACGACAAGATGTTCAAGCTGAGTGAGAAGATCCTGCTGCTGTGTGTGGGCGAGGCGGGAGACACGGTCCAGTTCGCCGAGTACATCCAGAAGAACGTCCAGCTCTACAAGATGAGGAACGGTACGCCGCCGCCGTCTGTCCTCAGCTCAGATCCGCCGCTGGTCCTTCATCCTCCTTCTGATTTCCAGGTTATGAACTGAGTCCGTCAGCAGCAGCCAACTTCACCCGGAAGAACCTGGCAGACTATCTGCGGAGCCGGGTAAGCAGCTGACCGCTACGGTCAAGACTATTGGTTATTCAAAAAGAAGAAACTTCAGTAGGACAGATTCTGTTTCACACCAAACAGAAAAACATTTCAGAAGTTTGAATCCACAGCAGATCAAGTTTCACTAACAGGTTCTGTTAATGACTCAACATGAAATCACCCACAACAGTCCAACATGTTTAACACTCATCTGGTCTCACAACAGTCATGAGTTTAAATGACCAAACGAATGTTTATGACCTTTAGCTGTGCGTTTAATCTGCTATTTAAAGGAAAATCCACAATAAATCTACTGAAGAAAGGATTTCTTTCCTTCTTAACCGTTTTACGCCGGAGTTTTGAGCATCTGACTAAATAAATTTTCCTTATTTTAATTGTAAGTAGTTCTTTAAATGTCCTGTGAGATGATTTACTTACCCATGTATCCATAACAACCAGAACTTTCAATATCCAGCAAGTTATTTCTGAAATATACCGTCTATTAACCGAGTGACTCCCGGATTAATTACACTCTCTGCAGCTGAGAAGTTTCCGTATTAACCTGATATTTGCTGGAAAGGGCAACATCTCCCCTTTCAGAAACCGTTGGAATTTTTTAGATAGCGCCACGTGTGGCAGAATTACGGTACTGCAAATTTAGATGTGTCGGCGCTGACATGTTAAAAGGGCTAAAGGAAAATCCACAATAAATCTACTGAAGAAATAATTAGTTTCCTGTTTAATATCCTGGTTTTCATTCTCTGCAGCTTCAATCATTAGAAAAAAGACTGTAGGTCCATAATGTAAGTGGACCAGATGTATGGAAGTGCAGCCATGTTCTGTTGTGATGATGAGTCGCGGCGCCACCATCAGGTCAGAAACAGAATCAGATTCAACGTTTTCATCTTCAGACACAGAAAAATCAAACATTTTCCAACAGAAACACAGAACTGAGACCAATCAGACCAATCATGAGACTCGCATCATCTCCAGGTCCAGAACCGTCTCTGGACCGAGTTCTGCTGCCCACAAACCCACTAATGAACCAGTCCGGCTAGCAGAGCCTCTGATGACGGCTGAGAAATAGTTTCCTGGAAACGTCAGTTGTTTCTCCACCATTAGCACATTTAGCAGAATGTACATGAGGATGACTGACAGCGCTAGGCCCCGCCTCCTGGCTCTGATTGGTTGTTTTCGGTGTTGCAGCAGCTCATCAATCTTTTCACAGATTATCTGATATCTGATAGTCACAACATGATGACAGATAAAACAGATTTTTAACACAAATGGTCAGCTGAACTTTTGAAATAAACGAAAACCAGTTGGGAAGAGTTTCCTCAGATGATAGCTGTTGTATTTCTAGATCCGCTAAACGGTTAGCTCAGTCTGGTCAGCATGAAGCCGGACAGTCCTTGATGTATCCTAGACCAGTGGTCCCCAACCCCCGGTCCGTGGACCGGTACCGGTCCGTGGACCAATTGGTACCGGGCCGCGCAAGAAATAATTAAATGTTTCCGTTTTATGTATAATTTGAGTCTGGAGGATCTTTTATTTTGAAAATCCTTTAACCGGATTCTCTTAGTTTCTTGTGCCAGCATTGAGCCATAGCAGCAAAATGAGTCACAAACTGATCAGATGTCTGGAAAGTTTCTTAGCAAAGAGGAAAAGGTCCAGAGAGACGGGAGGATGGATCCATCCTGACCGGTAGGTGAGTCTCACATTACAAGCTGCTCTGCTAACATGCGGCGACCGGCTGATAATGAGGGAATGAAGCTTCAAGCTGCTTCACCACATAGAGACCAACAGGCTGTAGATATTAGCAACACTTCAGGTGTCATTGACTCTCATCACTATGATGGAACCGACTGGCAGCAGAGAAACGAGCTCAGGGTCCGTTAGTCGTTATCGTGAGTTAAAATGTTCACAAAAGTTAAATGTTCGTTTTTGTGGCGCATCTGTATCTTATTTTGAAGGGATATGTAAACGTTACCATAGCCACCAGAGTCAGAGGTTTGGTCAGTGGTTGAGGAGATGAGTAGAGCTTGTGAGTCTTAAGTCTGGTTTAGACAAAAGATTTAAGGATCGTCTCTGATTCTCCAAACCTCCACAGAGCTGATAAAGTCCAACAGGTTCCAACGGTTCGTGTCTCAAGGCAGGAGGAGCAACACGAACCGATTCCAGAAGAAAATCCAGTAAAACCCCCAACATAGCGGAATTTAGAATAACCAACACGGATGACGATGTAGAAGCAATAGTGATAGTTTGCGGAGTCATTTTAAGAGAAAAAAAACAAAAAAAATAAAAGGCGGTACTGGAGCAGCTGCTCTGTTTGCTGCTCTATGATTTGGAGGTGAATATGTTTTTTCATAGTTAACATTTTTAACTGAATAAACATAATAATGACCTTTAGATTTAATGAACATTTCCACATATCATCTCTGATGTCCACCAGACTCTCAGCTGTTTGGGTTTCCCCTCTGTTCTGATGTCACTGCGCTCTGATTGGCTACCGTCACATTCAGCAGGTTGAGTTCTGGTTCCCAGTCAGGTAAAACCCACCGGCTGCGATAAAAGGGTGAAGACAACAGAAATGCTGTATATGCAGGACCACCACGGATCCCCCCCCCACCCAGGTTTGACCGCGGTAGTAAAGAGGTTGGGGACACTGAACTAGACCTTCAGCCACTCATGCAGCGGATCAGCAACACTCCTGGCCTGTCAACAGGAATCAATAATCAATGTACAGGTACTTTCTAATTACAGGAGTTTACATAATTAAATGCAATTTATGCAAATTCAGTTTATTGTTCAGAACAGTAGTTTAGATCGGTGTGTGCTAACATGCTAGCTCACCTGTTCCCTCTTGACCAACTGATGGTTCGACGTTCGGTCCATTGATCCCGTCTGCAAGTTAAGAGGCACAAGATTGAATGATGCAAACTGGACATTTGCAAACCGCTGTGGGACAGACGAGACGAGACGAGACGCCGACCTGCAGCTCAGGGTCCGGCAGCGTCTGACACCTAAAGGTTTCTGCCATTAGCAGCCATATAAACGACGGAGGCAATTCAGGACGCTGACCTGCCGCTGTCACATGACGTCACACGTTAAGGGCTTTAATTAAATCCTTAAATGAAATTAAATCTAACAAAATGGAACATAAAATAAATAAACTGAATCCGATATAGAAAAATGATCCTGGTTCCAAGCAGTGTTAAGTTTGTATCCTCAGAATGAAGCCGATACTCGGCGGAAACAAAAGCCTCTTTTTGAAACTGTTTCAACTTGAGCGAGGAAAACAAGTTTCCCACAGTGGGTCTGGTGTGAATCGGGTTTTATTTCTGCGCCTGTGGTTTCCCTCAGACCAACAGGAAGTTCAGCAGTTTAACCTTCTGGGGATCAGAGTTTGTGCCGGCAGACGAATCATTTCACACGTTTTAATCAGACAAAGTGTTGCAGGGATCCAACAAACCAACAGTTTGTCACTCTGAACATGTTTCTGCAGCTAAATATGGGGTGCAAATGATTTGCTAATTATTTCATTTTACACAAAGTCCCAACTGTTGGTAAAAAGTGAGCTGTGCATATAAAGAGTCACGGCGGAGGGATGATGACCTCTGACCCGCGTCCGACTCACCGGTTGATCCGTCCGACTCGATTCTGTTGCTAATCTGTTGCGGCGGCTTGTCACAACAGCAGAGGGTGAAAATAATTACAAAAAACAATTAGTGAGGCAGAGGAGGGAATGTGGGACAGGGGGGGGAGGGAGGGGGGGGGGTCCCAAGGGGGGCAGCCGACAACAACACACACAGAGGCTGTGTGTGTGTGTGTGTGTGTGTGTGTGTGTGTGTGTGTGTGTGTGGTGTGTGTGTGTGTGTGTGTGTGTGTGTGTGTGTGTGTGTGTGTGTGTGTGTGTGTGTGTGGTGTGCTCACAGGGACCTGTGAGATGAGGATCAGTTTGTTCAGTCAAGGCTGAGCGTGTTGTGCAGGATGTCATTGATATTCATGCTGCTGCGCCTGGCGGTGATGCAGACGCTCTTATGCTGCAGCATCTCGTGGTGATGCAGACGCTCTTATGCTGCAGCATCTCGTGGTGATGCAGACGCTCGTTACGCTGCAGCATCTCGTGGTGATGCAGACGCTCGTTACGCTGCAGCATCTCGTGGTGATGCAGACGCTCGTTACGCTGCAGCATCTCGTGGTGATGCAGACGCTCACACAGACCCTTGCTGCAGCATCTCGTGGTGATGCAGACGCTCGTTACGCTGCAGCATCTCGTGGTGATGCAGACGCTCCACAGACCCTTGCTGCAGCATCTCGTGGTGATGCAGACGCTTGTACGCTGCAGCATCTCGTGGTGATGCAGACGCTCACACAGACACCTTTGCTGCAGCATCTCGTGGTGATGCAGACGCTTGTTACGCTGCAGCATCTCGTGGTGATGCAGACGCTCGTTACGCTGCAGCATCTCGTGGTGATGCAGACGCTTCGCTAGCTCTGGGCAGCCTCTTACGCTGCAGCATCTCGTGGTGATGCAGACGCTCGTTACGCTGCAGCATTCGTGGTGATGCAGACGCTCGTTACGCTGCAGCATCTCGTGGTGATGCAGACGCTCGTTACGCTGCAGCATCTCGTGGTGATGCAGACGCTCGTTACGCTGCAGCATCTCGTTGTGATGCAGACGCTCGTTACGCTGCAGCATCTCGTGTGATGCAGACGCTCGTTACGCTGCAGCATCTCGTGGTGATGCAGACGCTGTTACGCTGCAGCATCTCGTGGTGATGCAGACGCTTGTTACGCTGCAGCATCTCGTGGTGATGCAGACGCTCGTTACGCTGCAGCATTCGTGGTGATGCAGACGTCGTTACGCTGCAGCATCTCGTGGTGATGCAGACGCTCGTTACGCTGCAGCATCTCGTGGTGATGCAGACGCTCGTAACGCTGCAGCATCTCGTGGTGATGCAGACGCTCACACAGACACCTTGCTGCAGCATCTCGTGGTGATGCAGACGCTCGTTACGCTGCAGCATCTCGTGGTGATGCAGACGCTCGTTACGCTGCAGCATCTGTGGTGATGCAGACGCTCGTTACGCTGCAGCATCTCGTGGTGATGCAGACGCTCGTTACGCTGCAGCATCTCGTGGTGATGCAGACGCTGTTACGCTGCAGCATCTCGTGGTGATGCAGACGCTCGTTACGCTGCAGCATCTCGTGGTGATGCAGACGCTCGTTACGCTGCAGCATCTCGTGGTGATGCAGACGCTCGTTACGCTGCAGCATCTCGTGGTGATGCAGACGCTCGTTACGCTGCAGCATCTCGTTGTGATGCAGACGCTCGTTACGCTGCAGCATCTCGTGGTGATGCAGACGCTCGTTACGCTGCAGCATCTCGTGGTGATGCAGACGCTCGTTACGCTGCAGCATCTCGTGTGATGCAGACGCTCGTTACGCTGCAGCATCTCGTGTGATGCAGACGCTCGTTACGCTGCAGCATCTCGTGGTGATGCAGACGCTCGTTACGCTGCAGCATCTCGTGGTGATGCAGACGCTCGTTACGCTGCAGCATCTCGTGGTGATGCAGACGCTCGTTACGCTGCAGCATCTCGTGGTGATGCAGACGCTCGTTACGCTGCAGCATCTCGTGGTGATGCAGACGCTCGTTACGCTGCAGCATCTCGTGGTGATGCAGACGCTCGTTACGCTGCAGCATCTCGTGGTGATGCAGACGCTCGTTACGCTGCAGCATCTCGTGGTGATGCAGACGCTCGTTACGCTGCAGCATCTCGTGGTGATGCAGACGCTCCATCAGACACCTTGCTGCAGCATCTCGTGGTGATGCACGGACCGCTCTTTGATTTACGCTGCAGCATCTCGTGGTGATGCAGACGCTCGTTACGCTGCAGCATCTCGTGGTGATGCAGACGCTCGTTACGCTGCAGCATCTCGTGGTGATGCAGACGCTCGTTACGCTGCAGCATCTCGTGGTGATGCAGACGCTCGTTACGCTGCAGCATCTCGTGGTGATGCAGACGCTCGTTACGCTGCAGCATCTCGTGGTGATGCAGACGCTCGTTACGCTGCAGCATCTCGTGGTGATGCAGACGCTCGTTACGCTGCAGCATCTCGTGGTGATGCAGACGCTCGTTACGCTGCAGCATCTCGTGGTGATGCAGACGCTCGTTACGCTGCAGCATCTCGTGGTGATGCAGACGCTCGTTACGCTGCAGCATCTCGTGGTGATGCAGACGCTCGTTACGCTGCAGCATCTCGTGGTGATGCAGACGCTCGTTACGCTGCAGCATCTCGTGGTGATTGCAGACGCTTGCAGTTACGCTGCAGCCACCATCGTCGTGGTGATGCAGACTGCTGTATACGCTGACTGCAGCATCTCGTGGTGATGCAGACGCTTGTTACGCTGCAGCATCTCGTGGTGATGCAGACCGCTCTTACGCTGCAGCATCTCGTGGTGATGCAGACGCTCGTTACGCTGCAGCATCTCGTGGTGATGCAGACGCTCGTTACGCTGCAGCATCTCGTGGTGATGCAGACGCTCGTTACGCTGCAGCATCTCGTGGTGATGCAGACGCTCGTTACGCTGCAGCATCTCGTGGTGATGCAGACGCTCGTTACGCTGGCAAGCATATCTGCAGTGTGTGATGCAGACGCTCGTTACGCTGCAGCATCTCGTGGTGATGCAGACGCTGTTACGCTGCAGCATCTCGTGGTGATGCAGACGCTTGTTACGCTGCAGCATCTCGTGGTGATGCAGACGCTTGTTACTGCTGCAGCATCTCGTGGTGATGCAGACGCTCGTTACGCTGCAGCATCTCGTGGTGATGCAGACGCTCGTTACTGCTGCAGCATCTCGTGGTGATGCAGACGCTCGTTACGCTGCAGCATCTCGTGGTGATGCAGACGCTCGTTACGCTGCAGCATCTCGTGGTGATGCAGACGCTACGACACCGCTGCAGCATCTCGTGGTGATGCAGACGCTCGTTACGCTGCAGCATCTCGTGGTGATGCAGACGCTCAGTACCGCTGCAGCATCTCGTGGTGATGCAGACGCTGTTACGCTGCAGCATCTCGTGGTGATGCAGACGCTCGTTACGCTGCAGCATCTCGTGTGTGAGATGGCAGACGCTCGATTTACGCTGCAGCATCTCGTGGTGATGCAGACGCTCGTTACGCTGCAGCATCTCGTGGTGATGCAGACGCTCGTTACGCTGCAGCATCTCGTGGTGATGCAGACGCTCGTTACGCTGCAGCATCTCGTGGTGATGCAGACGCTCGTTACGCTGCAGCATCTCGTGGTGATGCAGACGCTCGTTACGCTGCAGCATCTCGTGGTGATGCAGACGCTCGTTACGCTGCAGCATCTCGTGGTGATGCAGACGCTCGTTACGCTGCAGCATCTCCGCTCCTCCTAGGATCGTGTTGCGTCTCCAACTATTTATCAGATTAATGAGGATTTATTCAGCTTTATTCCCTTTGATTACATAACCAGGATTTAATTGGATCCTACAGTAAATGAGAGTTTTTGTTAAATATTCCTGTCGAGTTTTGCTCCTCTGAATACGGGACACACCAGAGTAACGTAATAATACTGGGGGGCCAACGTGAGCGCAGGCAGCACAACCTGGGATATTGACAGGAGGATAATAATACAGGTGTGGGGGGGGGCGGGGGGGGGCATGGTGGTTTCTCACCCCACAGGTCACAATTACAAGTTTTACTGGACAATAAATTGTTCCAGAAGTTATTGCCATAAACTTGTGGTTCCCATATTTGTCTCTTGGCCCCCATGGATTATGAATAACTGTCTGGTTGTGGGGGGGGGGGATTCTTAGAGACTCCCTGTCTCTAACCTTTTGGGGGGGCAAAATAAATGTACGTACGTAGCTGGACATAGACAACATCAGGCTACTTGTTAAGCTTAAGGTGCTGTATTGATATTAGCTAGCTAGTCGTCTTTTAGCTAACATTACCTGCACAGATATGTGACGTGTTGAAGCCTCTTCTGTATCGGATTGATCGGACCGGACCGGAACGGGCCGTCGGATCGGACCGTCTGATCGGACCGTCGGACCGGACCGGACCGCCGGCGGCGCCGCCTCGCTCCGCGGCCCGGTAAACAACCGGCTGACCTCTGGACGGCCGCCGTGCCAACACAGGCCGGCGCCCCTGAACGGCGGTAAAGAACCGGGCCTCTGTGGGCCCGGCCACCGGGACACTGGGTGGAACCGCCGGTCAGAAGTCGGGACCGTTCTGTAAACGGACCGGACCGGACCGTCAGACCGGACCGGATCGGATCGGATAGATGTTTTATTCCTCGGACCCAGAGAGACTTTCTCCCTGATTGACCTGTTCAGATGGGTTATACCTGATCTGGTTCTGGTTCTGGTTCTGACCCGTTTAACTACAACAGAGCCAACCAACATGAACCTGAGGTTCAGCATGAAGGTCCAGTTCATCCATGACAAAAGTCCAACAGGAAGTCGAATTATCCAAACCAAACCAACTTTATTTATAAAGCATTTAAAACAACCACAAAGTGCTGGACATCAAAACACAACATAAACAATAAAACCTTAGTTTAAAAACAAAAAATATACAATTTAAAACTGTCGATGTGATTTTGTAGCTCGAAATGATGACTTTTAATGTTGTAATCTTTATTTTTATTCTCTATTATCGACTTTTATTCTCAAAATTGTGACCAAAACTTGGAATTATAATTTCTTTCTAATTGTGATTTTTATTTAAAACCGATATTTCTGACATATTCTCACAACATCAGATTAAACATGTGGGGAACATCCACAGACCCGGTTCTAGTGGAACAGAACCGGGTTCTGGTTCTGGAGCGGCAGCCTCACTCTGCAGGTGTTCAGGTGAGACCTTGGTGTCGGGTTAACAAGGTGCCGGTTCCCTCTGAGCCCAGTCTGCTGGTTCTGCTGCCAAGTGTTATTGTTAGTGTAGCCGGAGAGACGGCAGCCAGCTGGGGGTTCACACACACACACACACACACCTGGGGATCGGTGTGTGTGTGTGAGACGCTCTCAGCTCCGCAGGGGACCGGCGGGTCCACCTGGAGTTCTGAGGCGGTTCCTACAGCTCCGTTTAACCAGAACGAAGAGGAGCTGTAGTGTAAAAACAGAATGGGGTCGGGGGGGGCGGGGGGGGGGCTGAGAGGTTTTAATGAGCGCTGGCGTTTCTCCAGGGCTCAGGGTGACGAAGAGGAGGAGGAGGAAGGTGGTGGAGCAACAGGGGTGCTGACTCCCAGCAGATGTCACACTGCCCCCCCCCCCCCCCCGTCCCTCTGACCCCTCCCACCTCATAAAACAAAGTTACTGTTTACTGGGAACGCAGCCAATCAGGAAGCAGGAAAACCGCCATCATCAGCTCGGCTTCCTGTGGATCCATCAGCGGAGGAGGAAGATCATCTTCATCGTCACGTTGATGATCCCAAACACAGAAAACGCTGCCGATATGAAACCTTCCTCCACCAACACACGTCCTCCAGACCACTAGGGGGAGCCTGGAGTCGCTGTTAGCAAACGCTCTGAGCATCAACTCTCTGTTAGCTAGCAACCTCTGCTTCCTGTGCTAGCAACCTCTGCTTCTGTAGCAACCTCTGCTTCCTGTTAGTCAACTCTGCTTCCTGGCTAGCAACCTCTGCTTCCTGTTGGCTAGCAACCTCTGCTTCCTGTTAGCAACTTCTGCTTCCTGTTAGCAACCTCTGCTTCCTGTTGGCAGCCTCTGCTTCCTGTTAGCAACCTCTGCTTCCTGTTGGCAGCCTCTGCTTCCTGTTGGCAGCCTCTGCTTCCTGTTAGCAACCTCTGCTTCCTGTTAGCAACCTCTGCTTCCTGTTGGTAACTTCCTCTTCCTGCTAGTAACTATCTGCTTCCTGCATAACAACTTCTGCTTCCTGTTAGCACCTCTGCTTCCTGTTGGCAAACTCTGCTTCCTGTTGGCAAACTCTGCTCGCTGTTGGTAACTTCTGCTTCCTGCTAACAACCTCTGCTCTGTTGGCAGCCTTGCTTCCTGTTGGCAGCCTCTGCTCCTGTTGATAAACTCTGCTTCCTGTTAGCAACCTCTGCTTCCTGTTGGCTAGCAACCTCTTGTCCTGTTTGCTAGCAACCTCTGCTTCCTGTTGGCTAGCAACCTCTGCTTCCTGTTAGCAACCTCTGCTTCCTGTTGGCTAGCAACCTCTGCTTCCTGTTGGCAGCCTCTGCTTCCTGTTGGCAAACCTCTGCTTCCTGTTAGCAACCTCTGCTTCCTGTTGGCTAGCAACCTCTGCTTCCTGTTGGCTAGCAACCTGTGCTTCCTGTTAGCAACCTCTGCTTCCTGTTAGAAACCTCTGCTTCCTGTTGGCAGCCTCTGCTTCCTGTTAGCAACCTCTGCTTCCTGTTGGCAAACTCTGCTTCCTGTTGCAGCCTCTGCTTCCTGTAGCAACCTCTGCTTCCTGTTAGCAACCTCTGCTTCCTGTTAGCAACCTCTGCTTCCTGTTAGCAACCTCTGCTTCCTGTTGGCAGCCTCTGCTTCCTGTTAAGCAACCTCTGCTTCCTGTTGGCAAACTCTGCTTCCTGTTGGTAACTTCTGCTTCCTGCTAACAACCTCTGCTTCCTGTTAGCAACCTCTGCTTGCTGTTAGCAAACTCTGCTTCCTGTTAGCTGTAGCTATGCGTAGCGTCAACATCTTGATGAAATGTCTTTGCAGCCTGGATGATTCGTTCCACACCAATAGAGCCACTGGAACCAGAAACCCGGTCAGACCCGGTTCTGGTCCGGTTCTGTGAATGTTCAGCCACCAGCATGACCTGCGTTTGTTCCTCTGCGATTCTCGTCCTCCTGCAGACTCCGTACCACGTCAACCTGCTGCTGGCGGGACACGACGAGTCCGACGGGCCGGGCCTGTTCTACATGGACTACATGGCTTCGCTGGCCAAGGCGCCGTTCGCCGCCCACGGATACGGAGCGTTCCTGACCCTGTCCATCCTGGACCGGTACTACAGACCAGGTAGGACCAGAGAGACGCGGAGCAACAGAACCTCCACAAACGGCTAATTCAATCACGGGAGGTCCGGTTCTGTAATGTTTGGACCGAGCCGTCCTGTTTCCTCCCTTTGACCCGGTGGGGGAACCGCCTGTCCGGACCCGTCTGCTCCGGCTTCTGTTAAATAATTAAACTCTGCGTGCGGCTTTGGACCCGACTGGGTCTGCCTGGTACTTGGAGGTTCTGTTGGAACGAACCCTGACTGGTACCGGCTTCGTTACGGGTCTGTGGTTCTGCTAAAGAAAGTTCTGTTGTGCCGCAGACCTGAGCCGGGACGAGGCCGTGGAGCTGCTGAGGAAATGTGTCACAGAGGTGAGCAAACCGGTCCGGTTCTGTTAGCACGACGCTAACAGAACCGGACCGGCGCTGTCCAGTTCTGTCCGGTTCTGTTAGCGTCGTGCTAACTGCTCCTCTTCCTCCAGCTGAACAAACGCTTCATCCTCAACCTTCCGTCCTTCAACGTGCGTCTGATCGACAGAGATGGGATCCACGACATGGAGAAGATCCGGCTGACCGCCAAGTGACCCGATCCACCAGAACCCAGATCCACTTTCCACCAGAACCCAGATCCACTTTTACCTTTTGTTCTGTTTCTGTTCCAATAAAAAACCCCAGACACACGGCTGCTCCTCTTCCTCCTGGTGTTTCCATCTGACATCGACTCGTCAGCCTGGCTGCATGTCTGACCCGGTTGGGGTTCTGGTTCAGACCCGGTTCATGAGGCCTGAGATGTTACAGAAATCTGAGGTTCAGTGAAAATAAATCCATCAGTTATGGGTTTGAAATGATTCCATGAATAAAATTAGTAATTTACCAGAATTATCTCTGTAAAATTCAGACCAAATTCACCAAATTCTGGTTTTTATTCCTGAAACTCTATAAAAAGACTTACTGAGTTTTTAGACGTTTTCCAAACTGGTTTCCTGTGAAGCGCCGAACTGGACCTGGTGCTGCAGCCTGAACCAGTTTAGCACCAGTAACTGTGTGTGTGTGTGTGTGTGTGTGTGTGTGTGTGTGTGTGTGTGTGGTGTGTGTGGTGTGGTGTGTGTGTGTGTGTGAGTGTGTGTGTGTGTGTGTGTGTGTGTGTGTGTGTGTGTGTGTGTGTGTGTGTGTGTGTGTGTGTGTGTGTGTGTGTGTGTGTGTGTGTGTGTGTGTGTGTGTGTGTGTGTGGTGTGTGTGTTGTGTGTGTGTGTGTGTGTGTGTGTGTGTGTGTGTGTGTGTGTGTGTGTGTGTGTGTGTGGTGTGTGTGTGTGGTGTGTGTGTTGTGTGTGTGGTGAGTCGCAGGCAGATGATTAATAAACATGAAGCGCAGCGGAATCTGACGGGAACAGCAGCATATGTTTGCCTGCAGGCGGAGAGCGGAGTGTCAGAAACAGGTGGGGGAGGGGGGACAGGTAGAGACACGAGGAGTGTGTGTGTGTGTGTGTGTGTGTTTTCCCTGGAAAGCAGCGATTCAAAGAGTCTCGTCTTGGTTAAATAAAGTGAGCGGAGCAGATGGTGGAGGAGCGAAGTTACGGAGAACAGCGGGGCGACGCAGCCCTGAGGGACTCCGTGCAGATCCACGCAGATCCACGCTGGATCTTCAGGTAAACGGAACAACACGGAGCCAAATGGACCCAGGCTATTTAAACAGCAGGTTCTGGTTGAGATCTGGATCCGGAAGTTCCGCTGGACTCCAGTTGGTTTGTCTGAAGAGGAAGCTGACCTTTCAAAATAAGATCCCACCCGATTGGACCAAATTCACACCCGTCATTTGTCCCGTTTCTAAATACCGAGAGCTGGACTGGAATCTGACATGAATTTATTTCATCAGCTTCAGCAGCTCGAGGTTTAAAACACCTAAATCTGATGAGGCAGGAAGGTTCGGTTGGCCGGTCCAACATTAGCGGCGACTCCATGACTTCCGGTCAACACGGAACTGCTGACATTTCACAATAAGAGCATCTGCGGCCCTGAAGTGAGCCCATAAACCAACCAGGGGGGTCCAAAGTGGGTCCTACATGTTTTATTCTCTACCTGGTTTAACACACCTGGATCCAATGATGCTGTTAGAGGCCTGAGCTGAACACTGACCTGCTGACTTGTTAAACCACCAGGGACAGAACCAGAACATGCAGGGTGCCGGGCCTCCAGGACCCACTACGGGCCTCCAGGACCCACTACGGGCCTCCAGGACCCACTACGGGCCTCCAGGACCCACTACGGGCCTCCAGGACCCACTTTGGCCTCCAGGACCCACTACGGGCCTCCAGGACCCACTACGGGCCTCCAGGACCCACTACGGGCCTCCAGGACCCACTACGGGCCTCCAGGACCCACTTTGGACGCCATGAAGTTTATTTAAATGTTTGGGTTTTTTTAAAAAAACTAAAAAATTTTGAAACTGAATTTTTTAAAAAAAAGTTTCAAACTCAAAAAATTAAACTTCTTTTCAGATTCAATGTTTTTCTTTTCAGTTTCTAAACTTTCAAATAATTTTTTTCTATTCTATTTTTATTTAAAACATTAAAATTAAAAAAAAAAATTCTATTTCAACTTTTGTTTCTGTTGAACAAACTTTTTGGCCCCAATGAAGCTCCATAGCTGGTGATGATACCTTGACATTACATTGAAAAAAAAATGTTTTTGATTACTGAGATAATATGAAACTAAGCTAAGACATTAAATTTAGATGAAAACTAAATCTAAAATGATCTTTCTGTAGCAATAATTTCTGCTTCTGTGAGCCAATCAGAGCTGAGTTGTAGAAACTGCAGAAGATTCAACCTCCTGAATGAACGAGTTCTTAATTCTTTAATAATATATTACATTTATGTTGAAATACAATAACAGTAACAATAATAAACACACACTGAAGGTACAAAATGATTTCTGTTACTTTAAGTTACAAACACCTGAAAATAAAAAAACCTCCTGGAACTGAGAGGACTCCATTTCCCATGAGCACTTCCTGCGGACGACTACAGACTGAACAGTCCCAGACTCCTGTAGATCCAGAACCGGGTCGGATTTGGACTCGGGGCCTTCAGGTGTGGGAGGGGCTTGGAGAGTCCACAGAAACAGGAAGAAACCAGAACCTCCCCACTGGGAGGTCAGAGGTCAGAGGTCCGTGCGGCGCCACCATCAGGTGTTCCTACAGTACGGCTGTCGTTAGCCCCGCCCCTCGGTGGGAGGAGCCTGCCGGCAGGTGGAGCGTGGTCCTCATTTGCGGTGCTTCATGTCCTTGTCGTGGTGACCCTTCCCTCCCTCCTTGTCCAGCAGCTTGACGGCCTCCATCAGGTAGCTCTGGAAGGCCGACAGCGCCGCGCAGATGGCCGGCGTGCCGAAGCCGTGCGTCAGCAGGCTGAAGTGGGTCAGGCTGCCCTGGACGCCGGGCTCCAGGCAGGGCGTGGGCCGGCTGCCGCCCAGAGGGGAGCGGTCCTGGGTCATCAGGTCCACAAACTCCTTGCAGATCTCCCTGCAGAGAGGAGAGAGGACATGACGGGTTTCCTCAAACTGCTGCTGACCACAGATCTGATCCTGAGTCTGAGCAGGTTCTGGTTCTGAAGTGGAACCGCTTGAATTTCCCACCAGTTAGCTGGAATGACTAAAATACCTGATGGACCATCATTTTCTACCTGGTGGTCCAGTAGAACCAGCTGTTTGTTTGAACCAGAACTTCTGCTCCTCCTGCTGAGGTTCTGAGTCAGACCAGCTGTTCCCCTCCTGGCCTGTGGCGGCGCTGCACCAACAACCACTGAGGGAAACGACGCAGAAACCAACTTCCTGCTTCACCAGATGGAAACAAGATGGAGGATTTAGGCTAAAGACCAGGAGACATTTCTGCTGCTAGCGCTAGGCTAACATGTTAGCTTTGGTTGGTTTTGCTGCTTCAGCTCCGTAAGGACAGATACAGGAAACCTTTCCTGCCACAGGCCATCACTTTATATAACAATAGTTAGTCACCATTACACAGATTGTTCACATAGCACTATTGTACATATTGTATATATTATTAACATATAGATTATTATTTATTATTATTTTCTGAACCTTACATTCTACATTTTTATAGTATTTTATATTTTTATTGGTAACTTCATCTCTGTGTTTGTATGCTGCTACTGCACAGTAATTTCCCGGTTGGGATGAATAAAGTACTTCTATTCTATTCTATTCTATTTACCCAGAATGCCCTGCGGGGCGTTTACAGTGAGGACTACCTGGGGCTATGGCAAGCCGTTTTAACATAAATTCGGTTTCGTCTGACTATCCTTAATTACATTCCAGATATCTAAAAATGCATTTTGACTAGGCAAAACTACATTTTGACTATCCGTAATGGTAATTTAAGATATCTGTATTTACATTCTGACTAGTAAGAATAACAATTCAAGATATCTTCAATTACATTTTGACTAGTCAAAATTCCTTTCAAGATATCTCAAATGACGTCACTGGATCTGTCATTTGACGGGACACATATCCGTAATTACGATTTAAGATATCTTTAACACAATTATGACTAGTCAAAATTACAATTTTAGATATCTGAAATAAGAATGACGTGGAAACCCCTTTGTGCTGTCCAAACAGTTGCCTGCAGAATTTTATGTTTCCTGAACAAAATTGTCAGTAAAGTAAATGCCACAAATTAGAAAGAGCTCAGCAATGTTAAGCGGACATAGCAAAACTTCATAAACTATAGGATTGCTTCTAACATCTACAAAGAATATCCTGTTTATCCATTTATGACAAACCGAATGCACTTAAAAACAGCTAAAATTATTATTGTCAAACCATTTTCAACATGAAGTAGCGCATTTTTAAACATCTTTTTTCATTTTCTCTATTTTTCATTGTTTTATTAAACTTTCAAATTGATACGTAAGTCTGGGACGTTTTGACTAGACAGAATAATAATTCAAGATATCAGTGATGTCATTCTGACTAGTCGAAATGTCAATTTAAGATATCTTAAATGGAAAAGCTGAATAATTTAAGATACCCTCTAATTCATTTAGAGATATCTTAAAAGGACTAGTCAAAATTACAATTCAAGATATCTTTAATTTAGTTTTGTCTAGTCGTTATTTGCGTTTAAGATATCTATAATTTAGTTTTCACTAGTCAAAATAACATTTCTCCTATCCAAAAATACATTTAAGATATCTTGAATTATGGAGTAATTCGAGATATCTTTAATTAGAATTATGACTAGTCAAAACTAAAATCAAGATATCTTGAATTTACTTTATGACTAGTCATAATTTAATTGAAGATATCTGAAATCTGTATTTCAGATAGTCAGTAATTCATTTAAGATATTTTGAATTGAAGTCTCCATTCAAGTCAATGGTAAATCTGACGTCATTTCGACTAGTCAGAATGTAATTAGAGATATCTCAAATATGTATTTTGTCTAGTCGAAATATAATTGGAGATATCTTAAATCGCTAAAACGTCTAGTCGTAAAACAATTTGAGATATCTGGAATGTAAGGGCGGGAAACCGAATTTAAAACGGCTTGCCATACTGGAGCTCTGAAGGCCTCGGCTCTGTCCTGCGGGTCATGACTCACTTGGTGGCCAGCAACATGCTGCGTCTGGCCGGCAGCTGGTCCGGGTCGCTCTGCCTGCACAGGAACTCAGCCGCGGCTCTGGCAGGAAACTCCGTCTCACACACGTAGCCAAAGTCCCGGGCCAGGTGGACCGCCTCACCTGCAGGAGGACGAGGAAGGGTTAACCGCTAACTGACACCGCTAACGGAAAGCGAGCTGCGCTAATCCTAAAAACATCATTAGAAACCAGGGATTCTTGAGAATAGAGACAAATCAGGTCCTATGGAGGAAGCACAAAATTTGAATAAAATATACACAAAATATATATTTTTCAAATATCTGACTAAACTAACCTGGTCATGTGACACAACAATGTATATATTTTTTATTTTAAACATTGTAGTCGGTGGATGATGCCTGTAAAAGCCTTTGTCCAGGAGCAGAACTCAATACATTATAATAGTTTCAAACAATTTAAAATTATATATTATGACAATTAAGTATAAATAATATAAAATAATATAATGTAATATAAATAATTATGAAAGTATCAATAAATTGAATTAAAAATCATTTTTATATATTTTCCAACTCCATTGAAATTTGTCCCTAGTTTTTGTCATCAGAAATGAAAAGAATGTAAAAAAAAAAATCAGGCATTATTGGGGGCAGCAGAACTTCTGAGGACCCCAATAAAGGAAGAGAGCACTTCCTGTCTCTTCCTTTGCTAGAGGAGGCTAGTTAGCTCCGGTTAGCTTAAGGCTAGTTAGCTCCGGTTAGCTTAAGGCTAGTTAGCTTCGCGTTAGTCTTATAGTTATTCTTTAGTTTTTTCTTCTTTTTATTCCTAAGTTGTTTGTCACAACCATGATGTGTCGACACCATAACTGACATTTTACAAAACTTTGATGACATTTTGTGAAATAAAAGCTTAATTCTGGTAAAATGTAAAGATTTCATGGACCTGATGAGCTACAATATGGCCGCCTTCAGATTAACATCATATAAATTGAGGTAGTTTGGCTTTTTGTCACCTCCATCAGAGTTTTTGTGACTCAGTGAAATTGTTGTCAAATCTCACTTAAATGTTCAGTTAATTCATTTTAATGTATTTTACATAAATTGCTTTACTTCACATGTATCAAGTTTTTCATTTTACTCACTAGTTTGTCACCTTCAGTTCTGTGTCAACTCCATCAGATGGACTTTTATGGTTATTATGTTTTAAATAATATTTATTTTGTTTCTTGAGAAGCTTTTGTCTGTAAAATGAGTAAAAATATCACTATTAGGGTCATTAAAAATTATTTTTGATGTATTTTTGTCAGATGGTGATGACAATGTTCTGGGTCAGGTCCATTAAAAATGTAATTTTTTTAAAATAAATGTTGCAACTGGGAGCCTGAACCTTAGCATCTTTACATTTACAGAACATTATTTGTCATATTTGCAAACATAAGGTAGAGAAATAACAAAAAAAATTATGGGAAAATTAAAACCCATTTTGTCCCTGTTCTCAAGAATCCCTGAAACATTAGCTACGCTAAGAGTAACGCGCTTTACCAACTTCAGCACAGTTAGTCAAACTGTGTTCAACTAAACTTTTATTAATGGCAAAAATAAATCTGCTTCAGGATAATTTAGGATGAGTTTCTGTGTAAATGAACCTCAGCAGGAAGCAACAGGAGAGTTTCTGGATGTTTTTCCAGATTCACACAGATTTTATATCCAAGCATCATTTTACATGTGATGGTGAACGAAGAACTGGAGCCGAGGAATCAAGTTCACCAGCATGAAGCTGGTTGAACATGCAGTTTGTCTCTCTCTGCAGTGACACACACACACACACACACAGCCTGTGTGTGTGTGTGTGTGTGTGTGTGTGTGTGTCACTGCAGAGACACACACAGGCTGTGTGTGTGTCTGCAGGCGCACACACACACACAGCCTGTGTGTGTGTGTGTAGGTGTGTGTGTGTGTGTGTGTGTGTGTGTGTGTGCGCCTGCAGCTACCAGAGTCATCCCTGTTTGTTCATGTGTGCTGAAGCAGCGACAGCTTTCTGAGAGTTTCTGTCAGTGTATGCAGGTCAGTGTGTGTGTGTTGTGTGTGTGTGTGTGTGTGTGTGTGTGTGTGTGTGTGTGTGTGTGCGCCTACCCTCCACCAGAGATGTCAGCAGAGTGACGTTGGCCGCCTTGCGTCGCCCGGCGGGCAGGTTCAGCCCAATCTTCTCCAGACGCTCCCTCAGACAGCGGCCACCATTCTTCGACTTGGCCCTGAGGGACGACACTGAGCGCGCTCAGAACGGGGTGTGAGTGTGTGTGTGTGTGTGTGTGTGAGCCCAACAGAGACAGGCTGAAATCTATCTCATGTCTCCTCTGATAGTTTCTCTCTTCAAGCTTCTCTTTTATTTTCTTCAGCTTCTGTTTATATGATCTACAATTTAGCATTAAAAAAAATAAAATTGGTTTCCTGTTTTTTCTTGTTTGTTTTTTAATTTCTCAGACCCGGTTCTGACCCGGTTCTGCAGGAAAAGAGCTGTATGTTCTGTATGTCCCTTTCTGTGTGACTCGTGGGTTTTTTTGGCGTATTCCTCCTCCAGATCAAATAGATCCTGGTTTCTGGACAGATTCAGTTTCTCTGCATTTAATTTATTCATATATTTCTACAGTATTTACCATCATATTTCACTGCTTAGGGTTTGATTTGTTGATATTCATCATTCTGTCTTCATGGCCCTGATGTTTTAAATTAGATTAATAAAATAATAAACGATCCAGAATTCGTTCCTTATTGATTGATTGTTGAGTTTGTGTGAAATCTGAATGGTTCTGATTAGAGATTTCATTTCAGATTTCTGGGTGAAGTTTTCGGGTCTTTGAAGCGTTTCGGAGCGACGCGCCGCCGACCTCAGCGGCTTCATTGAACTTCTTCTTCTCTTGTGATTCAGTCCCATGACCCAGTTCTGGGTTCCGGTCGGAGCCGCAGGTTCAGTTGGCAGATCTGAGAGAAAAAACCTCATGGAGACGAGGAAGGAGAGGAGAGATCCAGGTTCTGCTGTGGTACGGTCGGTACCGGGTCGGTCCAGGTTCTATTTTCTATTTCTATTTCTATTTTCTATTGTTCTATTTTCTAAACTAAAGTTTAGAAACAGTTTTTTATTTTATTTAAATAAATAAAATAAAAACTCTTTAGAAAGAGTCTTTATTTTATTTTATTTTATTATGCTGTGTTTTAATGTATCAGCTAGTTGCTTTAAATGCTTTATAAATAAAGTTGGTTTGGTAAACATTTAGCTTCTTGCTAATTAAACATTGTGGAAACATTAAACTTCTTCTTGGTTCTGACTGATCCATTTAGATCCATTAGATCCGTTTTGATCTGTACACTGATGTTCAGGTAACCTTGGTAACATCTGTTGAACCAAATACCTGATACCTCTGAACGTGCAGTCAGACTGATAGGCCCCGCCCCCCGGCTCAGACTGATAGGCCCCGCCCCCCGGCTCAGACTGATAGGCCCCGCCCCCCGGCTCAGACTGATAGGCCCCGCCCCCGGCTCAGACTGATAGCCCCGCCCCCCGCTCAGACTGATAAGCCCCGCCCCCCGGCTCGGACTGATAGGCCCCGCCCCCCGGCTCAGACTGATAAGCCCCGCCCCCCCGGCTCAGACTGATAAGCCCCGCCCCCGCCCGCCCCGGCTCAGACTGATAGGCCCCGCCCCCCCCCTGCTCAGACTGATAGGCCCCGCCCCCCGGCTCAGACTGATAGGCCCCGCCCCCCGGCTCAGACTGATAGGCCCCGCCCCCCCGGGTCAGACTGAAGCCCCCCCCCGCTCAGACTGATAGGCCCCGCCCCCCGGCTCAGACTGATAAGCCCGCCCCGCCCCCCCCGGCTCAGACTGATAGGCCCCCCCCCCGCCCCCCCGCCCCCCCGCTCAGACTGATAGGCCCCGCCCCCCGCTCAGACTGATAGGCCCCCGCCCCCGCTCAGACTGATAGCCCCCCACTAAGCCCCGCCCCCGCCCCCCCCCCCCCGCTCAGACTGATAGGCCCCGCCCCCCGCCACGCCCCCCCCCCTGCTCAGACTGATAGGCCCCGCCCCCCGCTCAGACTGATAGCCCGCCCCGCCTCAGACTGATAGCCCCGCCCGCCTCAGACTGATAAGCCCCGCCCCCCGGCTCACTGCGAGGACTCCGCCCAGCAGCGAGGCGTCAGACATGGAGGCGACGGCGCGGCCTGACTTCGCCCCGCACGTAACCTGGCAGGTGGAGCCGGCGCGCAGGCCCCAGACGGCAGAACCCGGCCGGTACCCCGACGGCAGAACTCCGTTCCCGCCCGGACTGAGAACCGACAGGGCGGCGCCGGTGAGCCTGGAGGGAACTGAGGGGCACAAGGTCAGGAGACTTTATTTAACGATGGTTTTTAAATGTATCTTTTATTTTATTTTTTTCATGAATTTATTTTTTTTAATTTCACTACTTTGTAAAATATTTACCTTATTTTAAGATAAAGACTTCAACAGTATTTTTATATTTATTTTACCTAAAACCTTTTTCTCATTGTAATTTCTTTTATTTAATTTTTTAAATTATTATTATAATCTTGTGAGTAATCCTGAATGGAGCTGACCTTTGACCCTGTGCAGGAGGTTTTCCCGCCTTTACTTACTTTTCACA